>ML675609.1:38763499-38937210 GCA_007922155.1 Mesoclemmys tuberculata | reverse complement strand
ACACACACACACACACACACACACACACACACACACACACACACACAGAGTTTAAACCGAAGTGGCCCTTGTTACCCCATCTTACGGCCACTGTTACTGTGTCTTTTGAAAGATCTGCAATGACAACATTTCTTCCATTAGACAGGCTTTGTACTCCAGCCTGTCTGTGCCACTCAACCTCTGTTGCTGTTTCCTTTGGCCTCCAGTGAGCCAGATGCAGTCTAATGCTTTTTGATGCCTCAAAGATTGAGTGAAAATGTGGTGGTGATGATGACGATGATGGATCGGCATGTTAACTAGCTACATTTATTATCATTTGGACTGCAGCTGTACTTATATCTGAAATCCACTAGAGGGTATGAGGAAAGTAATCCCATTCCAGATACTCTTGAACATCTCTTCAACTGCAATAAATCTGACAAAGGATGGCTAGTCTTGATACTTACTTATTTCCAGTGATCAAGATGCCAAGTTCTAATAGTGTTCCTCAAGCCATTTTACCAGATATTTTGGATCAGCTATGAGCAAACCCTAGCTTTAATACTTCAGTACACTTGAAATTTTGCAAATGTCATGAGAGAGTCAATTAAGTATTAGTTTTCAATCAAGAATAATATCCAGAGTTGATTGACAGGAGTGCATGATAGATTTAAGGGTGTCTTTCTTGACGGGGTTTCAAATGGGTGCTGATCTGGAAGTCACAAAGTCAGTGGACCCAGACTCCTGATAATTTTCCCCTGCAAAGGGAAATTATTGCATGGTATAGGATTGCCATAGCAACTCCTTTGCTAGACTTCCTCTAAGATTGAGCCTGTTTCACCAGCCCAGGAAGGGGCAAAACCATGTGTTCAAGCCTTTCCTTCAGGGTGCAGTTTATTCTTCCAACACAATAAAACAGAGAAATTCTTCATATAAATCTGGTCTTGTCCACTGAGATGCAGTCCAGAGACCTCTCCCTACACTCCCAGGGTCTGCACATGATCAATGCTGCTTCCTGCCATTCTTCTCCCAATGAAGTCATTCGCTAGCTTTTATAATCACTTGATTGGTCTCAGCTGTGAGGTAGCGGAACTGTCACAGGTGAGTCTGAGCCCAAATCCTTTTATAGGGTGGCTGGCTCTTTAGCACTTCCCTCTCTGGCAAAGTGCCGATAGCTAGGGGACAGGAGTAAAGCCTGTACTCCAGTGATGCCTGCCAAATGGAATGGCCCTAAGGGCCTTTGCCTGCTAAGCATAAATTTGAGTGCCCCCAGGATAGGGAAGAAAACACATGGCTTAAAATGATATTTGCCCACCTCTCTCCAGCTGTTTGCCAAGCAGAGCTCAGCTGGTCCAGAGGACTTGTCCTCGAACCTGCTACATCAACCAACGTCTGTATGAGGAAAGATATGGACATCCAGATTATTATGAATATGGGACAAAACCACTTCACGCTCGACCCCTGAAGTCTAGTGATAGAAATCACATGTTGAGGGAGTAGGTGGTATTCCGAAACAGGCCTCAGGAAAAGGAGGCGATGGCGTAAATGAGGGCCCATCTGAGGAAAACGGATTTCCTGGCATCTTGACATAGCTTGACTCTTTGTATGACTTGTGGTTCTGATCTCCAGTGTGTCTCCTGCATCTGCTCCCTTGGTGTCCTGGCCTGACTCTGGTCCCTGACTCATGGTTCCGATCTCCAGTTTGTCTCTTGCTTCTGACTTCCTGGTGTCCTGACTCTTGGCTCCTGTCTCATGACGGCAGACTCTGGCTCTGACGACTAGGTTTGGCTGCTCACAAGCCAGCCATGACGTTATGGCTATTCTCATGTTCTGCCTCTGTCACCCTCAACCTTGTTTCTCCTCATCTTGCTTGCTTTTGTTCTCCTGCTACCACCAATGATATTCTGGTGGTATCCACCTGTGGTGCAGAATATGTGAGGAAAAAGCATGGACACCACCCCTAATCTCCATCAGTTGCCAGCTGAATATGGGGATGATCCAAAAGTGCTGCAGTACCCAAATCACAGCACTGCCTAGAGAGCCTCCACTGATAGGTCTCCTGGAAGGTGGGCTGGCAGCATTATTGTGTGGCAGACTTGGTCATTGTGTGTACTCAGCCTGCTGCCCCTTTCCTCAGCTCAGCTGGCCAATAGCACCTCCAGTCTGCTTTGGAATTGTTTAAAAAAAACGGGACAAGCCACTATTTTTTTTTTCTGTAAAACTCCCATGGACAGACCCTGCAAGCAATTTTTAAAACTATTATTTACAACTAGGACTGTGCTGTGCATTCACGTCAATGCATAATGATGTGTGATCCCAGCTGAAGAGAGTCAGTTCACTTATTTGGGGTTTTTGCTGGGTGGAAGATGGAACAGGAATATTCATTTGTGTGGGGGAGAAGGGCAAAAAAATAGGCTAGCTTTGGCTGGCTCCTGATTTATAATATACCCTAGTGCAAGTCCCAAGGAGACATGAGGCTATGGCAATGCCCACGCTAGCAACAAATATATTGTTTCTGTGTTGCATGAGCATCTGGATAGTAGAGTTCTCTCTGGTTACCAGTGCACACTGCAGGAGCTCTTGCCAGTACGTTAGGTCCATGGTGAAAAAGCTGGCCATTGATTTCCACTTCAAAGCCTGTGAATAGGAGAAATATGGTAAACTGCTCTCCCTCTGTAACAAGCAGGTAATTTCCAGAGTCAGCACAAATTCTTCTTGACTGGCTAATTGGAAAAACAACATTAGACACCTGTTTGTGAGAAATACACAGCTGTGGGTGTGCAGCAGCACGCCATCTGCCAATGTGTGCCACTTTTTAAAGTGGTTTGCTGCAGGAGTCCTTTAGAAAATTATTCTTCTTTAGAGAATCTGAGATGAAGATGAACTATGGGGTCACTTAACCAATCCCTGGCTACTGCAGGACTGGTCCCTACAGTAGTTTTTCAAATGATTCTGGTGTCTGTGTCCACGATAAAACCTAGAAAACTTTTATTTCTTCTCCTCAGTCTATTATTATCTCTGCTCCTTCTTCTCATGTTTGTTTGTTTTTCCGCCATCCCCGAAGAATAATGGTTACCCAATTTGGCTATCACAGTGACACGAAGGTTCTTTATCAAGGCTTTACACGATACATTTTGACCAGTAGCAAAACTAGCAAAATAAGAAGTGGGCAAGTCTCCACGTTTTGGTTCGTTTTTATAAAAATGAAGCATAGAAAAATACAGCAAGATAGCAGGAAAGAATTTCTTTTGGGGACAAAGGTAAGGAAATATAAGCATAAAACACCACCACTCAAATTAAAAGCTGTGTTCACCATTAGAAACTTTGCCTTCGATCAAATTCTTGCGAAAGGAAAATTGGCAGGCTAGTACAGCTCTTCTTGTCAATTAACTGGTATGCCAAGTGACCAGATACCTATATGGTAATTTTAAGTCACAGATATTTCAATTTAGCCTCATCTGTAATCTGCATAATTGTTTATACAGAACTATTCTAGATCCAGCTATTTCTGTTATTACATTTGTTTATTTTTAATTCAGCATTAGGGATAGGTTGTATCTTGCCCTTCTTTCTTACTTAATATTTGTTTCTCCTGTTAATCTGACTTCATTTTCCTTGCTCTTTCTTTATCTTTGGATCCATTTATATCCTGCTTTAATCAGATCACACTTTATGATTTCAGATAAGTGTAGTCATGGTAATTTTCTACTTCTATTTAGGTCAAGTCAAGATGAAACAATTTGTAAAAGTCTTATCTCATAACAGCCAGAAATGGATACTTGTTAAATGATTTAGTCCTATATTGCTCTGATACTAACAATTGACAATGAAGTATAACTTCAGTTAGTCTTTCAGCTTACCCTCTAACCTTTGGAGTTTGGTAATGTTATGGGGAAATTGTGGAAACTTTTAAAGAAATTAAATAATTCATAAACACCCAGGAAACATAGCCAAGTCTGTCTTTCCATCAGTTCAGTCTAAACTACTGATGGAAAAGCCACTCTGTATTGTATTTCTCAGGAGTGGCTAGGGTGGAGAAGCTCACAAAAGGGACAGTAAGTCACTTTTGCATCTGCCTGATCATCGTCACTGGGTATCAGTCTGGTCTGAGAAGCAATTTGGAGAGCTCAAGTGCAGCTTGGATCTGCTTTAAATCCTACTGTTGTAGCAGGCCCCATGGGGATTTTCTTGCAGCTGGGAATGGCTGGCACACATGAGTGCTCAGACCACAATGAGGTCCAGGGACTGTAAGTATATTTTGGTAACAAATAAACTAGCTACCCACTAGGCAATGTCTGACTTTTGGACATCAATTTTATTGTGACAATAATAAGGAGCTCCAGAGGATAAAAATCTAATATTTCAGCTCAGTAAGGATCTGTCTAAATGGCTAGGTTATTTTGAGCAAAAACCAGTAAGGCTTTTGAATTCTTCTATGAAGGACAGGGAACACTAAAAAACAAGTCTCTGATTTTGTTCCAATCAGAAGAAATCATCCTGCCTGTGCTTTGCACACAGCCTGGAATATCTTTCTCAGTCTAGAATGCAACAGTGTCGCTGGCTTTTTAACAGTGAAATGAGGGCCTTTGAAGAACAAGACATTCATTTAAGAGCTGAACAGCTAATTCAATAAGAATCTGAGAGATCATGGATGCTAGTGGGTTATATCTTACCCTGTCAAGGATAAGTCTCCTGCCTGGCAATTTAGCTAGGTGTGTATCTGGGAACAGCCAACTTCAAGTGAATGATTTTTGCCAGTTCTGAACTTCAGTAAATTCCTCCTGGTATGTCTCCACTGAAGAAAAGTGACTAATTCATTGGCAATAGATTTGGCCCAAGGTGAGTATTTCATAATGAAGGGAATTCCATCTAGTCAAATAAATAATACTTTTTACCAACTCCTCCTTCATAACATAATTCTGCTACAGCACTAAGGAAAATTACAAGCAGTTCTATACACTATGGCCCTGATCCTTAAATCCAGGCAAGCTATGTGCAGTGTGTAGCCTGAGAGGGGGTGCACAGGGGACTACAAAACCACCTTCCTGCTCACACTGTCCCTGGGGCTGCCAGGGGTCAGTCCATCCCCTCTGTAAATTAGAGTAGCCTGAGGGGTTAATTTTATTCTTCCTCCAGTATGTCCCTTTTGTGCCCTTTGTTGCCTCTACCCCAGGTATTCACCATCCTGGGGCCGCTTTGTAACTTAAAGTAGCCTTGGCAGGGCTGAATAACTAGCAGGATAACTAAAGCAGGCTGTGGCTTCTGCATTTCAAAAATCCTGCCAAAACATCCAAAGGCTTTGAAGGAGTATGTAAAGCAATGGAAACCTGCATAAATCTGCACTGATCTGATAATGCCGGTGTAATACAGACTGCCAAAATCTGCACAACTGTGTTCACTTTGATAGTAATCCCTGAAAGTTAAGAAAATCTTGCTTAAAAGCAGGATTGGTTTTTGGTTTTTTTTGCTATTTGGGCATTCTCAGAGATCCTGGTCCTTAATGTATTGGACTGCTCATCACGAGAGATGGGTTCTAGTCCTGTCTCTGCCATTCGCTTGCTGTGTAACCTTGAGAAAGTCCTTTAATCTCTTCTGTGCCTCAGCTTCCCCTTCTATAGAATGGAGACAATAATAGCCCCCTCACCCTCCCACACACACCTTTGTACAACACTTTGAGGTCATTAGTTGAAAAGAGCTATGTAAGCAAACTGTTAACCATAATAATATTCCTCCTGATTCAGGCAGGCTAGGAGTTTGGTGTAGAATGGTTTTAGAGAACATATATGTGCCAAGGCACCTTCTTTTCTTCTGTTTTATCAGGTCTCTGTAGATTGTATTAGTTCCAGCTTTGAAATGCAAATGCAGATCTCAGTGCTCTTGCTTCCTTTATAAAGGTTAAAAATACATATCATGCTGTTCCTGGCTGCTTTGAAAAGGTCAGGAAATGAGGGTTCCAGTGTTCAATAGACTTTAATGTTACCACACAGGTTTTCATAATTTTGCTGGTTTACAGTGGCCTCTTCAATTTAGTTTGCATATTTTAGGACATTTATATTTTAGATAGATAGTTATTTGCAAAGATACACACATCTGTTGAACGTGGGAAAAGTAAAATGAGTACAAAAACATGGAGTATAAACTTTACTTGGGAAACCTCAAAGGAAACTATTTGCTGAGATGAATATCTGAATGCAGTAGTCAGATCATTATTTTGGCATAGTGGGTTGTGTTAGTACCCTGACAGCAAAGAAGATAAGACCACGTCTAGATGTAATCAAGTATGTAACATCAGAGTTCAAACTCAGCTATTCTGTGAGAAGATATGGCAGGGAGAACAATGGTATACTTGACACCAGGTGGCGAGCTCAAACAAATCAAGGCAATTTAGTGCCAAACACCTGCTGTATGCTTAACCCATAAGAAAAAAGAGCAAATAGCTAATTTTAATTAGGTAACAATAAGATTTGTAAAATCATCTAGCATGGAACAAATACAAAAGAGCTTGAAATATGTTACTTCTATATATTACTGACTGTGCCAAAATGAAACTCTCTTGACTATTCCTTCTGTATCAAAGCAGATGAAAACATCTGGTTGTATGCATCTCACTCTCAAATCTGAACATGCCAGTTGGAATAATGCAGACATTCCTAACCCATAAACATGTTTTCTTTTAAGGACATGGGGCAGAACGACTGTTTTCAACCTGTCTTTGAGATTCCCTGTTCTTAGAGTTCAAGTTGACGTATGCCCTATTGAATCATAGTACTATCAGTATGAACAGCTTTCCATATATGTACATTGTGGGGAAAGTATGACTCCTTGCTCTCCATTACTCAAGTGGTTATTGCCAGCAGCTGTAATATATGCACTCAGAGAAGAATAAATTTTATTATCTCACCACACACATAGAACAAGGAGAGGAAAAGGGATGGGGGGAGAGATGAACAAGCACAATTTGCTGCTTAATGCATTATGGCTACAGATTAACTTTCCACCTACAGTTTCTTGGGAAAACGCAATGTGAGATTCTCTCTTGTATCTTTGTTTCACTTAAGATTCAAGCTTCATGATATGATGCTGAAAGTAACATCAGAGTGACAAGGAAACAGAAGCTCAAAGGTGTGTGATACAATACATTTATATACCTTGCATGTTGATGAGATGACTTTAGATGACACAGTGGGTTTCTGACCATGAAATCTTTTGCCCAAATAAATTTGTTAGTCTTTAAAGTGCCACAAAACTCTCGTTTTACATTTATATAGCACACCTTGCATCCTGATTCTCTACAAATTGCATATATTCAAAACAACTGAAATGCAGCCATTTTGTGAATGAAAGATGGCAACCAACCAGTACATAGTGGTAGTAAAGTGTACAACAGGATAAAGGAGAGAAGATTTTAGCCAGAAATACCTCAAAACTTTAATGAACACCCCAGATGTGGATTTTCAGGTCTCATTCAAAAGACTTGTATATTGGAAACTAAATGGAATTCCATGTGTCTACTTTAGAAAGATGAAGAGCTAAGTCATCCCTAACAGAATTTAACAAGTAGCTTCCTGAGAATCTAGGTATTTCAAATTCTGAAGCTTAGACTATAAACTTTTCCTGTTTAATCAAAGGAGGCATCACAAATTGGAATCCACATGACACACTAAAATCTAAGTGAAGTATGTCAATTTACTTGCTGGTTTATCATGTTTAAACAACACCCTAGCATTGCCAACCCCAGACATTCAAAAAAAAATCATGCATCAGACATTAAAGATAATTTTTAAACAACTTTTTTAAAACCCTTCTTATTTTCAATTGTTCAACCTGAGCACAAGTTAGGAAATAAACAGTGCTTAAATAAATCAAGTGAGTTTTATCAAGAGGATGGTGCTCTAATTATAATTATGTAGTTCACATTTCAATTTGATGGGGATATTAAAAGAATTCCTGGGAGAGTTTTAAGCAGTCTAAAAGCACAAGAGTATGAAAGCTAATAAATCTTGCCTTCTTAAGGAGGGCATTTCTTTAAAGGGCCAGACTTAAAGCCCAGTCCTGCAGTTTGTGCACAGGTAAAATTACCACAAAAAGTCACTTAAAAATTCATTGAAGCAGAAGTTTACAGCAGAATTTTGCTTCATCTTAATAATGAAATATTGATAATTAGTTCTTGTTTATTAGCTCTTTTCCATAACTTCTGTCAAGGCTTGAATCCAAAGCATTAAAATATTATTTAGACTACATGCACACTAAATATTCTGAATATAAATTTTGGCAAAATCTTTATTGGAGTAGAATGGAAATACAAAATATATCTGGTCATAAAGGTTATTCATACACACAAAGGACTGATGTGAGCTGGGACACAATTCCACTTTGGAAAATGGGGTAAACAATAAATGTGATTCTACTATAGCATATCAGGAGTAAAAATGTGCATACTTTACCACCTTTTTAATAGCCAGACCTGTCATTCTTTATACCAAATGGACGAGGGCTAGAGATCACCTTGCAGCCCTGGAATTAAGTGATTCCCTCAATAAAATATCCTCCTCAAAAGGAGCACTTAGCTGTTTTGTGATTCAGCAGAGATTTTTTAATATGTGGTGCTATAATTATCTGCTTTGCACCTGTGCCCAGATGGTACTCCAAATATATTGAAAGTTCTCATGGGACCCTTACTGAGCCCAGAGTAAAGGGGACACGGTAAACCTTCAATGTCACTTGAAAGACTTAATCATGTCACTAATTTATATATGTTAAGGACATTCCGGTACCACAGCTCTCTGACCCAGGGATGAGTGTTTTGTGTTTTTTTTTTTCTTTTCAGTACCTAGCTGCTTCTGGTATCAATGCCTAAAGGTGATGTGAAAATCGTAGCAGTTGAGTAATACAATCCTATTGCTGTTGAAACAGCTTTAATAATTTGTACAAGGTTGCATAATACAAATATCACTTGAACTGCTTTGTGTGTGCTGTTAGACGGATGGGCAAAGCTAAATGTCTTTCTCTACTGGTGACAGGGCTGGATTAAGCCATAGGGCCTATACGCTCATGTTGTCTCCAGAAGTCATGAGATTACATCAGAATCTCAACTTTCTTTTTTAAAAAAATCTCCAGTCTTCTAGACTCACTGCTCAGAGATGTCCCACCATTACCGTTTCTACAGAGAACTGTGTGGGAGGAAGATAAGAGGATAGCAGTCCCAACCCAAGCAAACACAGTTTAGCTCCTGGTACCACTTCTGCCTCTGTGGGAATGACATGGTGTCCCGGCTTCTCCCAAGGTGATAGGAGTCCTTAGCTGCTACACCTGGGACAAAGGGACTCCCATGCTGCCGCCTCTTTAGGTGGGAAGGAAGGGGCTTCTGCCATAGTTTCTCCAAGTGCGGGTTTGCTAAGGCAGGGCTGTAGGGAGCCATAGGGTAAGGCCCATGTCATGCTGTGTCTATTGCCTTGGCTTTCCTTAATCCAGCTCTGACAAAAAGGAGTGAATCACTGATGTGGTTCAGACCAGCAAGGATGTATCTATCTAGGACTGGATTGTGGCTTTGATTAAGGGGCAACTAACCTGATTTAGGTAGATGGGTGCAACACTTGCATGCAAGGCAAGTCATTTAAAAAGCAAGAATTTGCCAGCACACATTAGTAAAATTATGTAAACTTCATAGCCCAAACGATTTGTATAATGGATGGTTTTATACAGAACTCAAAAATTAGCCCACTTTATTAATAAAAATGCAAAAGGACCCATTTTGTCATTTTCATGGATAAAAGACTTTGATTATAGTAACACTAAACTAGTTCAATGCATTTTTGTGTAGTTTCTTGAGCAGTATAATTTTAGCTAAATAGTCATTCAGGCTTACTTCTATTTTGATCAGTTATTCTAGTCTTGTATTTCAAGACGAGTGAAATGTTAGCATTCCATCTGTCCCTTGTATTCCTCATATGCCTCTGTTCTGGTTAAAACTTGCATTAGATAGCTCACAAAAAGCACCAGTGTATTACTAAGGCAATTCAATGTGATATTCAATGAGGCAAAGATAGTGCCCATCTTTTTAAAAAAAACAAAAGAAGGAGGAGCTGGGGAACTACAGACCAATCAGTTGCACCTTTGTCTCTGAAAAAATCATGGAGCAGGTCCTCAAGGAATTCACTTTGAAGCACTTGGAGGAGAGGAAGGTGATCAGGAACAGTCAGCATGGATTCATCAAGAGCAAGTCATGCCTGACCAACCCAGTTGACTTCTATGATGAGATGACTGGCTCTTTGGATGTAGGGAAAGCTGGGGATGTGGTATACCTTGACATTAGCAAAGCTTTTGATACAGTCTCCCACAGTATTCTTGCCAGCATGTTACAGAATGGATTATAAGGTGGACAGAAAGCAGGCTAGATCATCAGGGTCAATGGATAGTGATCAATTGCTCGAAGTCTAGTTGGCAGCCAGTAACAAGCGCCAGAGGTTGAACCTGGGGCCAGTTTGTTCATCTTCATTAATTATCTGAGGATGGAGTGGATTGCATCCTCAGCCAAGTTTGTGGATAACCCTAAGCTGGGGGGAATGGTAGATACGCTGGAGGTTAGAGATAGGATACAGAGTGACCTAGACAAATTGGAGGATTGGGTCAAAAGAAATCTGATGAGGTTCAACAAGGACAAGTGCAGAGTCCTACACTTAAGGTGAAAGAATCCAGTGCACTGCTACAGACTGGGGACCAACTAGCTAGGTAGCAGCTCTGCACAAAAGGACCTGGGGGTTACAGTGAACAAGAAGCTGGATACGAGTCAGCAGTGTGCCCTTACTGCCAAGAAGGCTAATGGCATATTAGGCTGTATTAGTAAGAGCATTGCCAGTGGATTGAGGGGAGTGATTATTCCCCTCTATTTGGCACTGGTGAGGCCACATTTGGAGTATTGTGTCCAGTTTGGGCCACCCACTACAGAAAGAATGTGGACAAATTGGAGAGAGTCCAGTGGAAGGAAACAAAAATGATTAAGGGGCTGGAGCACATGACTTATGAGAAGAGGCTGAGGGAACTGAGCTTGTTTAATTTGCAGAAGAGAAGAATGAGGGAGGAGTTTGATAGCAGCCTTCAACTACCTGAAGTGAGGGTTCCAGGAAGGATGGAACTAAGCTGTTCTCAGTGGTGGCAGATGACAGAACAAGGAGCAATGGTCGCAAGTTGCAATGGGGGAGGTCTAGGCTGAATATTAGGAAAACCTTTTTCACTAGGCAGTTGGTAAAGCACTGGAATTGGTTACCTCAGGAAGAATCTCCATCCTTAGAGATTTTTAAGGTCTGGCTTGACAAAGCCCTGACTGAGGTAATTTAATTGGGGTTGGTCCTGCTTTGAACAGGGAGTTGGACTAGATGATCTCCTGAGGTCCCTTTCATCTCTAATCTTTTTCTATGATTCTATATCACAAACTAATTAAAAACAAAAAATAAGAATAACCTGAGGTGAAATATGACTGCAGAAGCAGTTTGCTAGTATTTTGCCCATGAGTCTGTTGTTCTGATATATATAATTTTAAAGGATATGAATTCCAACTAATGTTTAGATTTGCTCAACTTTATCCTTAAGGATCTACAGTAAAATCCACCAGCAGAGATTTACTGCTAAAATCATTTTTTAAATGCAATATTCATTTACTCTGCACCAGTTATGCCCATTTATTCAACAGTATTGCCCATCCTTGAAGGAATAATTGAAGGCTAGCTAAACAGTTACAAAAAGTAGTGTCAAAAGATTGCATTATTCATTTATTGAGGCTATGCAAATATGTTTTCCACTGTTAGCTTCTGATGTGTTACAAGTAATTCGTCATCTTGAGAAAAGAAGCTGTGAATGTCTCATTCAAATAAATTGCTGGAACTGATTTAAGGAATGGGTAATACTTTTTTATTTTGAGACATGTTGTTTTTACCCTATAGTTCTGTCTTCATATTTTTAGCGGCTTTACAATGTTATTCAGTCAGTATGTTGGCTAACTATCAAAGAAAAAACACAGCTGGATTGTATTCCTTGATAATTCAGTACATCATTTAAGTATTCAACAAAACCATTTCCCATAGAAATATAAGGCTGGATAGGACCTTGAAGTCAGCAAGTCCAAACCTCTGTGGAACAAGTATAGCAGACTATACCCGACAGGTGTTTTTGTCCAACCTGTTTTTAAAAACCTTCAATGATGGGGATGCCACAACATACCTTGGAAGCCTATTCCAGAGTTCAACTACTCCTTTATAGTTTAGAAAACTTTTCTAACCTAAATCTCCCTTGCTGCAGATGAAGACCCCTACTTCTCCATGTCCATTGAAGGTAGGACAAGAACAATTGATCAGTCCTCTTTATAACAGTGTTTAACAAATATAAAGACTGCTATCAAGTCTCTTCTCTTCTTCTTTTCTCAGGACTAAATATGCCAGTTATTTTAACCTTTCCTTATAGGTCAAGTTTTCTAAACCTTTTACCATTTTTGTTGCTCTCCTCTGGTCTCTCTCCAATTTGTCCACATCTTTCTTTAAGCGTGGCACCTAGAATTAGACACAATACATCAGCTGAGGCCTCACCAGTGCTGAGTGGAGTGGGACAATTAGCTGCCATGTCTTACTTACAACACTCCTGCTAATGCATCCCAGAATGATATTTCGTTTCATAACTGCATCACATTGTTGGCTCATATTCTATTTGTGATCCACTGTAACCCATAAATCCTTTTTAGCAGTGCTTCCACCTAGCTAATTATTCCCCATTTTGTAGTTATGCATTTGGTTTTTCTCCTTCCAAAGTGAAGTAATTTGTGCTTAATTTTATTGAATTTCATCCTGTTGATTTCAGACCAATTCTCCAATTTGTCAAGGTAACTTTTAATTCCAATCCTGTTTTCCAAAGTGCTTGTGAACCCCTCCAGACTGGTGTCATCTGCAAATTGAGTAAGCATACTCTCCATTTCATTAACCAAGTCATTAATGAAGATATTGAACAGTATCAGACCCAAGACTGATGCCTGTGGAACCCACTATCTACATTTTTTAAGTTTGACAGCAAACCATTGATAACTTCTCTTTGAGTAGGTCTTTCAATCTGTGGTGCACCCACCATTATAGTAATTTTATCTAGACAACATTTCCCTAGTTCGCTTATGAGGCTGTCATATAGGACTGTATCAAAAGCCTTCCTAAAATCAGGACATATCATGTCTATTGCTCACTAGGCCAGTAGCCCTGTCAAAGAAAGAAATTAGTTTGGTTTGGCATGATTTGTTCTTGACAAATCCATGCTAGCTATTACTTACAACTATATTCTCTCCTATGTGCGCACAAATTGATCATTTAGTAATTTGTTCTGGTATCTTTCCAGGTATTGAAGTTAGACAGACTGGTCAACAATTACCTGGTCCTCTATGTTCCCTTTTTTAAAAATAGGTACTTTGTTTGCCATTCTCCAGTCTTCTGGGACCTCACCCATCCTTCAGCAGTTCTCTAAAAGAATTGCTGTTGATTCCAAGATTGCTTCAGCTAGTTCTTTAAGTACCCTATGATGAACTTTATCAGGCCCTGCTGACTTGTATACATCTAACTCATCTACAATGCTTTAACCTGTTCTTTCCCAATTTTGGCTTGCATTCCTTCCCCCTTAATTGTATTTGAGTATCTGGTCACCACTCATCTTTTTAGTGAAGACTGAAGCAAAATAGGCATTAAACAACAGCCTTCTTGATGTTTTCCATTGTTAGCTCTCCTTTCCTGCTTATTAGAGGACCTACACTTTCCTTTTTCTTTCTCTTGATCCTAATATATTTATAGAACCTCTTCCTCTTCTCTCTTGCTAGCAGTAACTCACTGTGCCTTAGTCTTTCTGATTTTGTTTCTGCATGCTTGTGCTATTGTATGGCCCCAAAAGCTGGGGATTGAGGAAGAGATGAGCGGATCTTAAATACAGTGGTAATGAAAATGTTAAGATGTATGTTTGGAGTTACAAGGATGGGTCATGCTCAGTACAAACATATTAGGGGAATTGTGAAAGTGGTACCAATATAGAAAAGCTGATGGGATCCAGGCATAGATGGTCTGGGCACGTGAAAAGAAGATTAGAAGACTATATAGAAAACAGAGTGTTACCCTCCACTTTTAAGTTTTAAGAGAAGGGTTGGAAGATACATAGCTAGATGGATGGATGTTATACAAAAGGAGTTGATTAGCTGCCAAGTTTCTGAGGAATTTGTTCAAGACAGACTGGAATGCAGAAGAAATACCTGAAAAGCCAATCTCATATAGATGGGACTAAGCTCTAGAAGATCTTTATACTCCTAAATATTTGGGTTTATTTTAAGATTAATCCTAACTCCCGAATTTGTTGTGTTTCTAATGATTGCTTTTTGATAACTAAAATGTTCTTGTAAAGTTATTTGCGATAATGTTACTAATTTGTACTATCAATATTGATTCCATCTTAGTGAAATTTTTTGTCTAGGGATATAACTGGAGGTTTTTAAGATTAGGTTAGACAAACACCTGTCAAGAGTGGTCTAAATAAACACTTAGTCCCGCACCAGTGCAGGAGACTGAACTAGATGACCTATAGAGGTCCCTTCCAGTCCTACATTTGTATGATACTATGATGTAGGTTTAACAGTGTTTCTGTTATAAACCACTGTGCTCAGAGGTTCATTTCACTTTGTCAGTGAAATGTTACCAGCCCGTGAGTAATTTATTTTTAACATTAATAACAAAAATAAGGTGGTAATTTTTTGTAATGGTAATTTTTAAAAAATGAGGGGCATAAGGTTTTTTGCATCCTTGAGTTATGTAACTGTCTCTAGTGTTAAATGTCCTTTGTACAGTGTGTAATTAAGGAATTAAAGGTTTAATTAACTAAAGACTTGAGGATCCAATCCAGAAATCCTTACTTGTATACAAATTAAAGGGACTGCATACATGGATAAGGATGTAAGTCAAAGAGACTAAATCATTCTTCATAGGAGTACTTTATAGAAATAAGTGCTGAAGGAACTGGAGTTTGGGCCTGATTTCAAAGCCCACTGACTTCATTGGGAGTCTTTCCATTGACCTCAGTGGGAGTTTGATTACACCTTTTCAGCTTTTGTTAAAGGAAATGATATACCTTTGTTTATAATTCATCAGTACACAACACAACGAGACAATCAGCATTCTAAGAAAAGTTGTAACAAAAATTTGAAGAGTGTGATTGTTGGTTCTCTACACAGAAAGTTAATTTATGGTAAAGAGAAACTCGAAAGCAGCAGTAGGTGAAATCTCCCTATCAAAATCTGACAAAGTGGGTTTCTGCCCATGAAAACTTATGCCCAAATAAATTTGATAGTCTTTCAGGTGCCTCAGGACTCCCACTGTTTTCCTATCAAAATGTTGTTGGTAAAAAATAGTGCCCTTATCACAGACGCTATTCACCTACAAAGGCAACCAGTCACATTCTCAGCTTTTCTGCTAAAGAAGTGATTGTCCCAAAATACGCACCCAAATTTGCAAAGCTTCTGAATGTTTCTCATATTTCAGATTTTTTTTCCAGACTTGTCTGGCTTATTTTAGCTCAAGATGAAGAGTGAACCAAATGTTGGGATATTTGTCTGAAGGTAAATGATGGACTAATCACTGAATAAATATTTCATTACTAGTATAAAGAATAGACTTCCTGTCTTCCTTCTCTGCTATATAGTCTCTTTGAGCCAGATACTGATGCCCTTACTCATGAGTAATACCTTACTCCACAAGTGCTCTTATTAACATCAGTAGAACTGCTTGTGGGGTAAGGTACTACTGAACGTGAGTAGTATCAGAATCTGACCCTTTCTCTTTAGTATCCATTTTTTAGACAATGCTGTGTCTTACACTGAACTTTCCTAGGCACAGGGTATTCATGTCTTCAATGGAGAACTTCCTGGTGGCTTTTGACTGTACCAGCAAGACTGAATTAAGTTGGGAAGAACTAAGTGGTAGATCAACAAAAGGATTTAGGTACCTAGCTACCATTTTAGGCATCCAAGTTCAACATTTAGCCACCACTGAGATCCTCAAACCCCCTACTCAGCTGCCCCCTAACTCTGACGGCACCCTTAGGTCCCTAGGCATCTGAGTTTCCAAGATCCTTAGATGCCTATGTTTCTGCCAGTGAGAGGGCATCTGAGTGTCTAGCCCCCCTGGGGGGCCTGATCGATTAGGCATTGTCAGAGCACACCTAAACCCAGACAAACCAGTTAGAGACTGGATGGAGGAGAGGAGGCAGCTGAGCATTGTAAAACCTAAGTCTCTTTGCTGATCTAACCCCAAGCTTCACTAGCTTCCCTTAACATCAATAACAAAACTCTTTTGGACAGTACCAGGAACAGGATTAAAGAGGCTGCTGGATTAATAAAGATGCACTTCAGTAAATTTGGAATGAGGAAGGAATTTTAAACTGTCTTACTATTTTACTTTTCCAAACAAATGTTATGCCTTTACATAAAGGTCATGGTTTGTCTGTTGCGATCATGACATGTTTAGTGAATGATCTTAACAACTTTCCAAGAAAAGTTCAGAGCACTCTTGATAATCCAAATAATGGCTCTGGCAATTCTATCTCAGTCCTGTGGTCCATCGCTTTGGGAGAATTATATGTCTGTGCCAGTTAGATATTGTAGCAGAGAGACACCAGTTTAAAGAAATGACCCTAACTTTATCCTAGTAGGATAGTGATTGCGGTAGCTTTTGTTTAGCTGCTATAGAAAAAGCCAAATAATGAGAGTTCTTGAGCACCCTAAACCAGAGAATTACTTAAAACGTATAGTCTAAGTTGAATTCAATGATCATCACCTTCAAGAAGATGCAGAATACTCACTGTACCAGGCCCCAAAATATAAGGAGATGCTTCCAATTACACTTAATTCACCTCAATTAGGGGATGAGTCAATAAATTATGGTTTCACTAAAAATACCTTCTTCTGAAGTTAAAAATATTTGACACAAGAGATTTACAATATTAAAGAGCAGTGACATTTATTATATCAATTAAGTGCTGTCTAACTTTTGTGACTCATTACAAATTACTGAACTGCTACTCTTTCTACCATGGGAGAACATGTATGTGGGATTTTTTTTAATTCCCTCCTTGAAGCAGTATATTTTGTGTCTGTTTCCTGACACAAGCTATTAGCAATTTAACATATTACCTTTTCTATGGAATATTATTTCTTTAGGAATGAAAATAAAACATTCTGAATCTTTTCCATAACAGGATTTCCCTCTCCAAGATGAGATTTTTGTCACTTAGTTCAGCTAACTAAGGGTTGGATTGTAACTTTATACTCTACTCTAAGACTCTGTTCCTTTGTTTGCTTTACAAGTGGAGTACATTATTTTACCCCTTTTTGTGAGATAATTTAGTGTCATTGTCCCCTGCCCCATGCTCAAACAGCTACTTTGCCTGCTCACTTTCTTAAAAAGGTGGGTATTGAGTGACCAGAGCCTGGTTTCCTGAGTGATTCCTCTCACCCAAAATGGCCAGTCACAAGCTAAGCACAGGAGTAAAAGGGTGCCATCTCTAAGCTTTTCCAGGTAATACTGGATCAGTGGCATACTGTGGGTTTCTGGTGCCTAGGGGACAAGCCTGCATTTGCACCCCCCGGCCAGAGGATAGCGGGGGGGAGCTCCTCCTGGTTAGCCACAGCTCCCGGGGGGCCCCCCCCCCACACACACACCGCTTGCCCCTGGGCTCCATCCAGCTTCCCCTTAGAGCCTCCTGCACCCCCTGTGCATTGTGAAGGGCCAGCCCAGCACCCCCCTGTTATGCCAGGCCCTTATGCCTGCTTGCAGGTTCTGGTTACCAGGTGAATAATAAAAACATGCCCACACCAATTAGATACATTTAGCTTTAATCACTGTTTATGCACCAAACAGCAGAGGGAGATCCTAACAAAGCTCTGCGAAGCGGGCTGCAGGGTAAAGCCAGACACCCCCAATGGGCTCATGGCTGATCTCTAGGCATTTGCAATCATTTCAAGCTTTTATACAGCACAGACTCTAGGGAACAGCAGAAACTGGCTTACGTACAAGAAATAACTAAACTCACACTTTTGCTTTCCTTGGCATACCACACAAGTATACAACAAGTCTTCAAAACAGCTTATGTAAGCTATTTACCCCTTAATTGGCCTTGACCAGACTCATTCCATCAACTATTTCTAACACGTCACAACATTTTGCACAACTCTCACTACACCCCTCCCCTTCAGTTCCCCGCCCTCGATATGCCACTGTACTGGATGGACGTATATTAGGAATTATATTTTTATAATTGAGTATTATTCCTATTGTAATCTATATGGATGGTGAAACAGCTACTGATGATTGCTAAAAGTGTCTTCTTTCTTAACACAAGTTTGTAATATGGTTACATCATGTAAGACATTTTAGAGTGATCAAAAATGCTTCATAGTTAATGAACTACTACACTGACTCTCAAAAAAGAAATCAGTCTTCTGAAAATTCCCAGGTTCCATCTGATCCCAAAGAAGAATTTTTCTGAGAGTCTAGTGAAAATCAGAAAAGGACTTGTAACGTTTTGAGGTTTTAGAAATGTACCTTGGAGCTGAACTTTTTTTTTTTTTAAAGCTTCAAGTATTTTAAATATGGCTTGACCAAGAAATTCCACATTTACTTTTATTTTGGTTTTATCTAGATAAATTGATGTTTAGTATCTTCATTTGGGGAAAAGAGTGGGGGCAGGGACTAGTGGGGAATTGGGAAAATTAAAATACCATTATATGTAATATCTACTATGCCATTCCAGTGATTGTAGTTTTCAGGGCCTCTTACATTGTACTCACTTCACTAGTCAAATCCTGATCTCCAATTAATTGTTAATTGTCCCTGTTGTTCACAAGGTAACATTGAATTAAACAATGCTATGGTTAATCCACCAAGCTATGGCTAGTTTTATATAGTGACAAAAGAATTAGGGCAGTGTGTTCTCACAAAATTTCAGTTTTGGGAGTGGATTATTTCCTTCAGTACTGCCATTCTCAATACTTATCAGCTGAAAAAGGAGATCAACCAAGTTTCATCAGCACTTTCACTACATCTTCAACCATTGATAAACCTGCTCTGGTGCACACAGCCTACTGATGCATGCTGTAATATAATAAAAGCAAATATAATCAAACCAACTTTCTTAGCAAGATATTAGAACTGCAATAGAACTGACCATATTAGGACCTCCATCTGTTGTTGTCATTGACACAACTCTAAAGATGTCTCCTTTTGAACCCCTGTTCTAAATATATCTTCAGTTTAACCATAGTTATTCGAAGCAATGCCAACAATTAAATTAGATTGTCTTGTCTTTTGTAGTAATGTGCTAGTTAGGCTTTGTACATATATTTTTTGCAAATTTTACACTTTTTTATTAATAAGGTAACATTGTTTTCTGTTGGTTAGATTCCACTAGAATATTTTCAACTTTAAATTTTTGTTAATGAAGGTCTTTTGTTTGTGAATCTTTAGTTCTCTTTTGATTAAATATAGCAATAAATCTGAATGCAAGGTTGTTCCCTTTGAGATAGCAAAGAGAACTAAATAAAGTATCTCAAGACTCAATAGTGTTATCATGACTCTTCCACTCTCTGATAAGGTACAATCATTAGTACACACAAAATTAACCAACAACATAGATTGTAAATGCAAATTTAATTCCATCTATAAGTAATTAGCTCAATTCTCCAGCCTCTTCTATACTATGGCATTATAAAACTAGACCAGGATTGTTGTTTATAGGGATCAATGAGGGAAAAAAAATCTCCTTCACTCAAGCTCCTAGTTTCACTTTTTGTTTACTAGACATCAAGCTAAAGAAAATTTTAAGATGACATATTAGTTCTTTTTGACAGATTTCTCTCCATGCTATCTTGAGCATAAGCTGATCTCACAAATTCTACTTCCAAACTTTTGTGTAATTGTCTCAGTTACTGTTAGATTGTAAACTCCTTGCAGCACAGATCTTTCTTTCTATGTGCTTTTAGAGTGCCATGTACACAAAAAATGTACTATACAAAATAATTTCATCCAGTCACTTGATTGCTAAAGTATGTTACTGTCAGTTGTATATTTTGTTGATTTCAGGGCTTTATGTGTGTTTTCTTTAGGATTGTTTCTGATGGAGAGAAGAGATTAATTGACTGCATTTGGTGCACTTTTTTGCATTCTCTTTTTCATTTCTTGGAGTCCACTGTCCTTGATGTGTGTGAAAGAAACAATACATAGTCAAGAAGGCTGATTTTAATGAAATGTCAATGAGAATATTATATCAGGAAAAGAGACAACCTCTTTCTGCATTCATAAATCCTTCAACGGGGAATTTGCTTATAATTGTCGTAGGCCCTTTGTAAGCAGATAGCCTCTCCAAGGAGAGAGCGAGTGAGCATGTGACCATTTTGACAAGACTGCACGTGTGTCGGAAGTGACTGTCACTTCTACAGGGAAATATTTCTTAGCATCTTGTGCAATGTTTCTTTCCTGTAAACTGAGGAGAGACTTGCTGATATAGCACCTTCTTAATGAGAATTCTGTTTTCAGTTCTTCTCTGCTTTCTCTTCCTATATGTTACCAGATCTGCCCGTCACCTGGGGTGCTCTCATTTATTAGGCTTATGTTCCTGGGGCGAGGGAGGGGGGTGTCTGTAATTCTATCAACGTACTGCTTGTGTTATTTCCGTGTCCATATGGAGCTCTGCTTCTTCCTTCTGCAAGTCCCTTCCCAATGAAGCTACCCTGCAGGACCTAGGTTTCCCAGGGCTGGGTTCCTCCAGTCCCAGGATCAGATGAGCACGCCCATACAGATTAACAGGGCATGGCTGAGCAGACCAGGTTGATCAGCACTCCCAAGCTGATCCCTTATACGTCCCTGGACTCAGCAGACTGGGTTGAGCAGCACTTTCCAGCTACCACCCTGATGTGCCACAGACACTGCACCAGAATAGAGTATGTCTGAGCAGGCTGGGTCAAACAGCACGTTCAGGCTGACACCCTCATGTGCCCCTAAACTCAGCAGGCTGGGTCGAGCAGCACTTCCAAGCTGCCACCCTCATGCCACAGGTTCAGCATGTCTCTATCCCTACTTTCATGTTACAATTTGTTCTGGTAGTAACCCTCTTGATGAGCAAACCCCACAAGATTTTTGGGCATTACAGGGAACTTTGGCTTATGTAAGAGGAGCATTACTGCAGAGCAAAATAGGGAGGCCAAGAGTACGCAATTTGGAGAGAGTCTGGGAACCAGTTTGATTATAAAAGTAATTTTATTGCCAGATATATAAAACGTAAGATACTACTAATACTAGCCATACAAGGAGAGAAAAACAGCCAAACAGTTACAATATTACACGATTTCAATTGGGATATTGGGAAATCTATCCCAAGTTTCATTACAAAAGTCAGATTTAGAAAGTTATACCTGGAGTAACAGAGAAAGAGAAAGAAAGAAAGAGAGATCAAAATAGGTCTGAGGCTGGAAAGTGGGCTTAATCAGAGAGAGAGAGAGAGAGAGAGAGAGTTGGAGTCTCACCACTCAGCGCAGCTTGAACCTGTCGAAGGTTCCCAGCAGACAGACTGTTTAGCTTAGGATCTGGGGGCTGGAGACAGGCAGAGCCCCTAACCCAATCAGTCAGGAAAAGGTGACATCCCAGTGGAACTGATACAGCTTTTGGATCCAGGCATCAGAACAGAGTTTTGAACTTGGGTAAGGGTTTTTGTAGGGAAGAAACAATGGTTCAAGGGAGGACATTAGATTTGTTTATGGGTAAATGATGACTCAAGAGAATGTACCAGAGTTGTTTTGTTTAGGCTGGACAATAGGAACTGATCATTCCTGGCTCTGGGCGGTGTTCCTTCGAGGGAGCTCACAATGCAGTTAGGCAGATTCAGTATTTGGATGCCAATGGAAGGTTCATTACTAGAATTGGTCTGATGATTGCCGAGCTGGGGATGTGCAGGCATAGGTTCATTAACACCAGAAGCAGAGATCCCCCATCATGCAGTGCTTCCCTGCTTCTCTGGTCCCGGAGTGCAGTGCAGGCCATGTCTTGGAATCTCTGGACTCCATTCTGTATGCTAATGGCGATGCCTCCTTGCCACATCTTCGATGCAAATGAGGCTAGGGGAGTTGCTTAAATCCTGTCACCCTTCTCTGAAAGGGTTAAGTGTGTCCCCACTGCCTTTTCATTGCTTTTTGTAAGTCTTGCTTCTGATCACTTCTTGTTCAAGCGATGGCTGGGGGTGGGGAGGAGAGGAAGGGGGAGGGGTCCTTCGTGAGTCAGACAGGCTGGGTACTCTGCCCTGGTTTCCCAAGAACACAGAGCTGACAGGTGACATATTTTGAACCTATTGAACCCTGTTTAATATGGCTAGTGTAACGTATAATGTGAGCTACATCTTGCTTACTGGTCATGGGAGCAAGCTGTTTCTGGGCACTAAAGGGTGTCAGTGAGAAACCAAAGGATTCAGTAGATTAAACAAACTCAAGTTATAGCTTCTATCTCAAATATCAAAATTAGTTTTATTTTGTAGCACTGGGGAAATTTATTGCCTTTGGAGACTGATGAAACAATTATTTTAAATCACCATATGGGCTCTCCAAGGGAGAGGAAAGGAAAGGCCAGTGCTGCTTCTTAGATAAATGTAGACCTTAGCTAGTGCTATTCTATTCAGTTCAGGTTGTTCTACTGCCCCCATCACTAGAGTATCTGAGCGCACACTCCAGTGATGTGTTTAAGCATGTGACCAGTATCTTTCACATGTTTCCTTTGCCATTCCTCTCCCCAGGGAAAAATGTTATATGGTTAGGGCCTGAATGCCTTTGTAATGGCTATGATAAATTAGATTTCCTTTATATGTCTTTACATCTGTTCCTTTATGTCTTTCCTTATGTCTGTTTTGCTGTCCTTTGGATAGTCAAATGTAAACTAATCTTGTCCAGCTGCTTCATTCACTCCTGAAATTATTAAGTGTTTAAAGGGACACCATCAAATTAAAAATCACAATTCTGTGTGAAAATGTCCATAGGATTGTTATGAATAACACCTACTAATACTGTTCATAAGAGTCAAGGAATCTGTTTTCAGTTTTATTTTATTCATTCGCTATCACTTTAGGTACCATCAGTTTTCGTTTTTCTCTTATAGAATGACTGTCAGTTTCCCCCTGTTGTTGTTTGTGTGGGTCCTTCACACAGCAAGAGGGAGAGAAAAATATGGAAAAGCACTTTCAACATTAAAATGGGATTGTAAAATCTCTGAAATTGGCAGAGACCTAAAGAGATGTGTAGAACCTGAAATCCCTTTACTTGTTTTTTAAAAGATTGACTAGATTTCACTTGATACTGACTCTTCACTTAAGACTGCTGTCATGCCTTTATGTATACTGGGGCTGATTTATCTCCCGCTTACACTAATTTTACACTGGTGTAAATTTTAATGGCGTTACTTCTGATTTACATGGGTTTATGTGTGGGGAAAGACAGACCCAGTAAGTCCGGATCTTATATCTCCTAGATATGCAAACAGTCTCCTGAAGGAAAAGGAGCAAATTCACTAAATTGACGCCAGAGTGTTTGGTATATGAATGGCAATAGTGTGCAGTTATTGGTTCCTTATCCCACAGTGAGATCTATGCGGACAGAGAGGTGGTGAGCCCCATGGAAATCAAAGAGCCTGTCTACCTCTGCAACACTCATTGCGGGGTCAGGGCCAAAGTCAGTACAGTTTACTAAGTTAATAGAAGCTGTATTTTGTATTACTTACCTATGTAAGGATGTGATCATATGAACCATTTGGGGTAATAAATTAGGGTATTTAACAAGTAAATTCAAAGAGTACTTAAGTTCAGTAATTATCCATATTTAACATAACAGCAACCATTTCCTTACAAGCATAATACACACATTGAGAAACGGTGACTGTTTGTTTGTAATTAAAGGCTTGTCTGGTTTTAGTAAAATTTTGTCTTTGGTATCCATCAGTGACACACTGGCTGCAGATATTACAATGCAAAAGATAGAAATAGGCATTAGAAAACCGCTTACATTATAAACACATCGTCTTACAGACACTTCACTTTTTGAAGCCAGAATTGTTGGATAATGTCAGAAAAGTAAGTTGTTTGCTAGGCTTCCCAAAAAAAACAAAGAGCAGGCTCATGAGGCTATGTTCCCGAAATGACTGACTGAATGATAGACATGATATGTTTGGTTTGATTTGGTAAAAAATATGATTCAGGTCATTCACCAAAAAAAATCACTTCTGCTACTTCATGAGAAGCATATCAACTACTTACAGTGACGTTTCCCAAAGATATGGAATTCTTGAGGCATCTACACTGCCAAAAGGCTGGAGTTGGGATTTCTGTTTTGGGTTTGATATCAGCTCAATCTGCTTTCCAATTTAAAAGTACTCTTTGTCTCATTTTGTTCTCCGTGTTCAGACTCCTGCAGCACTGCTATAGGATAAACTGAAGGAAGAAGCCTTTTTTGAGTGTTGCTATTTCAGTTTAAAGCGCTTTCACTGGAGTTTCAGGCTTTCAGCTGGGCACAATTAAAATTCTGTGAGCTCCTGAGTTCTTCTGTAGGTGCTTTGTAAGCAAATATTGTGCTGTATTTCCTTCTGTTGAAAGGATTGGTTAAACTTTTTAGACTTTACAGGACTCTCAGGTTTTTTAGACAATAAAATTTGTAAGGTACTATATTTGCTATTTTTATTATAGCTGCAACATTTAGAGTAGTTTGGGTTCAGGGCAATGTTACCAGGGAGATGGTAATTCACCGCCAAAGAAATTCTTTATAATATTCTGTAAATGTCAAAGCACTTTACCAAGGAGGTCAGGATTTCCATTTTACATATAAATCGTACTTACTTGAGAAGTTGTCCCGATCAGTAAGAGAGTACTTCCTAGTAATGTACTACTCCATGTGAATGAGGGTGGCAGAACTGGGCCTACAGAAGGGGAAAATCAGCTTGTTAGAATATTTAAAACTCCATCTTTAATTAATCCGCATTTTACCACACTCCTTATTCCCTCTTTGTGTGTTTTTGTGGAATGTCTGAAAGGGAAAGCACCCTTTTTCACATGTTTTAAATGGCATCTGATGGCCTTGTTAGGGGAAAAGCAAGAGTCAGTTTCATATGGTAGCTCTCAACTCTTAGGTTCTGTTGTTAAAATGAATATACAGCTTCTATCTCTGGGTTTCAGTTAAGCTGCTAGCCCTCACCTTTCTTGCTCTGGTTTTGGAAAACATTTAGCTCAGTTATCTTCATTTCCTCTTACCATCCTGTGGGAGGAAGCTGTTTACCAAGATCCAGTTGATCAGGTATACATTTTAGCTTACCAAACTGTGTAACAAGGTGGAGAATTGTCTTGTATCATACGATCACACTGATGTCACCATGATCTTTTCAAGGGATACCACATATTGTTAGGTTTGTGGCTACTATATTAAAACACAGCTTGTCAGCTACTTGCATCCAGATACCAGACTTCCTAGCACAACATACAGTTAAACTGAGCTATCTTTTTGATTGTACAAGTCTACTGCTAACAGCTGTGATTTGTATTTTAGGTGACAAACGAGTGTCTAGTAGAGTGACCAGAGAGCAGTGTGAAAAATTGGGACTGGGTGGAGCAGTAATAGGTGCCTATATAAGACAAAGCCCCGAATATCAGGACTGTCCCTATAAAATCAGGACATCTGGTCTATGTATTTAAAGCTTGAGATTGCATGAAAATTAATATGCTCTTTGAAAGCTTTTTTGTACAGTGGAGTAGCATTACTTGCATCTTAGTAACAATAGATATACAGTAATGTGAGAATTTTGTGTTTCTGCAACTGATGAAACTCTCTTCAAATAAAAAAGATTTACTGGCATGTATTATGTCCTCACTGTAGAAAAAATATACACCTTAAAATTCTTTCTGTGCTATAGAGATAATAGGTAAATGTATATGTTATATACAAGTAGGCATAGAAGTTTGTGGAGTTATATAAGGTAAAAAACAATCAGATACCATGGTGTTTGTTGTGCTTAGTTTCGGCACAGGACAGAAGAGGATGGAAAGCTTATAGCACAGTTCCTTGCCACGATACAACCATGGAAGCGCTGGTCACCGTCTACATCTCGTATATCACAACATAGCTTTAGCTGAAGGTCATTCTTGTTTTGCCTTTGTTTTTTGCAATTAATTGCAAATAAATCATTGACCAATGCCCAAACTCCTCAGGATTTGGAGGCTATCTAATCTGAGCTGTGATGGACCCCATATATTGTATTTCTCTTCTTTTGTTTAGCTGCATTGCAAATGTTGGATGTTAACCTCAGGGCCATAGCATAGTGATCCATTTCTTGGTTTCTGGTCTAGACTTAATATTCTGAATATATGTAAGTGCTTAGTTGATTTGATTGGATTCTGCCAGAATATACCGTATTAGGTTAAATTAGGTATGGGTGGTCCCAGAAAATCATTTTGATGACTTACTTGCTCACATCTTCTCCAGCAGAAATTATGGTAAATTAACTTCATTTGCACTGTGATTACTGGAGTGTAGAAGAAAGCATGTGATTACCTACTGCTTCGGAGGAGGGCTAGTCTTTATGGTTTCCTAAAATTCTGCTTTTTGCTTTTTTTTTTCATTTGGGCCACAGTTTCCATATTTCACCACTGACTCAGTGCTGCTTAACAAATAGTAATTTGTCCCTTATCACTTTTTCCTGTGTTTTTGCAAATCATTTTCAAATCCTGCCATGAGTTGTACCAGTTTGATCTGGTGGAGATTTTTATTCAAAATCTGATATTTTTATTGTTGGTGAAATGCTCAAACAATTTCAAGCCTGAAATCTGAGAGCTAATTTAGTTGGGTCAGTTATCTGCTTCCATATGCTGTATAGTGTAATTGGAAAAGCTAAGGGTGATGTCTGAGATGTTACAAGTGTGTACTTATAAAGAATGGGAAAAATTTTTGATGCTCAGTTTCTATTTTATTGGTTCCCTAAAATTTAAGGTGTGTTAGAGCCATGTGTTTGTTTGGAAATGCGTTGTGATCTTTATCGTGTCTTCTGTGAGTATTGATTTGGTAAAGTACACAGTAACTGCAAGGTATGTTTATTTTCTAATGCACATCTCATCTATGTGTGGTCATTTATATTTTTTCTGTTACATGTTTGAATTGGGTTGCCTGATGTTTGGGAGACCCAGAGCCTAGTTCTTGCTTTCCTGCACAAATTCTTATTAATATTCTGCTCTTTTCCCTCTCCCAGTGAACCTGGAAACACATATGTCACAAGACTGACATAAGCTTGTTAGGAGTATCCTAATTAGGAATCTTTTGCAGTATATTGAATTCAGTGGTTCCTCCTATTCTTGCTAACATTAGCAGAAGACATGACAACATGTTTAAATCTGTTAAAATAGTTCAAGGTATTTTTTGTAATAGCAGATCTCTATATTTGAATGTATGTTTTAAGATACCTGAAAGCCTGTTCAGTCCATTTACAGGCTTCAGATTCCTGAGATTTGTGTCATCTTTTTTTAGGCACCAGTTCTGGTCTTTTACTTCAGTGGTCCAGATTTAACCCTTGATACTGTGTGGTCTCAATCCTCAGGTGTGCTGAGCTCAATGAAAAACATCTTCCCTCCCCATCCCCTTCCTTCCTTAGGCAAGCCAAGAGTGCAGTAGGATCCCCAGAACAATTTAGAGTATTCTCAGGTCTATTCTAATTTACAGTGTAATGTAATGAGCTTGTAATGTCCCCAAGAAGCTGTTTTTCTGGCTGGAGACAATGGCAGAATAAGGCCCTGTATGTGTATTTGGCAAGGAAAAATAAGTACTACATTTTCTGATAACTTTTGAACAATATTCTTTTAATAGTACAACTCAAAGAATTCAGCCATTCATAATCTCAACATTTTAGATGAAACAAATTCATCTGGTTTTAGTTAAAGCCAAACACACAAGCCTCACCTCTGCGTATCACAATTCCTTCTTCTCCGCGCTGCACGAAGAGGCTAAGGTTGAGGATACCATAACATCCTGGAGGATTAGAGTTTGAGAATCAGTGTGATTTATTGCTTCCTAGCCAACAAGAGCTGGAATGCTGCAGAAGAAGTGCGCTCAGCTCTTGAGGAGGAAAGGAAGGGCTGAGGATATTCAGCAATAACCACAAGTGACTTGGGGAGCAGCATTAATAAACTCTGGAGCCAGCTATATTGAAACTGTCTCAACCAGTGAGAAAGTTACAACATTGTGAGACTACAAAAGCTGGGAAGGAACGTTTTAATTTAATCTCTGTGGCTCCACAGACTTCCTCAATAAAGTTGGGACTTCAAATATATTGTAGAACAAGAAAGATAAAAAGGTTACTGTATCTCCTTCAGAAATCATGTCCCAAAAGCATCCAGATTCTACCCCCATTTGTTACGTTCTGGCCTCCTAAATTTCCCCTGAAGTTGTTTTTTATGCCTCTCCCAAAAACTGTTGGCTGCAGCACAGAGTGACGCAAAGGGTTTGTAGGGCTTCATCTCAAGCTGCTGCATTTCAGTGACTGGTGAAGTATTCCTTTTATGTACAGTGTATAGAACACACAATAATTTTTTCTGGCTGAAAAGTGCTATATAAAGAACAAGACATTATTAGTATAAACTGCAAGGTATTAGTATTCATTGCAAAGCTGAAGCATCTTTGTTGTTTATTCTTGCAATCTACAGAGCAAGGTGATTCTGTTATAATTCTAATTAGGAGCTCAAACTGAAACTAAATAAGTACCCCTCTGGTTTATAAAATGAACTGAATGTCAGTGCTTTTTAATCCTGACTTCTAACTTTACTAACGAAGTGCTGTTTTATTAGATTATTGGATCATTTCAACAATGAACTTAACTGAAACACAATCCAAATGCCCCAAAGTTATAGCTGTACTGCAAATTTAATTACCTGCCCTCTAACGTTCAGATGGCAATACAGGATTCAAATCTGAGTCCTCAGTCGGAAGGATTCTGTAGGATCACTGAGCCATCTTGATCCCAGTGGGAGGTGTATATTATAAAAAAATAAAGAACCATGACTTTCAATATATTGAAAATAGAGACTAGTAAATTTGCCATAAAGAACTCTTTGTATCAGTTTTCCACCAAGGATCTCAAAAGGATACGCAAACATTGCCTGATCACACCCTTGTGAGGGAGACTCTTTGTATCAGTTTTCCACCAAGGATCTCAAAAGGATACGCAAACATTGCCTGATCACACCCTTGTGAGGGAGACAACTATCATACCTGCTTTACGGGTAAAGAAATGGAGACACAGAGAAATAAATGGTTTGTCCAAGATCAGAAGAAATGGTGGGGATAGAAGGCCATAGTCTTCATGCTGTCCTGCGACACTAATCACTTACACCATTCTGATGTCAAGATGGAACATAGCAAACTCGTAAAATAAATCTAGCATGTTGCTGCACTACAGAGTGACAGGGAGGTGGCCTACGGCCACTTTCTCTGCCCTACATTGGTGGGGAATTCCCTCTGTTTTGGAGATGTTCCCAGATGGCTCTTTGTTCTTTCTGGTTTTACACCCCTCATGCAATGGAAGATCAAGTTTATATGGGAAGCCCATAACCCAGAATCAGAACCATAATGCTTAAAGTGTGGTCGCCCTGTCTAAAATTTTCTCTAATCTATTCAATTTTGGTAATTTGAGCACTTTTTCTGATAAAAAGTTAAACTAAGATACTAGCATGATAGGTTGCCCTACAAATGCCTTAGATCTATATTGAAATTATGGATAGTTTCCTGACTGCTTTCTTGGACTATTCATGGTCTGTGATTTGGCCACTTAAGTCGCATAGTATTGTTTCAGCTCCTTGGCGGAAGACTGTTGTTCTCCTGTTCAAAAAGTTTAAAATAGTGAATAACGATTAAGGAATAATCAATAATGACCACTGGTGTTCATGCACAAAACCCTTTGGTCACATGTCGGTACAGGTATCAAATGAATAAGATCTTCACCACGTAAAAATCTGAGTGTGAATAGCCAGGAATATGAATGTCAGTGAATAAAACAGCTGTTGAGAATGGAAACAAACATTTATGAACAGCGTTTTGAAGGAATCTGTCAGCCTCAGTGCATGTACTTTGGATAAATATTTAGCATTTTGGTGGTTTTCTGAATGCACACTGTATAAACCAGGGTAATTGAATTTGATAGCTAGCAGACAGAAGTTGAATAACTCATTGATGTTTGCTGTCAAGATATTTGTGATTGTGCTTTGTTTTGGTTTTTAAATTCATCCTCCTGCCAAGTGAGATTTCATATCTTGGACATCTCAAGCAAAAAGTCATCCATGGACAAGATCTGAATTCTTCCTGGGGGGAGATTTCCAGGCTAGAATGGCAGCTACTACAAGGCATGAGCCATCCTGATGGGTTCTCTTCAAAGTGTGTCAGGCAGTGAAACAGATGGATTAGATTCCCCTACATAATACAATTTCCTAATTCCTTCTTACAAACTTGGCTTAAAATAGCATTTCCATTTGTCTTTCACACTGTTTAAAGTATCTAAGCTGCTGGCGATACAACATCCAAAATGTACTTTCTGTGGTATGCATACAGTTAAATTTTTTTCAAAGTTTCATTTCAATCACTTTCCAATCCCCTGATATTAACAGGATTTGGCTAATTATCTGCTAGCAGTACAGTTATCCATCAGCAATATAAAGGTTTTGCTATTTTTGTCTGACTTTGGATGTTTTCAGTTCCTAGGGGAATAAGGTCAGAGGGCACATATTTATTCAGACACTGGAATTCTTACATCATTTTTCCATTACTTGGTTTAGCAGGAGGAGTTTCAGCCTGGCTGCTTAGCTTTTCAGATAGTGAGGAACGAACTTCTCTAGGGTACCAAGATTCTCTTTCTTTTAGAATATCTTCACAGTTACAATTAAATGTTTTAAAAGGTCATGAAATTTAAAAGGTCAAGAATTCCTTTCACTATCCAGAGGACAAAGCATGCTAACCAAATATTTTATTTTTAAACACAATTGGTGGCTGGACTGAAGTGAAAGCAACTCACATTGTTTTGCAACCACTTAATAAATAGATTGCAATGTTCTTTGTTGTTTTGAAGTGTTCCCTAAGAATACGATGCAGATTATGACATGGTTGTTAAGACTACACATTGAGTTAAAATAATGATGATGTTGCCTAAGGCAATTTAATTCTCTTTAGGCCAAATTCTGCATGAGTGCAACTCCAATAAAAATCACACAGTGCTGACCTGTGGGGAAAAAAATGTAAAAAACCTTCCTTACCTCAGTATTCTCAGTAAATTGAAATACTGAGGGAGCATTATTTAGTTAGTTAAGGCAATTGGTAAGTTTTTAAGCACAAACACTGTAAAACAAAAACAATAATGTTCAAGACTATTAAGACACAGAGAGGCCAAATTCAACTCTGTTACCTGGATGTAACTCAAAAATACTAGAATAAGAGGTTTGGCAAGTTTTTAAGCATTACCCCTTTATTGCCTCTAATATCTGCTTCAGAATAATTCTGTTCTATACTGGTTCTTGTATTGCCCTCAGGAGCATAGTATATGAGCGTCTTGCCAATAGTGCATTTAGCGACATGATTAACGTCTTTCGTGGGTTTTTTTTCCCCCTCTGCCCCTTCTGGGGAGAACTGTGCATGCAGTGGAGTGCTTTGGTGATAATGGGGGAGAGGGAGGAGGAGAAGAGGGGAGAGGGACGTGGTTCTAGTGTACGTTCTGCTGGGTGTTAATATTAGAAAAGACAAGGTCAAAGAAAACCATCTTGCACTTGCAGTGGAAGGCCGTTGGGTTTGTGATGGTCCTTGGTTCTGGATGCAGTTCATTACAGTCTGGGACTGGCCTCTGAGAAAGCCCTGTCTTCCATGCAGAAGAGCTTTATTCTTATTGTAGAAAGTGCCATTGCACCAGGGGAGTAGAGTTGTTGATCACAGCCTTCATCCTAGAGTTTTAGGTGAGTTTTTTTTTATATCCTGGACCTACTCATGGAGAGCTTTGAAGATAAACTCAGAGATACTAAGCTTGGCTCAATATTGTAGAGGAAACCAGTGTAGAGAGCAGAAGACAAGTCTGATGTGTTTACATTATCTCCTGAGGAAATGTGCTGTGATGTTTTTGTACAAGATGGAATTCCTTAAGGGCTGATGACTTCATGCTCAGGTATAACTCACTGCTGTAGTTCAGACAAGTGGCAAATATTTGTCAGGATGAGATGGAGTCTTATTAGCCAACCAGAGATGATGGGAAGTGTTACTTATGGATGCTGTTTTGTGAGAGTTGAGCAGGATACTCCTAAAAGACTGTATGGGCCAGTTGCAGGTATGCATCTTTAATCAAAGGAAGACTGCACATTGACTGCAAATTTTTCAATGTACTTTTCTATGGCCATCAGAAAAACTCTATCTTGCTCAGGTTCATCTTTAACCAGCTTTTCCCACCAAGCTGTGGACAGTTGTGCTGGTAGCGGTATGGTGAAGTACATGTGGAGTTGTGTGTTAAGTTTTCAGTACAACACACTTACATAAGGGTCAGCATTCAAGCTCTGCACTTAGTCCCTTCACTGGGCAGGCTGGCAGTACAATGGAGTTGGAACATGTAACCTCTTTAGAGGAGAAAGTTTCTGGCATTATTTTCAAGTGAACCACGCCCTAGCCAACAAATTGTAGAGGGAGCTGTTCTCAGCTGTGAGCCAGAAGAAGGGTCACCAAGGGGAAGTGACTTTGATGGCTAGAAAGAAAGGAATCAGAGGGTGGGAACATTAATTAAATGGAATTACTGCAACTGTAAATAAGAGTGGACTTCCCAAAAGTCAATGGGAGCAGCATTAGGACTAGGGTGACCAGAGAGCAAGTGTGAAAAATTGGGACAGGGATTGGGGATAATAGGCACCTATATAAGACAAAGCCCCAATATCGGGACTGTCCCTATAAAATCAGGACATCAGGTCATCCTAGTTAGGACAATAATGTATACTTTTAAAAATCCAGCCCTAATTTCTTTTCATGTAATGCTCGCATTCAGAGGTTTCTATATCTCCTGGCCTCTTTATCTCACCCCCTCACGTACCAAAGATACAGAACTCAATGGCCTTCCCAGCCCAAATGAATTCTGAGCCATCTTTCTTTATTTCTTCCAGTACAAACTGCATTAAATAAAATGTCTTATAAAGTAAGTGACAAGGAAAAAAGTCACAGAAATATCTTACACATTTAACGTTTAAAGTGTCTATATAAAACCCCAGAGTATATAGAATCTCTCTTTAATGAGTTTTTCAGCTTAAGCTGAAGTCTAGGGAATTTTATTATAATGCCATATTCCATAAAAATATCTGTGGGCCTGAGAGAATAGACATCAAGTTAATCTAGTTTTTCAGCAATAGCTGATTAGGTAATAGACATTTTGCAAAACAGCTGTTGAAACCATTACTCTTAGCCACATTCAATTACAATTCATTGGTGATCCCTGTGAATAAGATTGTCCCGGACATCCCAGATTCTGTGACTTTCAGAGACCTCGGTGACATTTTCTGCTTCAGGGAGGCAGGACTGGAGCAGTCAGACAGCCCTGGAGCTCTGAGCCGCGGGAGCTGGTCCCTCAGCTCTCAGGTGCAGCGGAGGGACCCTGAGCTCCAAGCTGCTAGCCCAGAGCTCTTAAGCAATAGGGGGACCTGGAGGTCCCAGCCACCATGGGTAGACTTGCAGCTTGCACCTATCATGGGTGCAGGAGACCCCGCACCAGAGGACTATACAGCTCCAAGGTGCCAAGGGCAGCCAGGGGACCCAGAGCCACTGGGGCTGTAGTGGGGGCCTCAAAGCTGTAAGCCATGGCAATGATGGGTGCTGGACCCTCCCTTGCCTCCTGCTGCATGGCTCAGACTCTGTCCCCCCCCCCCCCACCACTATTTTTAGTAAAAGTCATGGACAGGTTGTGGGCAATAAACAAAAATTCACAGAAGCCCGTGACCTGTCTCTGACTTTTACTAAAAATAACAACTGACAAAATCCAATGAGGAAAGAGACAGCACTCTGGAAAGTGATCTCTACAACAAGGTTGCAGACTGCAGCCTCTCCATACTATTCTCTTCTACATAGGTTCTGGTGATAATATTTGGGACATGGCCTCTTTGTAACGTGGTGATGAAGTGAGACAAATGTCACCAGGCTCCATTGCAACATCATACCACCAGGTCTGCCAAGCCTGAAATCACAAAAAGTGAGGTTTGCTCAACAGACTTGAGGAGAGACAGATGAGTGTATCCTCCAGGCAAAACAAATAAAATAGTCATTAAGCTGGAGTTAGGGCTGTAGCTACATCTCAGTAGTTTAAGTGTTAAAGTCCCTGTGAAGACACTGAAATTAATAACTAGGAAATTGAGCTGAAGTTTCAAAAAAAAATTACAATATTTTGTATTTTGATTTAAAATAAATCAAGAACCCAAGAAATGTTAAATAAAAAAACCCAAATGGTTGAAAATGAGAAATGTCACAGTTAAGCTCATCCAAACAACTTGAAAACACCCCCCACCCCCGAGGATGGGCAAAAACAAATAAACTCTTAGATAGATTTATCTGTTTCATAACACATGGCTTTATTCTGTCAGCAGCAACAACCACTTCTGTTCTTAACTGTTAATTATATAGTGCATGCATTGATTAGGTCTTTTTTATGGTCATATACAGTTCATAGAAAGAAGTACTTACCAATTCCTGATTTGACAAATGCCATACTGGAGGCATTTCTTTCTGGTGCTTCATTAAGATTACTGGAGGGTAATACAATTAATCAGTAAATACAGAATTAATATCTCTCTATTCAAATCCAGGCCCAGACCATTCACCTATGACATTTTCATGAAAATGTCAAAGGTCAGTTTGGTTAGACTGTGTCATGCTTTATCATCAGCGACATGTATGCACGAACCACTTTTGTTCAGTTGTATGTACGGAAACAGGATTCCTGGGAAACACAGTAATCAATAACAGCTGTCTGCTCAGAAATCATATTTTCCATTCATGCTTGTTTTTGGTAATGTCCATCTGAATGGTTCATAGATCCGTTGATTATAAAGCTAGAAAGGGCCATTGTGATCACCTAGTCTAACCTCCAAGGGAGCAGCAGAGGGAAAGGTAGCTCAGTGCCTGTACATCCTCTTCACTTGTGGTAGATTTAGTCAGTCCATTAGGGACATGTTTGGTTGTCCTCGAAGGGGCAGTGTTGTTATAGATCACACTGTCATTGATTTTGATGTATCTGCATTCCTGCATCGGCTGCTTGAGGCATCCCAGCGCACACAGTGGTGACTGGGGCCATATCTGCAGGGGCACCAGTCGCTCAGATTGTGCCAGAGGTTGGGGTGTGGCTTTGGATAAGATGTGAGATGGCGCAACCAGGAGCAGTGGCCCAATCTGCTGGTGTTGGTATCCATGTGCCAGCAAAGATATGGCGTTTTGACTGCTGGCAGGAACTTGACTGACACTTTCTATCCTAAGCCTTAGGAATGTAAGAGATCTCCAGCACTGATGTTTTGTTAAGTGAATGGCACAGGAATCTGAGCCATCAGGCTCCTTGCATCTCAGTCTGTCTGTCTCTTTGTGATGGCCTCATGGGTCTTCGTCCAGGAAACACATGATTGTGCTGGCAAAAACAGACTTAATGGATGCACCAAAGTCATAAACAAATGCACACAGAACAAATATTGCTGCTGTGCATGTGTGATTCACCCAGACTTCATATGGTCCAGCTCTTTATTACCCCTATTTACCAGCATGCCACCTTCCCAAAAGTGAAATTCTGCAATAGCACTGGGGAGCTTTCTTTTACTCTGGATGGGTCTATAGAGCCTGTAAGTCCCATAGGCTTATTTTAGATGCTGTCTTTCTTAACCACACATCTTCTTACGATGACTGTCCACAAGACTATTAAGGTTATAGGAAGGAATGTGTCCGTATATGTCTTTGGGCTCTGGGATGAAAAGAGAAAAGCATAGTAAGGACAGTTGAGATTCTTTGATGAGCTGCAGAAGAGCCTCCAGCCAGAGGTAAGGTGACTGTGGCCTGTCATGGTATCATGGTGTGATTGTGTGGTATGGATTGCAGCCACTAGCACCTGGTAACCAATATGCTCATTGCCACTCCCAACTCCATGGATCTTGTCAGTAACATGCTACTTTCACCTCAGCTCTACATCTTCCTGGAGAACAGCACTAATGTTGAAATGGTATTTTCTGTCAGGCCACAGTCCAGCAAAAAACTTATGCATGTGCTTATCTTTAAATACAGAACACATCCAGCTGAAGCCTTTGTGACTACTCACATGCTTAAGTACTTTGCTGGATCAAGACCATCTACTGGAATTTCTGCTAATGAGGATAAAAGGTCATCTACCATGTTGTCCCAGTTTAGAGGATTCTAATGCATTTCGACATCTGAAAAACACTGGTAGCATTTCAGTGACATCTTTCCCCTTCTTCACTTTTGTTAGTAAACTTCTTTTGCATCAAGTCTAGAATTTCAGGCTACTTCCTCCTATAACATTCCCAGTTATAGAGTACTGTATAAGAAATCCTGAAACGTGAATGTATTGATTTTTGGATTTATAATTGCTTTCTAATATGGAAAGGTTCTTGGTCCGAAGTACTGTGTAGAAGGCCCTTTTACGCAGCTGTTGAGTAAAATGTCTAATGCTTAAGAAGAGAGCAGAGATAAAACATGCAGTAACCTTGTAAAAAGCTACCAGAATATTTTGTGCCCATGACCTATTTTTTCTTTTGACACCTGAATAAAAAAAAACAATAGTGACACTCCTCAATGGAGAACTGTGAACTACTTAATAATAACTTAACATGTCCATAGAATTGGTATCCTTTTTTACTAAGAATGACTGACTGGTCTCTCTGAATGAGGTTTTATTAACCTTCCTCAGAAAAAGCTATAGATGAATAGTTTACTTGCTGAAGCATCCCACTTTACAGGTCCTCAATTTAATTTAATTTTTGTTTGTTCTAACAGACATAAATTGGCAATTTACCCAGCACAATGTGACTTTCTGTTAATGAGCTTTATATTCTGCGTCTCTGCTTTGTACATATGTTTGTTAGACAAACAATGTGAGGAAGTGCAGTGAGCATATCTCCCATCAACTCACCTACCACCCATCTCTTGAAATGCTGTGTTCGGGGTTTTTTTCACTTTAGCATTTTGTGTGGAAAAGAGGGACTAACAACAATTACTAGAGCCAGTCCCTTTATAAGCATCAAGATAAAAGTAAAAAAGAGGAAAGAAGTCACTGAAGTTTAGTGACCAACTGAAGTATCAGTGCTTTTCAGGTGTCAAAATGCATTAGAATCCTCTAAACTGGGACAACACAAGCAGCAAGAGCAAATGGAAATAAACTGGCCATGAAGAAACGCAGACTGGAAATTTAGAAGGTTTCTCACCAGGGGTGAGGTTTTGGAACAGCCTCTCAATAGGATTTGTGGGGACAAACAACTTACTTAGGTTTAAAAGAGTGGGACAACTTTAAAAGTGCAGTTTATAAGTGTGATAACAGGGTTATTTATGATGGTAGGAGGCAAGGTCAACAGCCCTGGGTCTCACTTCCAGTTTTGTTTTATGGTCCTAAAAGCGCATGCTTCAGGATTGTAGCTGGCCCCTTGTGCGGTCAGGAAGGGATGTTTTCTCCCCAACGTATTCTGGTTCTTGCTCATATGTTCAGGAGGAACAGAGTGAATAAGCCCCCTTCTCCCGAACTGCTTAGCTAAATGTCTATATGATGCTTCAGAAACAGAACTCAGGACTTTCAACACCAAAACCAATGTCCTCTGCCCAAACAGTTTAAACAGCAGCTGCTCTAGCTTTTCTAGTAGAAGGAAGCCATATGCCCATAATTAGGTCTAACACGTATCCCATCCAACGGACGGAAGCAGCATACAAACAATTCAATATGTTACTGCCATGGCAACCCAGCTCAGTCATATCACAAAACACAAAGCAAGACAATGGAACAATTCCATACTCTAATTTTCTCAACCTGAATTATTGCTCATTCTGCTATAGGCAGTAACATCACATCTACTGCATTATTCCCACTACTTTGCAGTTAAATGGCTTCTCTGGAGTTCAAATGACTTTACTGGTAATAGCTAGGATCCTGCAGTCTGATCGGCACAGATTGACCCCATACCTCGGCAAGTTTCACTGTTTGCCAGGGGCTGCTGATGTGGATTTCTACCACACCCAGCAGCATGCAGCACAGGCTCTGAGTTCTGATAGCATTGATCAGATTGCAGGATTGGGGATGGAAATAAACAAATGATGATAAACTCTAAATCAAAGCTAATCTCAGGTGCAGCCCTTCTTAAAGGGCACCAACAGAAAAAATCCTCCAATCATTCTTTCATCACTTATTAAAAAAAAAAAAAAGAAAGAAAGAAATCCGGTCGCTGACACACAGACTAGAAAGGAAATGACAGAAACTTTGAGTGATCACTTTGCTTTTCACACAGCTATAAAAATATATATTTCAAGATACTGATGGCTTAATTATACTTCTGGTGGAGAGGGATAATGGAAACTTCATACACAACTTAACTCGTTGGTCCCTTTGGTGAGAGTTAACAAGCACTGCTCAGAAAACACCAACATGGGACTCTAATTTCTTGCTGTTGCAGTAGTTGAAATTCTGTGTTCCCCATCTTAAATGATGTGGTTCTTATGTAAAACACTCCAGATCCTGCAGTTTTTTTATTTTGGCACGACTCCCACTGAAGTCAACAGGATTTTGCCTTAAGGACTGTGGGAGCGGGTGTAGTTCCCAACTCCTCTGTAGTTCATACAACTCTTCCCTATACCTATCTTGCCTTCTTCTACTCACCCCGGTTCCTGTACCAGCACGTGTAGCACACCTTTACATGTCTGTAAAACCAGGTGCCAATATGCATTAAATTCTAGGCTCTACTAAGATGGAAAACCTCCCTAGAAGGATATGGATTCCACCCAACTGCAATTGACTTACACCAATAGTTTGAATTTTAATTATAAGTATTTTCAGCAGAAATCTGAATGGACACCAAAAACTGAGCCGCCCTCCCTGCTCTTCGGGAGTGAGACATATTGCTGGAATACTGTGAAGCAGCTACAGAGCCACTGCCCATGCTGCCCTGTGGATAGCTAGAGGCTTCACTCTTCAGATCTGGCAAGCTGTCATCTTTCACAAATCTTGTATTTATTTTTCAGAAATATACATAATTGTTTTTAAATTACATCAAAGAAAACTGTTTAGGGTTTGGGGTATTTTTTAAAAAATATATTTGCTTTTTCCATGAAAACAGTCTTCCCTTGAAAGACTCCTTCACTTGCATGTGGACATGAAATTCTAGAGAGTAGGATGCATTTACAGGGAAAGGGGAAGTAAAGTTAACTGCTTTCCCCAGTGCCAAAGCAGATCATTTGATAGAATGATTAGCTCATAACAAAGTACCAAGTTCAGAGTCAGTAAACTGCGGAACTCTTTAAGACGATTTTATCAACTTTTCTTGATTATTTTTGTAATTCAGGAACAAATCAGGTCTAAGGAGAGTGGTTAATCTGCCTTGCATATTTATGAGAGGCTCAAGAAAATTCAAAAATTATTACTAACCTGAAAGGCAGGATGCTGTTTGTGAGAAATAAGATGATGTGATTTTTAGTCACTAACACCAGGCCATGATCGTGTTAGTTCTCATGGGCTTAAGCTTCTTTCAGATCTGATCAAAATTTGAATAGGAGACTTCTAAAGAAACTCTAGGTGCTATAGAAGGTGGTGGTGGTGGTGTTGGTTTAATAACTGTTGCTCATCCTTCTGAATCAGTGCTAAACCAGTGCCCCAGTATGATGTTGTCATGGGCCTGATTCTCCTCCAGTAACATCTGTTTTACATTGGAGTAAGGGAGAAAAGAATCAAGCACCATGATTTTTGGATCAGACAAAGCCAAGGCCCTGACCACTTGTGATCATTAAAAATGCCATGGCATTTATTCTAATACTGGGTGTATTACAAGTGGTCGAATTGTAGCTGAGGTAATTACATTGTGTTTACATCAGTTCCTCATGTTGTTTCAAATGAATACAGTAGCATTTGGTCCTAAACTGTGGCACAGCATTCCTATGCTGCAGTTCTGATCATTCTCAATTCCTCTTGTTGCAAAGGAAATTTCCTGCCTTACAAGGAGGATTTCCTTGAACAACACTGAAACTGACTCTTGTGATTCCCCCTTTGGGCATTCTCTTCCTGCAAGACACAATAGGAATTTTAAAAGGCCAGGACAGTGTTAAACAATTGCTGTGTACCTTTCCAGAGTTAGTTGCATTTCAGTGATGAGTGAAATGATTTCTTATGTCAAGTTCATACAGTGTTTGAGTTATTTAAGAGGAAAGGAGTGATTCTGTATGCATACAAGATATGAATATGTACTAATAAGTAAATATTTGGTATGTTGTACCAGTATTAAAGCTGTTCAAACAGATCTTTCCAGGGCTAAATCCTGCTAAAAAGGAGAATTATTGAAAAAGAATAAATACTTTTGTTGGCTTAGAGGCAAAAAATGGAAGGCACCAATAATAGAGAATATTCATTGTGCAAAGAGATTGAGAGAAGGAAATTGCAAAAGTCAGATTTTGTATTTTTAACTTGTATATTAATTATCTCTTGCCTGACAGAAATTTGAAAGAGGTAAGATTCACTGCTGACACTGATTTAGCGAGTAGCAAATATAAGAGCAAATAATTCAAACTGATTTGGATGGATTGATTCAATAATGTTCCATGTAGAGAGGTGTATGGTACTGATACTGGGGAACCTAGAGTATAATTTGAGAAGGAAGCACTCTAGAGAACAGATCCAGGGAATGACTTTAGATGAGCATTAAAATTACATTAAAATGTATGCACAACGTACAGCAGAGCAACAATAAATGGAAAATATGGTTGGTCAATATAGTGGCCACATTTATTATTTATTACTTGTACTAGGGTAGCATCTAGAGGCCCCAAGCAGTCTAGAAGACCTTGTGCTGGGTGCTGTACAAACATAATAGACATGGTCTGCAAATGAGTCCCACCACTGGAAAAAGAAACAAAACAAATAAATGTCCAGACCACATCTATAGTAAGCTCCTTTTGTGAATGCAGCTGTGTCCCACAACAATGGCACCTCCCAGTTCCTGTTTTGAGTTATAAATGGCATGGCATAGTGAGGCAATAATACAGCTATCAACATGGAACAGAATGTCTTCTACTAAACTTCTCTAGAATTGACTAGATGCAACAGCTAATGCATACTGAGAGTTACCAGGTAAATATAGAAAACAGCTGAATACATAAAGTAATCTTAAAAGGAGAAAGACACACAAAACTGTGTTACCTAGAAAATGTTCAGAGAGAAGAAAAGAGAGTGACAGTGGAGGAAGGAGAGCAGGAGTATAGAGCAGGTGTGCTGCCTGTCTCTGAAGACTGCCTGCTGCACCATACCAGAGTGAAGCGGAGATTTGTGGGTACAGCAGATTCCAGAGTCTGACAACTGTATTTGACACCCGTGAGCACACACACTGTAAAGTAATAGACAATGTATTTTCAAATAGGGGTCCTTTTTTAACAAAGGTGTAGAAGTTAGGTTGCAAGGGACTAGGTAAGCTGATGTGGTACTAAGATCTGATAGTGAGAAAGGAGGGTCCTCCTGCTTCCCCTTGGGAAGAGGAGGAAATGAGGTGCTACTTTCTGGATTCCAAAAATTATGTTAAATAATACTTTTCCATTTTCTTTTTGACACACAGTCATTGAGATTCAAGGCTCAGCACTGTAGCTTGCCTCTCCCTGTTGTACAATTGGTAGAGTTTTATAGTGGCCAGAGATCAATATGTGATTATATGACGTGTAAAATTATCTAGGGATATCAAGATGAATTCAAGATACTTGGTTCTTTTTAAATGATCTTTTTAACAACAAAAAGGGTGTTGAAGTGTATCATAACTATCACAACAGTGCACCTTTGAGACTCTGGTTATTGGTTACTTACATATTTTGGTCCATTTATCAATTGTTAACATATGTATGACTTACCAGATCCCTTCATTGGGGCCAGTAAGGTCATGCAAAGTGTACTTAGGCACACTAAATTTGAACTGTCCAAGCACAATAGACATCAGTGGTCCAATATCCAAATCTGAAGTCTGCATGATCTAAAATGAATCTGGTTGCTGAGAGCATGGATGAAATGATGTGACTTGATTCCAGTCATTAATTGCCAAAATAAAAGTTGTCCTGTACTCACCACATTCACTTTCCTGTACTTCTCAGTACTTAATAGAAAAGAAATCCAAAAAGGATCCAGGGCTGACCCAGTGAATAGGGATGGGGAAATTCTTTGCCTCTGTTTTTGAAACAGCCAAGCTGAGATTGTTTCCTCACAACCTGAAGCCTTTAATTTAGAATAATGCTGGATAGGACTGGTTGTTTGTGTTATATATGCTTTGATTGATAGCTGGATTTTTGTCTTTAGGGAATATTGCTGTCTTTCCTGCTGATTTGGAGCAGTAATGAAGCGATAAGCTCTAATATGAACCATCATGTCCTGAGGTAAAATTGGTTAGCACAGTAGGTTTCCCCCAGCTCCATTGTGCTTGTAGCATTTAAATTGGTAATGTCTGCCATTGACTTGTCCCGTCTGCTCTCTCTGACATCAGAGAAGCAAATAAATGTTTTTAAAACTATAAAATCTAGCTGTTTTACTGTAGCAGGATAGTGATTAAAATAGCTAGATTTGGTGAAGTCCTCAGTATGGCCTCACCTTATTGAAGAGGCTGATTAAAAACCAACACCCTGCCCCCAACCCATCCCCAACAAAGTCAGCACAAATCGACTCTGAAAAAGAATAAAATGCCTTCAAAATCCTGTTTTCCTTAATAAATATGTAGATATTTCTAGAATATATTTTAGCATCTGCAGTTTTCAGTTGCTGCTTTTACATTTTGTAAGTAAACTTTGTGCTGCTGAAAAGTGCTGGACTGACTGCACTAAACCCAGAATCCTCTGTTTGTTCATGCTGCCTGTCTTCTAAGGCTAATGTCAGTGAAGGCTTCTGGCATCCCACTCTACGAAGGCCAGAATTTGTTCCAGATTAAGAGAGTTCTACAGATCATTCAAACTCTGGTCTCCCTGCTGAGACTCCCAACAAGGGCTCCAGCTAGTGTCAATGCTGGGTGTAATTTATACACTGCGACCCAACTGACAACTGACTTTATGTAGGACACTGTTTATTCTGCCAGTCAGATAATGAAAAACATTGACATTGCAGGGATGGCTTAATTAATGGTCTATAGGTTAAAGGCTCTCTTCCAGTACCCTTCTCCTGTGCCATTCCAGACCCTATTGGCTTGCAAACATTAGTCTATTTGTTGTGGTCTTATAAAGTACACATGGGTGTTGCAATAGAATAGTGTACAGCTGTTTCTTATTCAATGGTAGATCTCCCAGTCATGGAAATCTCTTCCCTCATAAATATACCTGGGACATGTGGCCTCAGGAACATGCACCCTCATTATGCCTAACTTTGAAGGTGGAAAAATCTGACAGACTTCCAGCTGTGAGTGGAAGAATGCCAAACTGCTGCCAAGGTATGGCTCTGGGGGCACCCAAGTGGAGGAGCCAGCTCTGCTAGAGGCAGCTTGCAGAGGGGAAGCAGATGGAAAGGGGAGTAGGGTTTCCTACACAACAGCATTCTCTCCCTTTAGTTTGAGAGAAAAGGAGACAACCTGGTGGGCACAGAAAGGGGAAACACTAACCACGCACACATATCTACAGCTGTGGCTGTTTGGGGTGAGGTTTCTTTGCTTTCAGAATGGACGTACATGTAATATAAAAGCCCCTCTTGTCTCTTGCTTTTTAGGAGGATGGAGATTTGTCAGAGTCTGAGCTGGGGGGAGGACTCTTGGGGGATTTATGTCAATACTTTTGATGCAGTGGAATGTTGTATTGGGAATGACTGGAAACCTTTTCTGATTCCTTTTACAGTCTAAATGAGCTCCAAGAGAGTGCGAAGTCTGATAGACACTCTGTTTGGTTTGTTTGTTTGTTTTTAATATAAATCAAACTAAATTTTTAATTTTTTTATTTACAGGAGTGATACTCTAATGGCAGTTAACTATATTAGAGCATGTATTGTTATGCTATTTGCATATTTCCCTTGTAGGTGAAAGCATGAGGTCTTAAGCAACAGCAGTATGCATTAGTAGCCTAGTAATGCATTCCCTGTTGTAGCTTATTGCTATATTTATACATATAGCATCTATGACGCCACCCGCTTGCTCACATTCTGAGCCCTTCAGAATCCATTTTTGGGTCATGACTCAAGTGACACCAGATGTCCTGGATCTCTCATGATGGCGTCGTTCAGAAGGAATTGGACTAAAATCATCACATGTGACAGGTGTCTCTTCACCTGTTGCAGAGTACATTATGGTGCAGAATGTACCACAAACACTGATCACCACCTAGTGGTTGCCCTCATGATGCTGACACTTCAACGAGCAAGTAAGCCCTTTGCGAGGATAAAGAAGTTTGACATCAATGCACTTCTCTGCATGCTAGGTTTAACCAACAGGTTTTGTATCAATGTCAACAATAAACGCTCAGACAATCGATTGTTGGCACCCAGCTCATTGACCATGGCTACTGGAGGAGGCCGTCCAGACAATTAAATTGAAGGCCACAGCCCGCCGATGTGATGGTAAGTGCACTCATCATCAGCTGAAGTGAAAGTTCAACACCCTGGCACTTCACGATCATGAAGCATATTATAGCCAAGTGGCAGATGAAGTTAAACTCAACTCAGGCAGGGGAGATGTAAAGCCAGCATTCTGTATGATCTGCAATCTCAGCGGTCACTACAAACAGCGTCCTGAATGACAGCCAAGGCCGTTCATGTCAATTGGATGACAATATCCTCTCACACTGGGTGGAACATTACCACAACACCCTGAACGACCCTCCAGCCGCTGTTTGCTCAGAGCTGGATGGTTTGACCGTCACTGTGGTTTCAGACGCAGACACTTGTACTGATGCACCAAAGTTGGAGGAAGTGAATTGGGCCGTTTGCAAACTGAAAAATGGATACACAGCCGGCACCGATGGCATCCCCAGGAGCTGCTAAAATGTGCTATTGACCCCATAGCAGAAAAACTTCTGGCCATCTTTCAGCTGGTGTGGAGAACTGGAACCTTGCCAACCACCTGGAAGGAGACGGTAATCTGATCTCACTTTATAAAGGCAAGGAACGGCTCAGTGAGTGTAAGAGCTACAGGTCAATCACCTTGTCGTCCATGCCAGGGAAAGTGTGTGTGCATGTTCTGCTGGTACCTTTGGAACCCCTGCTTCATCAGAAGCATCGTCCCCAACAGTCAGGCTTTATGAGGAACAGGTCCACAGTAGATACCATTTTGGCCCTCAATTAGTTGTTGGCGCTACACCACGAGTTCAAGAAGCCCCTGTATGTTGAGTATGTTGATCGTAAGCCTGCATTTGATTCAGTCGAACGAGTCATGCTATGGAAGGCTTTAAAGGGCGTAGGTGTCCCAAACACTCTGCTGGACTTGATTATCCAGCTGCATAATAGAACTTCTGCCTGTGAATTGGATGTTGGCACCATTTAAATCAGTATCTGGTGTCAGGCAGGGCTGTGTCCTGGCCCCTGCACTCTTTCGTCAGGCAATGGATTTCATAATGCAGCATTCCGCCAGGTCCATAGACATTAAGATCAGTGATCTCTTGCTCTCAGACCTTGACTATGCTGATGACATTGTTCCTCTAATACAGAGGAATAGACCAAATGGCAAATGCTCGCTACGACCAACCACTCGGCTAAGCATTGAAGATGAAGAAGAAATGTGACACTATATAGATAATGATTACATTCCATAAATAAGTGTGGTATAGCAAGGACAGAGGGCAGTAGGAAAGTTCTGGAAGGCGCTATGTAAGTGCTAGAATGATCCAGGCTTTATTCCCTGTAGACTAGCCAGAGTCACTAGAAGGTAATTAGTGTCAGCTGACACCAATTAAGGCCGCACCCAGGTGCCTATAAAAACCCTCTACTCCTGAGAGACAGTGTGGAGTTGAAGGAGTAGCTGTGTGGTGAGCAGAGGAGTGTGTGAAGTGGAGGAGAACAGAACGGAGTACAGTGGTGTGTGAAGAAGTGGAGGAGAACAGAACGGAGTACAGCGGTGTGTGGGAGAGAGGTGGAGTCCTGAAGCAGGTACTGGGCTCAAGAAGGCAGAAAGACAGACGGGGGAGAGTAGCCCAGGGGAAAAGCCTGCAGCTGCAAGTAAGGTGCCAGCAGCACATAACTGCTACTCAGAGGGCCCCTGGGCTGGGACCCGGAGGAGCGGGCGGGCCTGGGTCCCTACCCCCCTCCCTGGGAAGATGGGGTGACCAGCAACAGCTGCCTCTCGTAGTGGGCCAAGAAGTGCGGGACTCACTAGGGAAAAGCCGGCCGTTTGCCACATAAGGAAACCTTTCTCATCTGCTCTGTGTGGTGTCCCCTATGCCCAGTACAAAAATATGAGGTAAGCAAGATTCCAGGAATTCTGGCAACAATCAAATAGGCAAACAATATAGCATATCTGGAAGTTTGTATATTTGTTTGTTGACCTTAATGGACAAGATACAAATTGTTTTTTTTTTTATATGGACATCTGTCTTTTGAGTGCCTGTCTGGTTGAAAATTATGCTTTCAGGAATAAGCAAAGGAATCTTGTCATTTGGATAAAGGATTAAAGGCTTAATACCAAATGTCAGTATGAAAGAGACAATCTTAACCTAAAGGACCAATGCTCATAAGTATGGAATATGAAAACAATATTTGCAATATCTGGAACCTGACAGGGCTTGCTAATTGTAAAAATACATATATCACAAATTGGAACTTATGCTCTACTTCTGCTTAACCAAAACTCCTTATTTAAGCAGGGAATGTTGTCTGGTGGTTCAATCAGAGGACTGAGAATCGGGACTCCAGAGTTCTATTCCCAGTTGTACCAGAGACTTTCATTGTGTCCTTATGCAAATCACTTACCCTCTCTATAGTTCCATTAGCCCATCTAGAAAATATGTGCAATAATACTTGTCTACCTAAGAGCTTGTCTAGAAGGAGAGTTATTGCATGACAAGCCAGAGTGTGAATGTACAATGCAACAGCTTGATGTGCAAAATGGTTATAGCGCAGTATAGGTCCCAGAGTGCAGCTTAGCATATTATGTTCTCATGTAGTAATACAGTAAACTATGCTTCAGGACTTTCATTGTTCTGTAGCAGGGTCTGCCTGTGATGTTACTACATGGCAAGCTGGGGTACTGTAGAGTAACACCTGGGCTTGCCACAAAGTAACTTGCCAGCTGGACAAGCCCTAACAGGGTTCTTGTGAAGCTTAGTTTACAATGGTAAAGCACTTTGTGTTTATTTATCAGCCTTCATCAAAGGATTTCAAAATATTTAATAAAAATGGATCTATTTATAAATAGACCATAACAAACCTACAGGATGCATTGTCACAGACTGGCTGGTCCTTTCAGGGGAGATGTGTCTCAGCCCCACCTGTGACAGCCAATTTTCCTCCCAGGTAGGGAAAACAAAGAAAGGCATGTGACAGGTGGGTCATGTGACTTAGTCACACCTTTCCACCCCACCCCCAAATCTATATTTGAACAGGATCATTTAAATGAGGTTCTAGCCCACTTAAATGCCCATTTGCACCATTTCAGTGGCACTCAGGTACAGGCAGCTGAGGATTCCCCTGGCATAGGGGAACCCTCATGGACATATGACATCCTGCTATGTAGGGGGTATGACAGGGGCAAGAGTGGATGTGGCCGTAGTATGCTGCACATCAGCCACCCCTAGTGAGTGATCATACAACTAGAAACTGTATCATAAAGGATATGCACAGGCAACCCTAATTCTAGCATTTCCTAACTGTTTTACTGCCCTCAGTGAGTTTACAGAGGGCAATGAATCTTGCAATGAGTGGCTGAAAGACGGGTTGGGGTACAGAGCTGACACCCAACCAGAGACAGGCAAGACTTCCTCTTGGTGGAGGTGAGGGAAAACAAGGTGACTGAGTCCTGGGTACCCCAAGAACCAACACAGGCACAACTGATTTGAAGGACTACAAAGGCGCTGCCTCATTAGATAAACAGATTGTATATTAAAAGGACACTGAACCTAAAGTAAATATTACAATTTAAACGTTACGATTAAAATACTCATTCTACATAAAAGGTTACTTTAGCCATAGAACTAGTGGGCACCGATAATGGCAATATTGGTGTTATTACTGACCTTAAAATATCAGGTGAAATGCAATGCAAGTGTCTTTAATTGTACTTACTAAATAAGATGAAAAAATGCAATGTTAAATGAATCAGAATCTTCCCCTCTATTTTATTACAAATTTCAAAACTAATTACATGCTAAGGAGAAAACTTTATAAACAGTATTAATGTGCCTGATCACAGGGTTTAGTCTCACTCCAGTGCCAAGCCTCTTGTAAATCTGGTTCTTGTGTATGCATGTGCAAGTGAAATGGCTTGTTTCACAAGATGCACCAGGCATGCCCACATAACCAAGGGCAAGATCAAATTCATTGTGAGGAAAAAATAGAGTTGGGTGAACTGGGGGTGGGGCGGAAATCTTAGATTCTCACATTTCATTTTGTGTAAATTTGCAAGCCCAAGACTTGGTTTCCCATGACATTGGACCTAAAAGTTATAGAATTGGGTCTATTTTAGTAATTTTTCTTAAATTGTTCTGTGAGGTGCTTTAGGATTTTGGAGACCTTGCACCAATCTTCTCTCCACCAATGCCCTCAATCCCTCCTTTCTTCTAAGTGGATGGTGATCCTCTAATACAGTTTCAGTGATGAGAGCAGAGTGTTTCTAGGAGCTAATCAAAAAATGGGGAAAAAAAGCATTGTGAATATTTTTTTGAATATTTCTTTTGAATCAGACAGAGATGGGATTTGAACCTAAATCTCCTAGGCCACTATCCTAACCACCAGGCTATATACCTGACCAGAGGACACAAAACACCCTCTTGAACTGAAAAGCTCAGGTTTTGATCCAAAAACAGACACTTTAACACAATTTTTGGTGTGAAAACACATGAACTGATTTTGTTGTTGTTGTTCCAATGCAGAACAAAAACAAATTTCATAACTTTGAGTGGCTGTGAAATGGATTTGTTGTTCTCCAGAGAGCTCAAGTTGAAGGACAATACAGTGTGATGTGGCAAAAAGAAAAATTTGTTTTTAGGGTGTATACAGTCAGGTCATTAATTTCTCTGTACATGGCATTGAGAGACTGTGCCTTGAATCCTGCATTCCTCTCTGGCCAGCTCATTATGAAAGATATATTGACTAACTGGAGGGGTTTAAAAGAAGAACAACAAAAATATTAGGGGACTAAAGAAAGAGAGGGAGAGAGATGAGGAAAGTGAACCTATTTATCTTGACTAAAGGTATCTCTACACTGCAATGAAACCCCAGGGTTAGTGGGACTCAAGTCAGCTGACCCTGGGTTCTACACTGATTGTTAACCCTATGTTAAGAATTTTCTAACCTGGGGATCTGGCATCCACATTGTGGTGCGCAGACCTGAGTCAAACCATCCATATCCCTGACTTCCTACTGCCTTCCCAAAATGTGGCTGCTATAGCCCTTTGACCATGGTGCACTGTTGGAAAATTTCACTTTCCACCCTGAACATTACAGGAAGTTTGAACAGCCCACCAGCACATCCCACCAAGTAATGAGGAGGAAGTGCCTTTACAAGAACTTCCCTTGCTTGTCCTTTCACTGCTGTCTCAGCAATTGGGCAGTTTATGTAAAGCACTGGTGGACGTTTCAATGGCATTTTCTGACCCGCCAAAGACACCTGGAGTTTATGATGGAGTTGGACAGGAGGAGGCAGAGTACCCTGGTATGGCAAACTCAAACTGGCTGATGCTGCTCATGATACTTCGTATACCTGCTGGTGCCCTTTTTGTAGGCCAGCAGACTGGTAGGGTCACACCATCATGCAAACCTGGGATGACCAGCAGTGGGTCCAGAACGTCTGCATGAAGAAAGCTACATTTCTGGAACACCATGAGCAGCTTGGCCCCACCCTCCAACATAAGGATATGCATAAATGGGCACCCTAGATGGTCTAGAAGCAGCTTGCTATAGCTGTCTGGAATCTGGCTACCAGGTTCGATGCAAACCACTGTGGTGCTGGCAAGCTGACTGTGGGTAAAGCGGTGGCAGATGTTTCTGAGGCAGTTGAGGTGTGGCTTTATCCCAAAATGACAGATCTCAAAGATATTGCTGAAGTGATTGCTGGCTTTGAGAGAGTGGGGCTTCCAAACTGCGCTGGGGCCACTGATGGGACTCGTATGCCCATAGTGCTCTCCCCAAGGAGCACATTCTTACATAAATTGCAAAGGATGCTACTCCATTGTTATGTAGGTTCTTGTGGACCACAGAGATTGATTTATGAATGTCAATGTGGGCTGCACTGGGAAAGTTCATGATGTCAGGGGTTTCTTGCTGATCAAAAGTCTACATTTATGGACAGGCTAGAACACTATTCCCACCATATGACGTTGTCATAAACAGAGTTACTATTCCCATTGTTATTGTGGGGGGCCCCCACATCTTCCCTTTTGTCTTGGCTAATGAATGTGTACTCTGATTTTAGAGGCCTGGCAAAAGACTGTTTGTTCACACTCAGCAGGTTTGTACAATGAGAGATGAATGTGCTTTTGGCAGATTGAAATTCAGTTGGAGATATCTACAGACACGTTTGGATGCCAGTGTGTCATCAATGCTGTCCACACTGCTGTGGCTTTGTTGTGCTCTCACGATCTTTGTGAAGCCAGAAGTGAACCATTTCCCCCGAGTGGACCTATGACAGTGAGGGGACACTGAATTGGTACAACCAGTCAGAAAGTGTACCTCCATTGAGTTGGAGTTCGGTACATCCAGGCAACAGAAATCAGGAATGCTTTGTGCTCCCCCATCATGGACTTGCATGGCCCAATACAAGGGGGAATAGTACCTTTATGAATGCGTTTGAGGGGCTACAAGTGGGGCTTGATTGACATGCAATGTACTTATGAATGACATGACCACTTATGAAATGGGAAGGTGGGGAGATGATTCACGGTATGGATTCATATAAGGAAGTGATTTGAAGTATGGATTGCTGTACCTAACTGTATAGAGGAATAGTGTTTGCTTACTGATTCCTAACTGTCCCTGATCATGCATTTACCTTTATTATTTCAAATACAGATTGTATGATGAGATTCAGTGATAGCAATTGCTTAATGACATAAAATGCTTTATTTATAAACAGGTGCTATAAAAGTACAACATTCACCCATTGCCAGGCAGGTCAGCTGCTATTACACACCAAAACAGTAACAAGAGAATCTACAAAACAACAGCAAAGGTGCATGAATTAGTGCAAACAGTGAAACTATTTACAAGACAGAAACCCCACACTGTTGTATGTTGTCTGGTTCCTCATTCTCATTTCCCTTCTTTCCCCATCTGCCACACACTTGGTGCTGGGGAGAGGGGTGGAAGCATCCCTGAGGGATGGTGTCTAGAGGGAGTACTGCATGGAGCTAAGTTGCCCTGCCCAGTTGCTCATGGAGCCTGGTTGCATGGGCCAGCCAGCCATGGAGATAGAGCTGGCAAAGGAAGCTGGCCCATGAGAATGTGGGATACTTTTGGCAGACTCCCAGGACCTGAGTCAAGGAGGGCTGCATCTACACTGCAAAGCAACAGGGCTTGAAGGCTGGTTTGTGACTTGACTCAGACTGGACCCAGCATCCCCACAAGATCCTGGGACCCTGGGTCCCAACCCTGGGTTACTATGATCTGTGTGTAGACAGAAAGGGGGTTAGGCTTGAGCTTGAGCTTACACTGCAATCTCAACATACCCTAAATGACTAAGGTGGTGTGGGATGTACCTGTGGCACTAGTAGACCCAATGCCAGCTCATGTCAAGGCCCCAGGCCTCACTGAACACTTGCAAATGCATAGCTGGAAACCAGCCTTGCTTACCTGTGCGTAATATCAAAACAGCTATTAGATGTTCATGGATAAGAATGTTTTGGCATTTAGATTTTATAAAATGCTTGTAGGCTGCTGCATGTATTAATCTCCCTATAACTTCTATAGTCCAGTGTATACAATGATATTGAGTGTTTTCACATTGTAAACCTCTTTAATTGTGGAACTCAACAAATAAAACACATTAAGATAAATTGCTTGTTCTTGGCCCATGGAAGGGAAATGAAGTATTGCGTAGCAGCAAGGGACAGAGACTTTGTTGAATGCATTCATAAATCTGTCCAGAAACGCATTAACTCATTCCCATCAGTTCTGGATCTGGAGTGGAGGGAATGAAAACCCCTGACAAGGAGAAACTGAATTTCTTTTATGCTGTCTGGACTTTGTTTAGGAATCTTTGCCCCTCAAAGAAATTCCCATGCTACTTGGCATAGGTTAGACACTCTAAATGGACACATTAATAAAATTCTTTCACCTTTTGAATCACGAACTGAAACTCACTTGTGTATGTGTGCTTGCTTGTTTTAACCTGTAAATAACTTTTTTTTTTCTAGTTAATAAAGCTTTAGTTATTTTATTACAGGATTGTCTACAAGTGTTGTCTTCTGTGTGTGATCTGAGATACAAATGGATCTGAGGTACGTGACTGGTCTCAGGACTGGAAGTAACCTGAATGTTTTGTGCTCTTTGGTATAGGTGACCAATTATCACTAAATCCAGCTCGCCTCAGTGGCAAAATAGACTGGAGAGCCTAAGAGGACTGTCTATGACTCTATGGTAAGACTGTTATAGTGAGCCACATATTCACATTTGTTACTAGGTTGGTGAAATCAAATTATAGAACATATCAGTTCGGGGTGACTGCCCTGTTTTAGACAGTCTGCCTGGAAATAGCCACTCATAGTCATGAGTCATGTCAGTGACAATAACAATCTGCAAATAACTGAAGTGAGTAAATCCCAAGGGAGAAGGAAGCTGTTTAGCATGGTAAAGGAGGTTATAATTTGAAATAATAAAAGGGAAAATGTAGGGAAAAAATGTCCTGATGTCTTAGACTACATAATTCCCCCCTCTCCATCTCCCTCACCCCCCCCCCCCCCACCATTGCTTAGTGTTTTTTTTCCACTCAATGGCCTAAGTGTACAAAAGGGGCCAATCCCATACTGGCTGAGAGATGGAGCAGATGCCCTAATACTGCTTTTCCATCTCCTACTTCTAGGGTTCTATGTCAATAATAAAGTTCCACAACAGCTCCATATCCCTTCCTAGAACAGTGAAAAAACAGAGGAGGGGAAATTAAATAGACAAAAACTCTGAAATATTTGCTTTAAGCCATGTTCTGTGAAGTCTGCAAGGAACAAAACGTGCCCATTTAATAAAGTGCTGAGATGGATTCAGAGAGCTTGCTAAAAATCAATCAGTCTCTGAAAACAACAAAGGTCCCATCCCTCAGGCCCATAAAAGGGCTTTCATGCAGCAAAACATTACATTAGATTTAAGATTTTCATCTGATATGTAGCCAGTATGAAATGATCTACGTAAAGACATTTCTAATAAAAGTGTAAGCCAGTCAGTAAAGCTATAAAGATAGTGATGAAAGTAAAAGTCAGATATGATTATATTGGAATTGCATAACCAGAATGAGTGCTTACTTTATATCCCTTTAAAGTAGATGGTACGCTCTTTCCAGTGGAATGGGAGTTGTCATGTTCCAACTGCTTTCCTCTGCAGCAGAGGCCAGCTGCACTGCAACATTTTAACATCAACAGCTCAGCATGTTCCTGTGAAAATATGCAGGAAACAAGATTTGCTACTTTGAAGAGATAAAGAAAAGTAGCATGGTTTGTTTAATGTTTGCAGTTTTATCATTTGAAGAATACTGTGTACTACTGAAGGCAGATACACATTATTGTTTCATGCACAGGACCTCCAGAAGGGATGATCTACAAAATGACATCTTACTATCATTCTCATTTCCTCGAGCAGAGTGTAGTTAATCTCTTACAATTGACTTCTTAAAGGTATTTTTTTAAAGTGCCACAACTCACTCAAAGCATAAGGTATCAATAATTGTAAATCCAATTAATTATTGATTGCAACATCCCCAACCCTAATCCGCCCTTAGGCCTGAAATCTGTCAGCCAGCTCCAGCTCTAAATTTGGAGGCCCAGCAGAGGGCCCCAACCTCACTAGCATTAACCCAAAGTTTAGCCTGGGCCTGTCAACCTAGCCCCAGCCCACGTCTAGCCAAAGCCTGTCCTCTGTCATCAACCTAATGCACACTTATCTCCTGGTCCAACCCTAAACTTAGTCTAGTCTCCCCCAAATAAACCCAAAACCTAACCCAGGCCCATGAATCACCCCCATCCCTAAAACTAGTTTGCCCCCACAAATTTGTCCCATTATTTACCATGAATTGGCTCCGAACATGGCTGACAAATGTCACACATTTCACATGACGCTCATTCATTTAACAGCTCTGTCACATCTGCCCACATTTCAGCTGGATTCTCACACATCAGTTGGGCTGTGGGTGTAACAGATACAGCAATTTCCTGTGGTATCTTTTGGAAATCTTACTGCATTCAGTTTATATATTATTGGGCCAGGCATTGCCTGGGGGAGGGTGACCACAGTACCTCCAGGCACTAAGAATAGTGCATGCTGACTAAGCAAATTCACACCGATTGTAACACCATCAGCAGAGCACCTCTTCCCGGGAAGGTATGCATATGCTAGTATAGAGACTAGATTCTCGAGAGGCCAACAGACCAAGAAAAGACTTTTGCATAAATAGCCTGAGTTTAAATTGACCAGGGCCTTCATTCTTAACCAGAAAAGAGACAGGACCTTCTGTCTAAAGGGAGGAGGGAGGACTGGCTTCCAATCTTCAGGGAAGGGTTAGAAGGATTGAAACTGACCAGAGCCTTTGTGGGAGCTAGAGGGGAAGGGGATGATCTCTGCTAAGCATTTTAGCATACAGGTAGCTTCTCTTCTTTTTAATGTTTTCTTTGTAATTTTTTCACCTAAGAATAAATGTGCTTGCTTAAATAAATGTGTGGTACCTTATAATTGTGGCAATTGCACTGTCTATAGCTTTTGAGGAGAAGGCAAAGCAGGTCTCCTTAAGTAATTTGACTTTGCTGGTGAATTCACAGGGTAGGCAGGGAACTGTGCAGCCTGGGAAAGCCAGGAGGAAGAGAGATGCAGGTCTCTGCCTAAGAAAGGTGCCCTTGCTGGACTTCAAAGGGAATACAGGTGCAGTTGCCCTGAACTGACAGTAGGTATTGCCTGCAGTTGCACACCCAGGATGTCTAAGGACATGTCCACAGTGTAGTGGGAATGGGTGATTTCCAGCCCAAAGACGCATACCTCCACCAGCTCTGATGGAGCCAGTGTGCTAACAGAAGTGTGGCTGTGGTGGCAGAAGACGTGGGGGGGAGATAGCTGCCCCACGTACGTACATAGCATCTCAGGCAGGATCATGCGTGAGACAGCTAGCCCTTTCCACTGCTCACATCACTATGGTCCCAGTCAGGGCTGTCCTTATGGTAGGGCAGATCAGGGCAACTACCCTGGGCCCCATACTTTGGGGGGCCCTGCTCCATACTGAGTGGGAGGTGGGTGGCTGCAGCCCTCCAGGCTGGGAGCAGGGACCAGGCAGGAGGCAAGTGGCTGCAGCCTGCCTCCCAGCTGAGTGCTGGGACCTGGCGAGAGCTGGGCAGTCACGTACTGGAGGGGCACTGGGCTGGCCCTTCATGATGCGCAGCTGGGGTGAGGGACGCAGCCAGGTGCCCCATATAGCCTGCTGCACCCCCTGTCCTCGCTGTGTGTCGTAAAGGGCTGGCCCAGCACCTCCCCCCCAGCCGGGGGGAAGGCAACCCCACCTGAGCCAGTGCTGGGCTGTGGGGCTGGAGTGGGAGAGCCCAGTGCTGTGCAGTGGCTGGGATCCGCCGCCCCACGCAGGAGGAGGTAAGCAGCATGTTCCCACTTTGTAGGTACAGACCCCCTGCTCCCTGGGGCAGCTGGGGAGCAGCGCCATCTTGTGGGAGACGGTGACTCTCCTGCCCTGTGCGAGGTGGGAGGGGAGCAAATACAGGCCTGGCCCCTGGGTGTCAGAGACCCAGGGTATGCCACTGGAGCCAGCCGAGGGGCCCATACAGTGTGGTTTGCCCCAGGCCCCGCACACCCCTATGGACAGCCCTGGTCCCAATGCTATTTGTAGGCCATTAGCTCACTCAGAGTTAGCTTGAGGAGAGAGACCAGCACTGACCATTAAACCTCCAGCGCCAGTGTAGACATACCCTAAATTGCTGTGGAGTCAGCTGAGCCAATGACCTTTCTACATGCTATCTTGCTGCTCCATGTTGCTTCCCACATAAGCAGCAATGAAGAGGAGGCAGGCTACTATCTACAGGCTACCTCCCATGCCAGAGCCTTCCCTGGCCAGTAACTCCCCAACTACAGTAGTAAACAACATGCAATGCCTCCATCCTGGCCCAGGGACCCCTACCTGCTCTAACGCTAACCCTGGGCCAGAAAGCCCCAACTGTGGCCCAGTGTTGCCACCTCTCTCTCGGTTTCATTGTAAGGCTGCTTTCCCCACTTGCCCATCTCCTGGGGAGGAGAGGCCAATCACAGCTGCTGCAGGAGGGTGGCAGAGCTCTCATCCCCCCTCCTTCATCTGCAGGAGCAGAGAGAGCAGCACACACCATACTCACAGAAGGGGAGGAGGAGCAGAGAGAACCTGTAGTTCAGTCCAGCCATGCTCCCTCCTTCCCTCTTGTAAAAAACGGGTCAGCCTGCTCCTCTTCTCTCCACCTCTGCAGCACCTGGCATGGGAAGGGGGTCAAGAGCCCCGGGAGGTACAGGAGGAGCAGAGGTGCACTGGGGCCGCAGGGTAGAGTATATAATTAGTTGCAGAGGTGGTGAGTAGGGGTGGTTGAGGGGGCACAGAACTAATTAATTAGACTGCGGGGGTTGGAGAGAAACTGGTAGCTCTGCACCACAAGTCAATCAGGAAAGCTCTGGCAGCAGGGGGCCCTAGCTCCTTAACTGATGAAACTGGGAGAGTGGGCAACAGCAATTGTCCCATGCACATACTGGGGTATGCACAAAATCAAGAGAGAGATGGCAAAACCACAGTAGCGTCTTTTTTGGGAAAAGAAAATCTCTTTGGGGGTGGTTAACTTGAGATTTTTGAACTTCTGGGGTTGCAAATCCTGGCCTGCTGGGGCCCCACCCTACCAGTGCTGGGAACTCATGTGAATGTGTAACAAGTAAAGCAATTCTGGCCCCTGCTGGAGCCCTCCTAGTGATGACACAAGACTTGTTTCCTGAATGTCCCGGGGACAGCCCCTTCCGATTGGCTGCATTCCTTGCCTCCTGTTAAAGGAGAGTCAATCAGGTGCATGCAGAAGGCAGGCAGGGCTCTGGCCCGAGGAGTGTTTGGGAAGGAGATGGGGTTATGAAAGGGGAGTGGGAAGAAGGGAGGAGAAAGAGCCCACCAGCTCAGGATGGTTTATGAACAATGGGTTGGCTCCTGTGTAATTGTCTCTTCCCTCCTCTACTCTGTGCTTACCACAATAGGAGTGAGAAAGGGGATCCCCTGGAGCTGCCTGCCTGCTTCCCAAGCTCAAGATCCTCCACAGCTCCAGGAAGAAGAGAGGTGAGCTGGGTGGCAAGAGGCAGATGTGGGAGATGGAGGTTGGCCTTGCGTGCACAGAGCTGCCCAACCCGCCACACAGCTGTAGATGTGTGGCTGGAGACTGGGGCAGATGGGAAGGCTGGAAGGCACTACATGAACTGCTGTAGGAGTGCAAAGCTTCTTCCTCGCTATAAATTGACATAACTCATTTTCACATATGCTCACTGGAGATGCAGAAAGAGTTAAAAAACCACTGAAACGTTGTTAAAAGAATCCCTCATGATATTGTGCTCAATCTCATGATTTTTGAGGGGCTTGGAGGTCTGTGTTATATGCAGGATGCATAAAGAAATCCTACTCTGTCTGGCAATAGAAAAAGTAACAGATCACAGAAGTGTTCATTGGCAACTGCTGGCACACGAATGTTTATGTGGAGCTGCTGGCTGATTAATTATCATTTATCAACATCTGGACTTCTCTGCCCTCTAGATCCCCTGATCAAAGCCATCCCTAACAGAGCATTAAACAAACTAGGAAACTAATATATACAAATGTTTGCTGTGAAGTAGTATGGGGCTCTTCACACAAGAGGCTCTTACAGAAACCCACAAAAGAAATTAAATGAAAACTCAAGACACTTGACAGTACATGCAACCACTGCATCCACAAAGACACTGCACTCTGACCATAATGCTGTCCCCCTAGGAATGCCAGCCTTTCATCACCCCATTATCCACCCTTCTACACTTGCTGTGTAGGTTTACTCTTCCCAGATCTAAGCCTAGGTTCAAAACAGATACTAACACCTTGAAGATGTCAGAATAGGAAGAATAAGAGGGAGTGATTGAGTGGGTTGTCAGCAGCTGCCCAGGAAAGAGACACTGACAAAGACACACAGAAAAGGAAAAATTGCAATAAGCAGAATCTCTCTCCCGAACATAGATGGAGATGAGAGAGAATGGAATTTACCAAAGCTTGCAAGGAAATATTAAGGTTTAGGTAAGGGGAAATATGAATATAGTCCTTTGTTTTATCCCTTTTCTCTACTTGCTATAGACCTTTGGGTGAATTCAATGGCAGGAAACTGTTAACATAGAGTTACAGTTGCTTGGTGGTATGTTGTCTCCTGGCAGAATGTTAAACTGAGCAAAAACTCAAACTTCTGAAAACCAGGAAATGCACAGTTAAGGTTGTGCATCCAAACTCAACTCTACCCTCTTTTAGCAATGTTCCAATTTATCCTGTTAGCACAAATCCCTTTACTTTGCCAACCCCATGGTTGCTGAAATGTACAAGCTCTTCACCTCCTTTTACAACCCATTCACTCTCATCTATAGGATTCCATCTAACTCTATTAAAGGACAAAAAGGAGAGAAAACAGCTGGGCCTGTTGGGTTAACATGGGTGAGAAACAGAGAGTTGCCACCCACAGATGCAATCCAAGAGTGGATGGATCGCACGGTTCCACCTCTCAAGAGTGGTACAGGAAGCCAGGCCTGTCACCTGATGGATGAGCTTGAGAAGGAGGCCGAAAGTGCAGCACGCCCTGTAACTATACCACCAGCTCTTTTTTAGATATATTAATAGATTAAAGGGGAGAGTTTATATTCTATTTTGCAAGGGATTAAAATCCATGCAATCTTTTGAGCATCTGCAGTATGAAACAGATATTTGGTTAATGTACTTTCCACTAGTATCTTGTGTTTGGAAATTATGTACTTTCAAGATCATGGCCTTATGTTTTATATTTTATATCCCACCCTCAGGAGTGGGTAGTTTATGGGTTTCCTGTTGCATATCTAGAGCAGGTTCCTTTGTCCCCCTCCCACAGGCAGAGTTTCTAGCAGAGCAGCAGGGACTCTGGTTTTCGGCTCCTTAGTGTCAATATGTTGAATGCTGTCCCCTCTAGCCATCAGCAGCACCTCTTCTCACTTGGAATTGAAGACAGGAACTGAATTTTGAAATGTCTATCTAAAAATCAGCAAATGAGAGCTGCTCTTTAAACAGAACAAAAAAACTAGAGAACTGATAGTCATAAATTTCTTAATTTAAAAATTGGTAAGGGGGAATGAACTAGTCCTTTAGAGCATCCTAACTCTGTCAGATCTATGATGTTAAGAGAGTGTAGAGCACTGTTGCAGCCAAATGCGAGGAGCAGCACAGGTTCAGAAGATCTGTGAACCAGTAGGGCTTGCTCATTGTCAGTTGACTAACATGCCAGGTGTCTGTGCAATGAATGGTGGTTCAAAAACCAGCAGCACAGGAACTTCGTTGAAAGGGACTTAATTTGTTGCAGAAAGGAAAACATCTTCACATCCACCTACCTTGCTCCAGAGGTGGACAGACATGGGAATAATGAACCCAGAGCTTGCTAGATATTGATGTCTGTATGTAGGATGGTGACACTTTGTACCCCATATGATGCTCTGTACCCCATGTTCACCACTTTTATATGAATATGATATATTTTGTACCAAATATGCCTTTTGAGGTATCATTTGAAAATTCATAATTTGCTGAACATTATCCTGGTGAAATGGGTGCAACATCACTGCATGTAAAATTATGATTTTGCTATGATTGTTAATGAAATACATTGTAGTTCTGGGTAATGCCATGAACCATTTTCTCAAAGACAAAGACACACTGACACACCAGCAAAGTGCTAAAGGGCCATTATCTATTTAATCAGCTACTCGCCAACAGGAGGGGAAGGTATAAACAAAGAAATTCCATTTCCTCCCTGAAATACTTCAAACCTCCTGTACATGGGAGGCTGTCTGCACTGCGTGGGGGGTAATGGTCAACGAGGAGAGTAGAAGAAAAGAATAGGTGCTGTAGGAAGGTGCGGTGGCCTTCATTGGAGGGAAGGGCAATGCCACTGCTGGGCAGATCAGGACCCTGCAAGCCCAATACCCTGGGAGCAGAGGGGTGGGGCCAGGACAGAAAGGGGAAGTACAAAAGGCCGGCCTAGCAGCTGCTCAGTCAGTGGGAGGTTGTTGCTGGAGAAGGAGGTGTCTGTGGCCTCACTCTGCAGTTGGGTGGTGTGAACACCCTGCTGACCAGAGCCTGGTAGCTGGGAAGAGCTACCTGAGACTGCAAACTGGGAGACACCTCCTGAGGTCAGCCTTGATCTAGAGGAGCTGTCTGCTGCTGGTGACCTGCTGGAGTGCTGTATGCTAGAGGATCCACTGGGACTGGGAGGAGCTGCTATCTGCTGGTGACCCTAAGGAGTTCCTGGATCTGCTGTTGACTGATGGTGAGGGACTAGTGGGACTCCCACTAGCTGTCTACCCAGTGACTCAGGAAGACCTCTGGCTCCAAGTACCTGGGTTCAGGGTGGGAAGAAGTAGCCCAGGGGCTGCTGACTATAGTTTGGCTGAGTTTGTAGTTGCACTGGGGTCAGTATGTTGTGGCTGGATCCCTGCTGACCGAGTGGCAGAGCCCCTTTGCCACTGACAGGGCCCTGGGCTGGGATGCAGTGGAGTCAGGTGGGCCTGTGTCCCCTTCCCCACTTCCCTAGACACCTGGGAAGTGCTTGTCTCCTCTGAACCTGCTGCCAGAGAGGATACAGAGCTGGGAGCTAGGGACTCCTTACCAGCCCTGCCCCACCTGGAGGCAAGGAGCTAGGAACTTGTAACCTGCTACCATCCTTTGCCTTAGAACAAGGTGCTGTGGCCTTCCTTGGATCCTGGGCCTGAGGAAGGGTCATGATGCCCCTGCTGGGCTGGGTCACCAGCTTACAAATGCTTATTAAACATTAGCCTTGGTAAAGTTTAAGAATTAGCTTGCATGTTTCATTGTATTTCTTTTGTAACCAGTCCTGATTTATATGCATCTATTCTTGTAATCACTTAAAATCTATCTTTCTCTAATAAATCAATTTGTTTTATTGTTAAGCAGTGTGTATTTGGATTAAAGTGTGTGGGGAAACTCCATTTGGGATGACAAGGCTGATGCATATATCATTCTCAGTGTAGAATGATGCATTTATTATAAGTTTGCATTGTTCAGGAGAATACTCAGCAATGCAAGATGTACATTTATATGAGGGTGTTGCCCTTTATGTAATTCATGGATGGCTGGGAGAGCATTCATGTACTCGGCTGGGAGTGATCTTACATGCTAATAGCTGTATAGGAGCAGACCCTGGAGGTGGTTATTTACCAGCAAAGTAAAAAGCACCCAAGGCTAGAGAGTTCAGGGGACCCCACTGTCCACCAATGTACCTGTGAAATGTCACAAGGACTGAATGCTTTCTTCACCTTCCTGCACCTCCCATTAGACAAAACAAAGTGGTCACAATCTTAATCTTCAAGCAGGTGAAATCCCATTGAAGTCAGTGGGAGTTTTGCTCATGTGGGAACTGAGATTGATTCTGTTAATATAGTAAAAGATAGTAACTAATTAAATATGTTCAAGGTTACAAAAATGACTGGACTTTCTTCAGACTGAATATGACTGCTAACACACTTTTTTTGAACTCAGAATAACCTTTTACCTATTTGAATAAGCAGGAAGCATAATCTGCTGAGTGGACCTTTTGGGGCTCTTGAGTGATACTTTGCCAGTAGTGGATGAATAACGCATCACAAGATATCAACTCATTCATGGAATCAGAGTGAACCTTCCATTTTTTTTGAATAGCTTCTTCTCTGCCTCTCTCTTGCCAATCATAGCATTCAGCATTTGCCCAGTGTAATACATTTAGGAAAAAAAGGTAATGTAAAGCTGTGTTCCCATACTTCCATCCTTGATCCTCTTCAGTCTGGTTTCTGCCCTCTTGTGCCACTGAAAATGATTTTACCAAGGTATCTAATGACCTCTTCCTGGCTAAATCTCAGGGCTTCTCTTTTGTTTTTAGCTTCCTTCACCTTGGCTGCTTTTGATATCACTGATCTACCTTGCCTTCTCTTCGACTTTTCCTGATGCTGTGACACACTGTACCCCATGCACGCCTTTATGGTGTGAATGTGTATCAGTCATTTTCACCCTTATAGTGCAACTGTATGCTGGTTAATGCAAAGTTTGTCATGTAAGGTGTTCTTGGAATGCTCATGACTTACTGAACATTATTTTTATGGTAGTATGTTTCCTGCAATGTCATGTATGTATAGATATTTAACTCTGCTATGTAATATTGCCATGTGTCTCACATGGCTTGACTAGATCTAGGCAAACACAGAGCAAAACAAGGGTTCACACCTTGCAGAGGCATGCATACAGGAACAATGGACTGGCCTGAGCACATAAGGCGACACACATTTGACTCAAGTGGAGGAAATCATGGGCATTGCTGAACATGGCCAATCACCTGACCCCACGGGGTGATGAAGAAACATGATTTAAAGGCAGAGACATTTTTATCTCTGATTTCAAGGGAGAGCTCAAATCTACAAAGAAGTAAGCAACTGACAGACTGCCCCTCGGGGGAGAAGACAGGAGGGCCTGGCTGAAGGAGTCAGCTCAGCCAGCCTGTGTGGTAAGGTAACATCAAAGACTGAAAGGCTACTGAAATGTTCAGTTTGGTTTAGTATGTGACTTGTCTTGTTCCTGATCAACCTGACTTATATTATTCTGACTTATCCTACTGTATTTAACAAGCTTGTTTTTATCTAAAGTACCTGTGGTTTGTGTGTACAGAGACTTTGTTTAGAGTGACAGCTGGCGCATATCCATTTCTTTGATAAACTGACTAACCAATGAGCAGCTCCTAAGGCTGCATCTGGGAGTAGGGATATCGGCTGGGGATCACTCTAGTGCACAATCCCATGCGTGACTGGCCAGAAGCACTCACTCACTAAAATAGGAGCTGCTTATTTGCAAGAGGCTGAGTGAACTGATGCAGTGGGGGTTCACACAGCAGGGCAAAAGCAAGACAGCCTCCAGGAGCAGGGGCTTGGGGTGACAGTATGCTCCCCTCAGATCATTTAAACCTCATTCTAACGAGATATTTCTATGGGAAAGAGTGTCCTGACCCTTTCAGGATCAGCCTGGAGCTCACAAGCATCTCAGCCAGAGTGCAATTTAGGAGACTCCCTGTTCTGCACCAAGCGACTTCTTTAAACGGAAAGAGGAAGCTGAGTGAGTGGGGGAGGGGGGAGTGGGAGGAGCCTAGAAGCTGAATAGCCTGCAAAAGGGGGTGATCTCTCTCCAGCTGCAGGAGACTAGGCTGACCAGGCGTAGTGCCTGTTTTGGACTGGGTCCTGAGGTAAGGGTCTTTGATTTGTTATTACATGTACTCCTTCCCTGGGACTTCAGTAAAGGACACTACTGTTCACTAGTTGAGCTTGGCTTCTTATTGCCTTGAGCTGTGCAAACAGATGGGCTGACACCCAGTAAGGTGGAACCTACCTGCAGTGCCATATCTGGCTAAAAAGGGATGGCTAGGGTGGCCCACCTCTTTTCAACCCCCTTTGAGAGCCTCTTTTTTAATAATAATTTGAATTACTGTACAATAGCATCCAGAGGTTCCTCCAACTCCCTCTTTTCATTGCATTAGATATAAACTACATTTTCATTTGTGAAAGCCCTTCATATCACTCATTCCATAGTTATCTTCTCTTGTATCTTTTCTTATTTTGCTCCACCACACCTTTCTGATTGCTAATACCATTCTCTATCACCTGTCATCTGGTTTTCTCCTAGAGATCTTTCTTATTGATTTCACACCCATTTTTCCCCCCAAATTTATAAAGATCATTCTGAATTCAAACCGTGTCCTTTAAAGTGATTCCAACCTCTCCTAGCTTGGTGTCCTCTGCAAATGTTGCAAGCATACTCTTGTCTCCATCTAAGTTGTTAATGAAAACATTGAATAGTACCAAACTTGTGACAGACCCCTGCAGGATCCCACTTGGTACATCCTCCAAAGTATAACTACTGATTGAAAGATTGTTCTTTCCCACCTTACAATAACTTAACCTAGACTATATTTCCCTAATTTGCTTATGAGAATGTTGTATGGGACTGTGTCAAAAGCTTTCTTAAGTCCAGATATATCACTTTTACTGCTTTCTGCCTACACACTAGGCTGGCTACTCTGCCAAAGAAGGAAACTAGATTGTTTAATCTGCTCAAACCTAGAGAATAATAAAGTGATGGAATAAATCCTGTCAAACCAATCGATCTGTTTCAATAGCTTTCTGGGTATCAAAGCTAGGCTGACTGGTCTAAAAGTCCCCAGGTCCTCCTCTTTCCCCTTTTTGAAGATAAGAACTATGTTTGCCATTCTCAAGTGGTCTGGGATCTCACCTGTCCACCATGAATTCTTGAAGTTTATCCCTAATGGTTCAGAGATTGCTTTGGCTACTTCCTTAAGTACCCTACAGTGAATTTCAAGTCCTATTGACTTAAGTTAGAAGTATTTATCTAAATATACTTGAAACTGTGATGACAGGACCATATTGAGGTAACCATGTGTGCTCTGTATATTTGTCCAGTGTATATTTGTCCAGAGCCTGAAGGGTTCTCACGCATCTAAGAGGCTTGGAAGAAATGTTGTCAAAGTTCACAAATCCTGAACTGATTTAATATCTTTAGGTGTTGGTATCTACTGTATTGCTCTTTTCCCTTGGGGGTCAGGTTGTAGCCCTTGGGAGGTCAGCAAATGTCCCAACAACGATACTATAGTGAATTGCAATTACATCTTGTTTTTGTTCAGTTTGATTTACTTCCCTGGCACTTTCTAGCAGACGACTGAGGTTCTGGTAATGATTACCACAGCTTCCGCCATGCTGTTTCCACGTTGGTATGCTAGGATTTCATCAGCTATGACACTCATCCCTGAGAATCCTGTTGGTATGTATTGCTAGAAGCATTGATGATTTTCCTGCTGGATCCTAAGAGGCATTCTCATCCATCTGTATATACCTGCTGGTGTCCAAAATACGGAGAAGCAGCTTTCTTTATCCAGTTCCACTTGTCAATATCTGTCTCTGGCATCAAGTACTAAAAATATTTTTGCTTTTGCTAAGTCAGGTAATATTTCATAAGTTGCAGGCATTTAGTAGTGAGCTCTTCTTAGTTCTTTGTTTCAATTGCTTGAGTCTATGCAAATACTGAGCCTGCCCAGCTTCTCAATGGCTACAATGCTGCCTATTCAACTTCAGAGTTCTGTGAAGTTAGCAATGATGCCTTCTTTTTCCATTTGTTTTAGATGTTCTTTTAAAATAATGGGTATTCTGAGATGCAAATATGGTACTGGCAGAATTGTTCTATCTGTTTCTAGTGTGATATGCATGGAGGATATGCCAGTCCTTCAAATACATCTTGATTATCTTCTAGCAGCTTTGCTACAGCGATGCTAGACTACATTGTCTGCTTTGGATACATTGTTTTGCTTGTATGTCTAGTTTATGAAATGTTTGTCCCAGGATGAGTGCCAGTAAATCCAGGAATTAACTTTTAGCTGAAAACACGGTCTTCTATATTGTCTGAGCTATCTGAAATTTCAGCCTGTATGCTCTTCCTTGGTATTGTCTTAGTGGCATTATGATCATGCCATCATATAATTTTAATTTGACTTTGCTTGGTTGCAATTTTGCTTTCTTGTATAATGCTGAAGAATTCTTTGTAACTAGCATGTTCACTAATGGCCCATTGTGTATTTGGCGTTCAGTATCTTGTTTGTGTGCTGCTACCTTGTGCTAGTCTGGCCATATAAACCATTTATTTTAGCTGTTTTGCACTGCATTAATATCATACGTGCAAAATCTCATGCTCTGTGTCAATGATTCATTAATATGGTGCAATTTTTTTCTTTTGCTTCTCATCTGCAAGTTTTGGCATAATTTTGCTTGCCACACCTATTATATATATGGCCCTATTATGCAGGGCATTTTCTATATTCATGGTTTTTCTCTACAGTTATCCATTTCCCCTCCCCCCCGCCCTGGTCTTCCTTTGTGTTTTGTTTGTATCCTTTTCTTTTGCGTGAATTTTGATGTATTTTTCTTTGTTTTGCTACTTTCCCTGTACTGCTTGGTGAATTATCTGTACGTCTGCTCCACTTACTCTCTGCATTTGGATGTGAGCTTGTTCACTAGCTTTGCACATATCTGTAGCTCTTAATAGAGTTAGTATGGGCTCTCTAGGCATTCTCATTCAAGCTTCTGGGTCTTTCATCCCTATTATTAATCTATTCCAAATGTGTTCATCTTTTAAGATTTGATAATCATGAGTCAACCATTGTCCACAGCTAGGCAATACACTGATCTATTGTTTCTCCATAGGACATTTTCAACCCATGTTCCATGGGTCGAAAATTTTTTGTGGGTTGAAAATTCTTTTGGGGGTACCTCTAGGATTTTACACAAGTTCTCTTGGTCTGCTACCTATGTATCAAAATGCTGTTGGAGCGCAAGTCTGCCTTTGTCCATCACAACGGATAGAGTGACTGCTGGTTGTTCTTTTTTTGTTTCCCTGCACTATTCTGTAGTTTTTCCATAGTGGTCTAAATTGCTAAACACATCCCTTTATGTCCATCTCCTGAGGGACAGGAATCCAGTATGCTGCCATGATTGTTTCATCTGTGTGCTCTTTGGGGGAGGAGGAGAGAGAGGGTGTTTTTTGTTGAGGTTTTGTTTGTTTGTTTTTTCTGATTTCCTGTGCTTGTAGCTGTCAACTCACTTCTGACACCGTGTTCAAGCAGAAGAGAGAGAAAGCCAAGACACTGCAACATTCAGGTTTGATTCTTTCCTCATCAAATTCCTCTTCATTTGTCAATTTGTGTGTTTAAAAAAAAAAAATTACCTGCATCTAATGTGTAAACCATGGTCCTAATGGAAGGTCTTCCTTTCCCAAACAAGGAGGATATTCTCCCTGACTTCTCATTAAATCAGTCATGTCTAACTTGTTTTTATGATTTCTTATACCATCAAGCCTTCTCCCCCATGCTGTAAGCATCTGGTCCAACACTTGAATTTGTGCTAACAGAAGAAAATGTTTTCTTATAGTCTCATCTTTAGAGAATGCTATTCTCTGAGCAGAAAGTGATCTGAAAAGTGGTGGGGGGGAGGAGTGTCATTATCCCTAAATCTACCTATCCTTCTGCCCAGCAGTTAATTCTGCTATACAATCCAAATTAATCCTCTCCCCTGGGTTCCCACATAGCAGCTGTGCCCCCATATTTGTTCTACCCTCCTCTCCTGCAGCTTGTGGAGTTCTTCACCCCTCTCTTCAGGCCCTCCCTTTTTCGGGGTGTGTGTGCACGTGCAAAATCAGAGGTTCTTCACCCTGCTCTGACCCTTCCTGGGTCAGGTGTTTCAAGGAGAAGCAGAGGAGCCATCACATTGCTCATTGAAGGGGAGAAGGATGCAGTACCATTCTGAACAGCTGACCTCTGTCGATCTCCTTTTGAGAGGAGAGGGAGAGAGTGCTGCCTGTTTCCTATGGCAGGGGTGGTTGGCTGCTCTTCACAGCATCAAGTGGGGAAAACAGCCAATCAGAGGATTCACCCCACCTTAGGGGGGCACTAAAAAGGTGTGATGCTCAGTGATCAGTTTTCCTATTTAGAAATTTTACTTCCTGGGTTCCGTGACCCTACATAGTTTAAGCACTTGACTGCTCTGCTTGTGGCTGTTTGCCACTGCTTAAGTGTTCTTCCCAACTCTTCCATCTCCTGTTGTGAAAGGCGGTGTTGCCGAACTCAAGAGATCAAAAATCATGAGCCAGACTCCAAAAAATCATGAGATTTTTTTTTTAAAAAATTAGAGGGGGTTTTTCTTTAAAGTGGTCTTTTTAAAAAAAAAAAAAAAAAAAAGCTATCCCCTACTAATTCTGTACAATAATGTTGCCTTCTCTCTCAAATTCATTGAGTAAGGTGATTTTGGCACCTGCTGGAATCATCATTTATAATCACACTTTTCTGAAGGTATTGTGATGAATCTGTGTGAGCTCAGCAGGGGCTGTGTTAACTTCCAGTGCAACGTCCTGCCAGTAGGGGACTCTATAGTCCCTCCAGCCCTGGAAAGGGAAGGGCTGTTAGAAGGGAGTGGACCTGTTTCAGGAGGGAGCTAAAGTATTCATTGAGCAGGAGAAGCAGGTCAGAAGAGAGAAAGCATCTGAAGTAGGACAGGAAAGGCTAAGCAGCCTGTTGCTGGCAAGGGGACCTGGGGTCGCCTTAATAGTTGAACTCTGACGGGTGGTGGGACCTGCAGGCCCGTGCATGATTGTTTCTCTCAGGTGTGTCTCTGGTGCTAGGCCTGGCGTGCTCTGCTTTCACTCAGGGCCCAGGACGGAGGTTTTTGTCTTGATTTGGACAAACATTAAAACAAACCTACCTGGGGTGATAAGACGGTTTGTCCGGCAGCCCTACACAGCACGCCTTTGTTATCCTGCGGGGGTGAGGGTGTCTGGGTACCTCCTGTGGGCTGGAACCTGCACGGCTTGGTGCCTGCGCCACTTGCGTGGGAGCACGTGTTACACTCGATGCCCTACCAGAGGGGTAGGGGCCTGCTGTAGCAGGGCGAAACCCTGGGGTGGGATTGGTCACGGTGCCATTTGACTAGGCGCCTCAGCCCCTGGGCTCCGGGCTGCACCCACCACAGGTCTCAGGGTAACCCCTCTCTGAGTCTCCTCCCCCTGTAGCTGCCCCGCCAGGCCTGCTGCAGGCTGAGCCCCGTGGCTCAAGGCATCCTCGACGTTCAATTTCAGTCCCCAGCAGCAGGGAGTTCCACAGGTGCAGCAGCTGCCCGGAGCGGGGCCCAGAACAGGCCCCCAGGGAAGGGAGCGCAGAGACGCCCTAGCGCACGTAACGAGAGCGTGGAGCCCCCGGCGGCGCGGGGCCAGCAGGGGGCGAACACGGGCGAACACGTAAAGACCTCCCCTGCCAGGCCCGGGGCCAGGTCCCTCGGAGGCAGGCGGCGCTGTGCCCTCGGCCAGTGGCCCCCGCCCCAGCCCCTGTCCCCGGCACGGCCGCCGGCCCCAGAGGTGGGGACAGCGTGGCGCAACATCCCTCCCTCCGTCGGACCGCAGCCGCCAGCTGGCGGGAGGACGTTGCCCTTTTAAGAGCAGCCCTGTGGAGTCGGGGCCTGTGACGTCAGAGAGCGCAGAGCCCCCAGCCGCCGCTGCCCGCCCGCTGTGTTATTGCAGCCGGGCGCTGGGACTGGCGCGAGGCTTCGCTCCGTGCCGCTGGCCGGGGCCGTGCGGGGAGCGCGCGCTGCACCCGCTGCCGCCGAGCCTGGCCATGCCCAGGGACCCCGCCGCCGCCATCCCCAGCGGGAACGTTCCTGGCGGCCGCCGCATGGCTGCGAAGGGGGAGCTCTGAGGGCAAAGTCCCCGCGCCCAGCCCGGGAGCAGGCGGATCCGGCAGCGATGAGCCCAGCGGCTGCTTGGCCCCGGTGTCTCCGCGGCCCCCCCCGGCGGGCGGACTGAGCACACCTCGCGCACCTTCCTGCTCCTCCCCCGGGGCGCAGCCAGGGGCGGCAGAGGGGCAGCGGCTCCCCGCCCTCCCGGGCGTGCGTTTCCACGGACCGGGGGGGGAACTTCCCGCGGGGCAGGGCTGCCCGGCCCGCCGGCGGCACTCCGCTTCCTCCCCGGCCCGGCGTTTACACGGAGCGCCCCGGTGAGCCAGGTTCGCCTCGGGGCTGGGGGGGGGCGCGCTCTTTCGGCGCTGCCCCGCCGCCATGGCGGTGAAGGGGGCTGCGGCGGGCGCCGGGATGTTGCTGGTCACGGCCAACGTGGGATCGCTCTTCGACGATGTGAGTAGCGCGGCGGGGGGCGCACGCGGGGGGGCTGGAACCAGGTCGTCGCTGCCCGCCCGGCGACAGCTGCCCCCGAGCCCCGGGCCGGGCTGCGCGGAGGTGCCGCCGCATCTGCCCGGCGCGGCTCGGCAGAACGAGCACGGGTCGCTCGCGGCGCGGGCAGCCGAGCCCGCTTCCTTGGCGGCCGGGTGGGTCTTGGCCGGTCCTAGCGCCCTGCCGGCCGCCGGTGCGTCCCGCGGGGAAGGGGCTGGGGCAGGCGGGTCTCCGCCCGGGCAGCACCCGGCCCCTTGCAGGGTTTGTGGGCGTCCCCGGGGCCGCCCCCGCGGCGGGAGGGACCTGGGGCTCCAGCTCACTGGCGGGGAGGGAGCTCATCTCCCGGCTCGTCCTGCGGGCGCGCTCCGCGCCGGTCCCGCACCTACCCGGGGGTCCCGCCGGGAGCGCGTGGGAAGGGTTGGCTCCGTGCTGCTGCAGCCGCCTCGCCTCGGGGCTGGGCTGGGCGCTGGGCGGCTGTCCGACGCGGCGCTGGGGAAGCCGCGCGGCTCCGCTCTTTCCCCTCCCCAGCCAAGTCCCGGCAGGCAGCGAAGAATGTGCAAGCTCCGGGCTGGCAGTGAGGGGTTACCTGGCCTGGGGGCGCCAGCTAGCCTTCCGCATCGCCCCGCTCCACTCTCCGTGCCTGGAGCGGAGCCCTTCCTGCTTCCCACGCCCCCTCCGTGCCTAGATAGAGAACTGCCCGGCCTGCGTCGGGAGACCCCTGGGCAAACCCACTGCCCCGAGGCTTGCTAGGGAAAGTTGGTTTGTTTATCAGCCGGTTAGCAACAGTGTGTCATGTTCCCTCCATGCTCTCGTGACTTTGTTGTGTTTCTTCTTGTTTTCACACGGGCCCCGAAGACTATAAACAAAGTAGTCTTCAAAATAATCCGAAGTGCCAGGGAAAAGGTGGGGAGCTGTCAATAAGGCCTCCCTGTTAGAGAAGCTGTTTCAGTATGAAGGGAATATAAGCAAGAGGGTCTTAGTGCTTTTTAACTAGACACCACTAATCGGAGATTGAGTCTTGTTTAAAGGATTACCCATGTCCATACACACTCTTCTGTATTTAAGCCATCAGGCAACCCTGTGCAACTCAGTGAAACTGCTGTCAAGCAAAAGCAGTTTTCCTTTCTGTATCTTCAGAATCTTTCTAATTCTACATATTTATATTTACTAGAAGGGCTTGGTGTGATATCTGTTGTTAAGTTTCCTGTAGGGTGACCATATAGCAAATGTGAAAAATCAGAACCGGGGTGGGTGGTGGTAATATCAGGACCATCTCTATAAAATCAGGACATCTGGTAAGTCTAGTCATTCTGTGTCCTACAATCATTAAACTGAAATTTAGACTTTACAGAATGTCACCTCTGGTGATGACCACATACGATAAATCAGTTTTTATTTAGCTAATCTAAGTCTTTACTAAAATACAAAAATCAGTTGTTGCGCTTTTCCATAAAAGGTAACTCCTTATTTATTTTTAAATCCCATTTCCATTGGCATTGGTGTATTTTATATCAGCTGATTTGTTCCCCTACCAGTAAATTTGTAAGTCGAATATTTACTGAAGGTGGACTTTTGTTTTCTTTGGAAGGAAGCCTTAGTTAAAACGTCAAGATAGCCAAAGTAATTTAGTCAGAAGCAAAATGCTTCGTTGGAGGATTATTCTAAGTTTTCACTTTTTTCTTAATGTATCATGGTCTCAGCCAGACGATACAAATCCTTTAGCTGTGATTTTGAAGTCTCAGAAATAAAACCTTACATTACGTTAATTCTCACAGGAAAAAAATAAATTCTACTGTAGAACATTTCTTCCAGTAATCTAAAAAATGCTGCAACTCAACTGTTCTTGTTTTCTTTTTCAAAAAATATTTTTTCACATAGTGACATAAAAATACGATGCTTTAATTTTTGTTTAGTGCAATATATTATTAGTAGAAATGTTTTAAATATTTTTCCAGAGGAAAAATAATATTATTGTAACACTTGACATGTCTAGGATTAAAGCAAAGAGGAGAAATTTTGTTTGTAAATTGGCAAACGTTAGTTCATCAGGAGGCTTTAAACTGCACAACCATCAGAATGGTAGCTGGGATAACAGCCAGGGTTCCCATCCTGCAAGGACTCTTGTGCATGGGGTGAATTTCTGGTCCCTCTGAAGTCAGTGGCAAAGCTCCCATTGACTTCAGTGAAACTAGGCATTCACCCATGGTGAATGGAGTAGCCCCATTATCTTACAGTTCATAAAGTTGAGCACATATGTCAGTCGGTGGTGGATTGGGGCCCACGATTCTGATGAAGACTGTAGCCAAGTGAATCAACATTAGATTTACCTCATGTTCAAGTGTTGTATGCAAATCATTATTTAAGGATACCACAGTGAGCGAGTTCAAGCTTTTTGTAGTTGTCATAATTAAAGCAAGTGGGATTTCACCATTCATTGGACACTGATAGATGCCTGCACTGACGACATACTTAGTCCAATTTTATTAAAATATAGTTTGATTGAATTCAGCCTAAATTTATTTGAAAACTTACATGTATTCACTTGTGTATTATAAAATGAGTATATAAAATTATTGCCTTGATCTGCATACATTTACTAATGTGAGTAGCTTGATGTACATGAGTAGTCCCACTGAGTGTAATACAGTGACAAATGTTTGTGTTTGCAGACCAAAGCCTGAACTGACAAACTAATCACTCTCTGCATGCTTTCTGTCTTCAGCAAAGTACATCTTGATATGTTAATTCAGAATTTTTTTGTGTGTAAATTCTTCTATGGCTGGTAGGGATTTTATCTCTGACCTTTGTGCACTGTCATTTAGGTAATCCTTTTATCATTCACTGAAATGTGCATGACCCCAAAAAGGAATATGTTGTTGGTTATTCTCTTAAAACGGGAAGAAGGAAAAATAAAGCTTCTACTAGAAGAAGAGAGAGGGTTTATTTGGATATGTCATCTTTAAGGCAGGCAATAAAAAGATTGGCCTGAAGTTTCTTGATTACATTTCTGGTTTGTTGCTGTTGTCCTTGTGACTGGCAGTGGACCAGTCAGGTTTCTGGAATTGTGTCAGTTTCATTCAAGTATGATGAAGTTGAAATTAGATTGGTTTGTGGATTTAAGCTTTTAGGTTCCATGAGTTAACAGATAACTGCTTTTGTTTGTTGGGATCTTATTATTTGGGAAAGGGGCGGGGAACCCAAACCCTGTGACATTCACTGATTGCACTAGCAAATAAATACTTATTTTTGGTAGATTTTACCCATTTAATATAGATTTACTTTAAGATTTTTGCCTGAAAAATCCTTTCCAGTGCCCACAATTTTTTTCAGGTTTTTTTAGTTTTACATTAAATCTAATTAATTCACTATACATTTTATTAAGATATTGCTGAACCTCAAAATATAGTGTAATTTATTTTTAATGGTACAACATGGAAATTGGAGGTGGGCTAGGGGTTTGAATCTTAATATTCTGTGCAACACTGTACTGTGTTCTTTGGCTCATTGAGGTATAATTCATCCTTGTGCAGAAGTCTTGTGCAAGGCTTTATACACCTTAAACCCCATGTTAAGGTTGCCCAAGGGAAGCTGCACACAGGCCTCAAAGCCCTGCGTGGTGCAGTTTTGAAACTAGCCATGCATGAGGGCAGTGCGGTGTGCAGGTAAGGGGAAGGTCCAGGAGATCTGCAGTTACATGGATTGGCTGGCCCAGATTGCATGGTCCAGCCTATCTCTTCCCTTGGCATCATTCAAACTGATTACACAGTGGATTACATTTATGGTGAATAACTTTCTCCAGTTTGTTCTAAAGTATCATCGGTCTTGCTGTGCAGCAACGATATGACTTGCACTCCAAATAAGGTTATTAAGATTGGAATTGCTTACTTGACTGCTACACACTTGTTTAGTACTGTACCTGTAAATATTCCTTATCTGAAACTAACTATTCACAGTGGAGCAGATTAAAATGCTTTTGCATGGTAGATAGTTTCAGTTGAGTGGCATGACCTCTCTTAATCTCGGGTTAGTAACATTGCTATTTTGGTTACCATTTTAGCAGAGTGAGAATTGGTATCTTGTGCCCTTGTATTGCAGAAAGTAACTTCTCATAACTTATTGATTTTTCTCCCTTCACTCATCCACCCCATTTGTAACTGATTATTCATGAATTTGTTAGCTAAGGTGCTGGGCGTTAATAGTCATGAGTGACTGAATTGGATTTCTTTACTGCTCCTTCTCCCTGCTCCCCCTCCGGGGCTATTTTATTAGAGAAGTTCATGCAATATTTCTGAGATTTGCAAATATAGTTTACAAATATGTGGGTGCATAAAAGTTACTTTATGTTCTTAATCATTTTAACACAAGTCTCACTGTATAAACATTTCCTGTTTTTATCACGGTATACAGTTGCTGACAACAGAAGATGGAGTTCAGGTTACCTGTGGGCTACTGCTTCCCCCCCCCCCCTGCTTTTTCTAGCTGCATTTATACAACTTCACATTTACCTGGCAATGAGTACACAGTGTTGGTAGTAGCAAAAAAATTAACTTGACTGGCACACTTGTGTGTCTATTGTGTAGAGTTTTAATTACATCAAAATTCTAGCTAATATGCTTGCATCAGATTTAGGGTATTTTTGTCTAGGGTATTTTAGCACACTATTGAAACAAACAAAAAAGTCTGTGTACTCAGTAGCCATATTCTATTTGTGAAGTGTTTTCACATAACATCTATATAATCAACTTCCAGTAACAAAACAAAAACAGTTTAGGACTTAAAGGTCTGCAGTTTTGTAAGATCGAGAGTTGACCTACTTTCCTCCTCCCATCAGAGCTTTCTGCAATCTGTTCAGTTAACTAAAGGAGTAATAAATGGCTTGCTGCTGGTGGTTTTCATTTTCTTTAGGATAAGAGGTAGGAGCCCATCAGTTGTGCGTGATGAGATAGTGGTTGGGGAAATGGGTGAGTTATTTAGGAAACATTTCAAATGTTGAGGCCCCCCCAGAGATGTGCGAGGGGGTGATGAGCACTGAGGAAGAAAATGTCTGTTAAAGCTTATGATAAATACTTAGGGTGAAATTGCAAAGGCATCCACCAAAACAGATCTTTATAACCACAAAGCATACTGTTAACTGCAGTGGGACTCTGCTCATCAGGATCTCCTTGCAGGGTCGGGACCTTAGTTTCAATTGTTAGTATGTATACAAGCAATAGTGTTTGAATTTCCTGCAGGAGATTCCTGCTTGCAATATCAGTTTCATAATGTAGTATTGTCAATGAATGCAGCAGACTGTCTGGCTCACCGATGTACAAGCACAAGTCATACCTATCTTTTGTTTAGGCAGATAACATCACCTGCTCTCACCCAATGCAGGCAGACAGCCACTTTTCTCTCCTCTCTTTCAGGGAGACAGGTCAGATGGACCTGAGGGGGAGGGAGAAGCGGAAGGGTGAAACTAAGGTAGTTCTCAGTTTGGGCCTAGCTAAAATTTCATCACCATTACAAAAAATGTATTATTTAAATGAAAATTCTGGTTCTTAGTCCTGAGGGTGGTGCTAGTGTGCTTTGTCTTTTAGGTGTAGGTGGGTAGTGGTGGGTGATGCTCTTTGGAGCTCTATTTTTGGTCATTGGTCTAGATTCTAGAACTAGTGTTTAGAAATGTTACAAGTTGTGAAAGTGTTTCTATCAGCCTGGCCCAAGTGCAGTTACAATATGGAAAAATAATTTAAGTGAGAGGGCACCTGTTCTTTAATATCAGATCATTCTGGTTACCATCTTGTTTTTCCTTGCTTCAGTTCTAGCATCATTTTACCAGTCAATATTGTTACTGACTTGTTGACTTTTGAAAGTTTTATCCAAAATATCTAAGTGTCTAAGGCCCATTTTCAAAGAAAGTCAATGAGATTTAGGCCCCTAAGTCACGTAGGTGCTTTGGAAATATGTTTTCTAATCGTGGCCCAAGCATAATTTTTTCAGGCCCAGTACAGACTTGTAACATGGGTCCCTCCTGTACACATACCCCTGGGGGTTGCAGCCTGGGCTCCCACAGGGCCTCCAGGCACTGGTAAAATGTACCCTTCACGCCCGCCGCCTCCGGTGCGGGGGGCCTTGTCTCTAATACTTTGTACAGTTGGATATAGATAATTACAGGCTTTCTGATGGTACACAGCAATCATTCTACTTTGAGCAGTTCTCAAGGTAGTGGGCACTAAAATCAGGTCGCAGTGAAAGTGTGAAGAAGAGAAAGGTAAAAGCCATTAAATCTAAAGCATAGACACTTTTCAGTTACATATTTCTTTTTTAAAACCAGTTTGTCCCTTAATGGACAGAGGATTATTTACTGTATTCAATCTTTTCTAAGTGGGATCTAAGTTTTTCATGGTTAAAATAGTCCATGTAGTTTGCTTACGACAGCAGAGGTTGATGACCTTAACCGGCGTTGGCTGAGAAAGGTGATAAACACTTTATTCGGGAAAGATTATTTGAATTTTGTTGAATACTTTTAATTCTATAGGATGGAAAAGCGAGTTAATTTATTTTTTCAGTTGGGTATTAAGAAAAACCTGTATAGCACCTAAGCAAAGGCTTTAAATTTGATAATGCCCCTTTTACTGTTCTTTTAGATCTGAATTATTATGCTTTTTTACAAAATTATTTAAATTCTGTACTTAATTGCTAAGAACACATGCAAGCAATGCTTTAGATGTCATGTTCTTGTTCCTTGAGCTGTTCTGGTGTCATCTCAGGTGGTGGCACAACAACAAGGAAGTAAAACAAGTAGTGCCAAGTCTGCCTGGTTGAAGGTCTTGATTTAGCAAGGTGTCTAAGTATGTCTAAATTTTAAGCATGTGGGTTGTCCGGTTGACTTCAGTGAGACTACACACATGCTTAAATATTTTGCTGAATCAGGGCCTTAATTGGGATCAAATCCTCTTCCTAGCATTTAGCTCACAGACATAGAGGACATAGAGAAGAAAGGAGGATCCTCAATACTAGTTTGGCCAGTGAATTTGTGTACTGGTGATAAACCACTCCACTCCTGCCCCACTCTGAACACCCTTCTGTTAGTTCAGAAAGATCCTTTGCAAAATAGCTTCATGTCACACAGGGTTATAAGCTCTTGGTATGGTTTCCCTTCATACTGCTACCAGTGTGCTTGGCCTTCTGCAGCCCTTATTACCATCAGATAATTTGAGCCCAAGATCTGAGTTCATTCACTGGTCTACCCTATGTCTGAATGCGGGGGTTAAGTGACATTGGAAAACAATCCTCTTAAAGGTGGAGATTCCTATTTTAGGTCTAACCAATAAATACTGGTGAAATGCTGGCTTAGAGAGCCAAGGAAGAAGCATTTTTCAGTAATTGTGGATTTTTGGTTTTTATTTTTTCTTTCTTGCTTTCAATCAATGTAACCTCCTTCCCCACTCACCTCTCGGTCATCTAATGTTGGTGTCTGCTTTTCACTTTTCCAATTGCAGCTGCTGCCTGCAAAGATGCATAACATGAATACTGTTTGCTGCTTTTTGTTGTAACAATATTCCCCTTTTCCAGTTTCCTTTCTTTGAAAAGTTAGAAGTTTACTGGAAAATGCTATATACAGTCACCAAGTGCATTGATATCTTCTGGCAGAATCTTAAATCTGTCTTTTTTTCTAAAAATACTTTCCCCATACTACATTCCTTCATCCTACCTCCACCCCCACCAAAAGGCTCTCAATGATCTGTTTTTTTTCTCTTTCAACTTTTTGTGATATTCACCTGATTTGACAAATGCTTTAAAAACTAATAAAATAGAAATGAAACTTAAACGTGGGCCACATTTCGGCCCTACCTAACATTTCCCCACTTGATATGAAAAACAGTGAGGGAGGGGGATCAAAGAGTCTCATTTTCCTTTGCAGCATTTGAGTGCTTTTGTTGTTGTTTGTGAAGTTCTTCATACCTTGAGACTAGGACAGGTAGTAACAATGACTGAGAGGGCCAACTACATTATCATAGGATTGTTTTTTCACACGCAGAAGGAACAGCTTGAAACTGCGTGTGTTCCTGCTTAACAAACTGAGACGATACTTGAGTAGGTTTGTGAGCCTGCATCAGTTTGTTAGCCCCTTGTTTGCTTATGTCTTAGGTAAATGATGATGATAAACAGCACAACTTACATATGCACAGCATACCTGTTGCTCTCGCACATGCAGTTCTGACAATAACTTTCATAAGCCCTTTACTTGGTATTTATACAAGATTGAAGTGAGATTAAAGCAGCTGTTTGTAGCTTTCCAGATGGCAGCATATAAGTAACTCAGGCTTTCAGGACCAACCCCCTCACATAAGACAACAGCCCCCCCTTCTGAGTTGATAGTTACAAAATAGAAGATTTCTGAATCCTGTTTATATACCTCTTTCAGGTGGCACATAGAATCCCTGTGGTTCTGTCCCATGTAGCTGTGTGACATGTGTACATCATTTCCTCCACTTTTGAGATGCATGCATATGCTTAACTGTGTTCAGAATTCAGCCTTTATTTTCAATTCCCTAAGGATGTGGTAGACAAGGACTGTTGAGAGGAAATTAAAGAATAAAGCAGTTGATTGTTTTTATAAATGTAAGAATAAATTAAGACATTTTAAATATACCCACACGAGATTGAAATAGATTATTTTCTATTTACTGAAGAAAATGGATGAAAAAGTTGTGCTGGCCAACCCCTGTGGACATGGGCTTCAGAAAGTTATTTAGTCAGAAATAAATCAGCGCAAAGTTTATATTGTTCAAACTGGATTTCTGTGTTTAAAATCAGCTGTACATTTTTTAAAATACGCACAAGGTTTTTTACTATACTGTCAGTAGCAGGGCTTTAATTTCCAAAATCGTACATTGTTCAGTCCCCTCTAAGCAGGAGACTGAAGTGATTATCTTGTGGACCGTCTCTTCTCCCATTAACAATTATTATTTATGTTTGGCAACTGCAGTAGTTGCGTACATGGAAAAATAATATTGGGAAACTATAATGTAACTTTAGCTATCTTTAATGTGTTTTTTTAAGTAGGTAAAGGAAGAGAGTGATCATCAGTGGATCACAGGTCATGGCTTAAGAAACTAATGTTTTCAATGTATTTGAATTTTAAACTATTAAGCAAGTAGTAGAACGCCTAAGAGAAAGTGTTAATACCAGCATCAGCTCATTTACTTTGCGGCATGTATTGTTGCCTACTTACAATTATATGTGAATTATAGTAATTATTATATGTTGTAACTTGAAATTTGGAAACAATTGATACGAAATATTTTCCCTGTGGATTAAATCTCTATTTAAGAGGATTTGAACCTTGACTTTTATAGCAATAGGAATACTGATCTCAAATTTCAGAGATTTTGTTTGTTTCCAAGATCTCAACATAGTCCTTTCCTTTTATATAAATTGACTTCACTGGAAGTTTCTCTCTCTCACACAACTAATCAGGCTCTCTCAGTAATTATATGGTGTCTCTCTAAAAGGCCTTCAGTTAAAGTGTTCTTGTGGTATCTACTTTTTCTCTATTCTGTGTCTTCTTATTTCTGTTCTCTTCTTCATTCCATTACTTTTGTCTCCCTTCAGACCTCTAAAAAGGCATCTCCTTTTTTTCTCTTAAACATATTGTTTCCTTATCTTATCTCCCATTGGCAATTCTCTCAATTAAAAAAAAAAAGTTAGGATATATTAAAAAAGGCTTCATAGTCTTTTCATTTACAGTTTTAACATTATCACTTGGAAATCTACTAAGAAAACAAGTTTCTGATGGTTTAAGATTGATAATATTAGGAAAGCAAACATAGGTGGAGGAATTCAAATAGTAGGTAGGAAAGTCTGTGAATCCTTGCTGCTTTCTGCACTTTGTGTAATAATTACTTTTAGCTAGTTTGAATTAAAGGGGTGTTTTAAAGGAGTAAACATGTTCAGTTACAGGGGAAAGTCAAGCCATACATCACCATGAGAACAACAGTACTTTAATCCTGGTTATCATGAACTCTACTGAACACACTTTTATTGCCTTCTTAAGTAATGAATTCTACAGCCCCAGCATTGATAGATTGCACATGGAGAAGCTGACTTAATGTATTGATGTAGGTTCCCCCTTCGTCACCCCGCGCACTTTTGATATTAACCAGAATATAGAAGTTAGAGCCAGAACAACATAGTATTGATGATGTAAACTCATATTTTTCATGCAGCACTGTATTCTTGTCTTGTAAATATCATTAAATCTGATTTACCATTTATGAGTGTCCTAACATCTATGTAAGAGCAGACTTTCACAAGCTTTGGAACCAGAATGTGTGTGTTTGTATTTTCGTGTGTGTAAATGCTAATGGAGGAAATATTGAGAACTTAAAAGATAGAATAGCTTTAAAAATGTGAAAACAGCGTGTTTTTCCTAGAAACTTCTGGTCACTGCTTTACCACTCTTTCTCTACCCCAAAAGCCTTTCTTCACCTTAATCTAGCATAACATGAAAATAAAATTTTAAAAAATCAAACTGTAGTTCATTTTTAAACATTCCAGTGCGTTGGGAGAAAGGTATTAGGGAAATATAATGTGGTGTAATTTAATACTTTACCCAGCAGATGTTTTGACTTGCCTCTAAGAGAAATGGGGAGTACCATAGAATGCATGTGAAATTTTCTTCTCTTATGATCACTGCATGCAGACGTTATCACACCCTGATTTACTGTACTTCTATGAGCGTATCACTAATATTAAAACATGGAATCATTTTTCCAGATTAACTATAGTAACATAGTACCTGGTGTGCAACTTCATGGAAGTGAGTTATTCATTGACAGTAAGAAGGACATTGGATTAAGTACAATGGGCATCAAACTGAAATAGAACTATTATCACTCGTAGTATTCATCCTCTTGGTTTTTTAATACCTCTTCTAAAAGTAATATACATTCTTAACAGCACTTGGATTACTTCATTACATTTTCCATTACTTAATGTTAAGTTAGTATCTTTTCAGACATGGTATATATTAGTTTACGTCATTTAATAGGAAAAGTGATTGAAATTTGTATATATTTAGAATTGGCGTGTAAAAGAAAATTCTTTGTACCAGAAACCACATATAAATCTCATTTTGATAAAACTAGAAGAGGTTAATTAAGATATTCTAGAAAATGGACAGCTGCTTACCTGACGCGATTGGATTTACTGGATCAAATTCCCTGCAGGTAACACTGTACGTATCAATACAGTATCTCAAATTTCTATCGTTATATGAGATAGTAGGTTAAATACTGATCCTAACTATCACATAATTAACTGTTACTGAACTCCATGTTCTCATTATACTTTAATATTTGAAGGAACTGTGTTCTCATAAATTGAAGATGATAAAACATAAGGTTGTAACTAAAAGGTAGTTAAAACCTTTTGCCCACCAAGAACAACCACTTTAGGCTTCTGGCTCCCCATCATCGTCTGTCTTGGGAGGAAACCTGTGTTGCATTCTTGCCTGACTGGGGATTTTAAGACTGCACAAGCTCCCTGCTTTAAACTGTGATATCTCCAGCAAGCCAGACTGCCTAAACAGAACAGTGCCTGTGCTTCACTTTTCCCTGTGAGGGCTTTGACCAGTATATTGCCCATAGTTGTAAGATACCACACAACTCCTCCTAAGCAAGCACATTTAAAGGGATTACAGAGAAAACATACTCAAACCAACATACATGCATGCTTGAAAGTTTGAGAGGTTTTAATCCTTCATAACCCACAACTGGGTTTTCCCCATGGTTACATGTTTATCTGTCTTTGATTTAGAGCTAGGCTAGAGACTGGGCAGACCAGCTGTGCATTTATACAGCCAGGGCTTTGATCTTGGCCTTTTGTAACAGCTAATCATCAGACAGTGGTCCCTTCTCAAGGTGTAGCTTCAAAATGCTGGGTTTTTACGTAAGTGGAGCTAGGGAATTTTGCATTAAACTCCCCTAGGAATTCCCCAGAAAACTCACTGAACATTTATTGTCCCAAAAGTCCACACTTCTCTAGCACGTTTTTCAGTGTAGTCTTTTGAACAATCAGGTCTTACATATGTTACTCCCAGGTTTTACATCTTCCTTCCCTAGAGAGGTTACATGCAGTCCTGGCTCACAGCAATAAAGAAACTCAATACAATAATGTCGTCTAAGGCTATTGCAGGAAATTGCCATAATCTGTCAGATGCTGAAAAGTTACCCTTGTTATGTCTACTGCCAAGTACTTCTGTTTTTGAAACACTCACTGTTTTTCTGTTTTCCTTCCCCATGCCCTTTTGGTTTCATTTCAGCTCTCTTTAAGAGAGCATGATTTTCTGTGATGTGAAATAGTTGTGAGGATAGAAGGGCAAAACAATCCCCAAAATCTTTTTCTCATGCTGACAAAAGCATTGTAAGAAAGAGCAGCAACGTGATAATGTAGCGGATCTTAAAAGCCTATGTAACTGCCAGATTTGTTGTTTGGGTGAAACTAGGACTGATGGTATCTGAAAGAATGAGGGAAAACTTTAAAAATGTGGTATAGTCTTATTAACTGAAAGTATTACCAATGTTTATTTTTATATAGTGCCTAGACAGCTTTGTCGTGGATTGCAACCCATTGCTCTTGGTGCTATTGTACAATCGCAGAACAAAAATACAGTCCATGCCCAAAGAGTTTATAATTTGAGTATAAGAGGAGAGACAACAGATAGAATGGGGAGTACAAGGCAACAATGACACAATGTTACATATTCTTTCACAAAATTATGTGCGGTTACACATGGATGATGTTTTTAGAAAATGGACAGGTTATTACTTTGAATAATTTTTTTTAAAGACCTTTAATATTGCAAGTAAATTCTTAAGAACCAGGCTTGCAACGTATAGGAGGTCAGACTAGCTGATCATGATGGTCCCTTCTGACCTTAAAGTCTGACTCTGGCTGTCCCCGTGTTAATGAAATAAAAAAGTAGTGAATTCAAAACTGATAAAAGGAAATACTTTTCCACCCCACATGTTGACTATGGAATTGTTTCCATAGGAAGTTGTTCAATGAGGCCAAGAATTAAGTAAGATTCAAAGAGGGATTGGACACTTATATGGCTAAGAAGTGTGTAGAGTTGTTATAGTTGATGCAAATAAAAATTGGAAAGAATAAAATATTTCTTGTTGCAGGGAGTAAACCAATCTCTCATTGTGCTAGGAATTAAGATGAGCTCTTCATAGGTCAGTTTATACTATGTTTGCTACTGTGGGGTTATTGCACCTTCCTAAGAGACATCTGTCTCTGGCTTCTGTTGGAAACAGAATAACTTGACAAGATGGATCCACAGGTCTGATCTGCTCTGGCAATTCCAGTTTTCAAGGCTGTTTTCCTGATTCCTGTTTTCAGGCTCTGTTTTCGAGGCTGCTTGTATAGACATACAAAATATTTTACTGCTTCATACCTTCCAGGTAGAAATTAAATAGCCTGAGGTATATGAACCTCTTTCTCTAGCAGCTGGCTTCTATAGAAGGTGACACATAAGTTCAAAAGAATGATCAAAACCAATTCATTCACAGACTTCATCCAGTAAAGACAAATTACTCTAAGGACTACTGTAGTAACCAAAATTGTGCACTTGCTTTTTTGTGGTATGAGCATACAAGATATCAAATATTTCAAAATATCTAACTGCACTATATGTTATGGTTGGTGTTGGAGGCTGTTTGAAAAATAACTTGAAATAGTTACCCCTTCTTGTTTCCCTGTTCATATGCCAGTGGAAAAATAAACCACATGTACCAATAAAGGATCCTGGAAAGAAAGGTTGACTGCAAGTCTTTGGTACCTTTGCAGACTATCTACTTGACAGTCTCTAGTTTACAGTCCGATATATTATACCGCCTCTTGTTCTGTCCTGTCCTGTTTTCTAAGCCTTTTAATTTTATTCATTACTCTGTAAACTTTATCACATAAAGACTTCCATTAAATGTTGGACAGGAGAATTCCCCCCCCCCTTTGGATTTGTTTTTACCAGTAAATGATTATATATTCCTTGATGTAGGGTTTTGTTTTTATCATTCTATTTCTGCATTTGTTGGCATGCTTTGAGAAATGAATACCTAATGTAAAGATAACTGAAAGGATTAACGGGAAAATCTATATGAGCAACATGATTTTCAGCATGTACTTAAAAGATCTGCTTGGATCTAGTGTCTTCATAATAAACTAAAACAAACCCAGAACTTGTGGCAAGTTAATAACACTTTGTCCTCTCTGACTTCTAATGTTCCTTTGAAACTTCAAGTTCAGAGTTCACTACAAACTCTGTATTTTTGTTGTTTCCTGTAAATTTTGGAAGTGTCAGGTTTATCTGGATAAATCCGAGATACCACTAGTCTTATTAGTGGCTACATATACATACTGTCGGAATTTTAAAATGTTATACTAGGTGGACTGTGGAAAGTAAGCGAGGTTGCAAGCAAAAGATATTTCTGGATTTGTAACTTTTTTTTCCTCTTTTTGTTAAGAGACCCTGTGAGAACTTGTTTGTAAGGACTGTTGTATCTCAGTAGTGGCAAACTCTCTAATTTTAGAGATGTTATCAATCCCCACAGGAACAGCAAAACTAATTTTCTCATAGGAACATCTGACTAATGTAAGCTTAACTTTTTTGCCAGAAGGGGTTTTGGATATAACTGCTGTTCATTTAAGCTGTGTTTGCCTGGTATTTGAAGCATTCAGAATTCAATGAAAGAATTCTGTGTTCACTTGGTATCATCAACAGTAACTGATCCATATCTGAATGCTTCAGAATTCCTATTCATTATACTGTCCTAAATGGCTTTTAATTGTACTAAGTGAGCACTGAATAAATCCTGATGATGTTGCAAGGGAAACTCATTGACATTATTCCTGTTCTTTATTTCAAATTGTCTAGTGTGAAGTGCTTATGTGAAATATGGGATTATGAATACAAAGAGCAGAAATGATCAGATGAGATGAAATCATAGTTGTTAAAGACCAGTTATTCAGAACAAAAATGTATGCCTAGAATTGCTGGGGCCTCGCGTAGTTGGAGAGAAATAGAGAAACTAATTTTTGAACTTTTGGATATCTGGGAGGGATGTTAGTGTGGTCTTCAACACAAATAATATCAACGTTGTGTAAGAAAATATTTGGCCAATCTAATTTAAAAAAGCACTGACTTCTGAGGATTGGCTGTGATACAAATTTTTTGTGGGATACATATATATGGAATATGCTTCTGGGTTTTTTAAATAAATTGACAGCATATTGCTTTTCTGGCCAGTGTATGAAAGAAAGTTCTTGTCCAAGCTTTGCAGATTTCAAAATCATGAAGCTGGTTTTGGATTGCTAGTTGAAAGTAGTGTTTAGATTAGAGGCACAAACTACTTAATCTGCTAAAATATCCCTATCTGGTGTTAAATAGTGGTGATTATTCTGTTTCATTTGAAGATCTCAACAAAGATCCCAAACATAAGTCATAATTAGAGCCCTCTGTTCTTTTCAGAGCCATTCCTTGGATATGGAGAGTTGGGGCGACTGCTGCAGGCCCTGTGCTTTGGTAGGCCTTGTGCTTCCATATCATGGTGTCAGTCTTTCTTGTCAATTTCATGGCAATTGACAAGAAAACCGAAGGGACTGGGTGACGGCTGCCCACTGTTAGCGGGGGACACGGGTTGCTGCCGGCGGCATGCCAGGACCAGGCACGAGGCGAGTGGCTGCTGCCAGACTCCTGGCTGTGTGCTGGGACTGGGCACATGGTGGGTGGCTGCCACTGGGCTTCTGGGTGGAAGAAAGAGGCGGGCAGTTGCCGCCAGGGTCCTGGCTACATGCCAGGATCGGGCAGGAGGTGGGCGGCTGCAGCCCTCCTGATTGGAAGTGGGGACCAATTGGGAGGCGGGCAACTGCAACCAGGGTCCTGGCAGCATGCCAAGACCAGGCAGGTGGCTGCAATCCACCTCCCGGCAGCATGCTGGGATTTGGCAAGCCCACACAGTATAATTTGCCCCAGATCCCGCACTCTCTAAGCAATGGCCCTGGTTCTTCCAATAATCTGTCCGACAGCTCCATCAGCAATACCTATGCTCTCTCTTGAATGAATCTGTTCTTAAAGCCATGTATGATTTGTTTTGTGGGTCATTATTGGAGGGAATAGTCTTAATTTTAGTGCTGTGTGGGAAGTATGATTTTTTTCCCCTCTTTTTGAAGGGATTTTACTTGGACCATCATGTACGTGTTCCATAGTAAATTTGGATATTACTAATGGCATCTAATTGTTTGCTGGGTTGTGAAAGAAGTGTATTCCACTGATACGATCAATCTTTCATTATAGAAATGTTTATAGGGAAGCCTTTAGCAGTAGAAATTCTTAATTTTCATCCATTAATCTCAGAGGATGGTAAGCATTAGAGTTGGGTGAAATATTTCAGCTGCTGAAAAATCAGATTGAGTAAAGAAACTATTTGTAAATTTGATCCAATTAGTTTCAGCTGGGAATTTTTTTCTCCCCCGGGGCCAGCTTCTGGAGGTTGGAGCAGGGAGGGAGGGTGTCTCATGAATCAGGCAGAGAGGGGATTTGAATCTGCAGCTCCTTCCCAGGCGAGTGTCTTAATCACCAGGCTATAGGGTTATTTTCACTCTCTTTGGTCCAATAAGTATTTATGCAAAGTGGAACGGTTCCAACAGGAGAGATTGTGAGCAACCCACTCCAAAATAGCCTCGGATGCTCACCTTGGGAGATGGGAGACCAAGTTCAAGTCCCTGCTCCAGAATGGGGATACAAACCTGGGTGTCTCCCATCCCAGACAAGTGGCCTGGTCTCCAGGGTAAAGGCATAAGGGGGCACATACACTCTCTCCCAGCGTGTTCCGATAGTTCCGTTTGCTAGCTGAATTGAAATCGCAAGTATTCCCCGAGCTCTAGTAAGCATTGTATCCCTTCTATGAAGTGTGTCTGTACGGAAGCTGAAAGCATCCTCCTCGGCATGGGGAGCCAGATGCCCTAGCTCTGTTTGAGCTAGCAAATGAAAAATAGCAAAGTCGCCATGGTGGCATTGGTGGTGGCTCAGGCTAGCCACCTGAGTACAACCTGCCCACCCCCCTCAGTATGTGCTCAGGTGGCTGTTGAGTTTCCACCCATGCCACTGCCAGCCACAGGGCCATTTTAAGAACTAGCGTGTCTGTCTGCTCCATGCTGGGAAGCATCCTCTTGGTTGCTGTGTAGACATATCCTAGATGGGAATTAAAAACAGGGAAAGAGTTTTACCAAAGGCCCCACATCAGGTCACTCTCAGAGCCAGGAATAAAAGCCAGGTTTTGTGATTTGTAGACTAGTGTTCTGTCCACTGGCCCATGCATCTCTTAGTTTTAAGTAACAACTTTACAGTATCCCCAAAGTTTCCTGTGAAATTGTTTGACTTTTAAAGATCACATCTATTGTATTTCAGGGCTCACGATAACAGGTTATATCTCATTTTTGTTTTGACTTGTCTTCACTTGAACTTAATTTAAACATTGCAAATTTTGGGGTAAGCAGACTAGCACACACAAACTGGTAGTGTTGTCCCATCTGTAGCAAAATGTAGCGGAAGAATGCTGTTGTAATACTGAGAGTTCATTTCCCTTACTAGCAGACGCTGTGTAGTATATTTTGTATGCTGTGAACTAGTCAGGTTAACCTATATTTGCCATGTAAATAAGCAAAATACAGTTTGTGATTCAGTACATTTTGTTTTGGTTTTTTACTTGCAAAATTCAGTAATTGACAATGACTCTCCTAGTCCTTAATCTGAATTAATGAAATTCTATTGTACTTGAGTTTTGATACGGATTTGGTTTGTAAGAGTGTATTTGTTTTTGGCTTGGGTTGACTCTCTTAGAGTGATTCTTTTCTGAGGCAGGGAGAGGGGGAGGAGGTGTTCAGTGGTATGTAGATTTTACCATACAGTCTTATTGGTGTCTAGAGACTTACAATGTTCTTATGTGTCTGAATTATAAAAGAGAGTGAAATTGTGAATTCTCTGAGGTGCTCTGCATCTGATATAATGATACAGTTTGAGCTTCTGAAAGGAAGCTTGTTTGGACTGACTAGGGGTTTAGCTGTTCATGTTAGTGATTCAAATATATTTAGGAACTGGCAAATGTGGTGGTGTTTTTTTTCTAGAGAATGAATCCTTTTCCCCCCTCCTCTTCATTTGGAGGGGTTCCCCAGTTACATTGGAGCTGATGTGGCACATACCTTGATAAGCCTGGATGGGGTCCTATACTCTTGGCCAGCCGAAGAGGAATGCTTCCTTTATCTGTCATGCTCTCTGGAGGCTTTCTGCTTCTATTCACATAAATGTTTGGGGTGTGGCAGAGGCAAATTTAGGGGAAGAATTGAAATGAGGCTATTGAAGCCATTATTATGCAAATCCATGGGTCCTGTGGATTGGAAATGTAGGAATAGCCCTTCAATCAGTGCTTAAATTATATGGAAAAATGTTGATGCTGTACATCAGGAATAGAAGATAAAGGGGCCGTATAAGTATGTACATAGCTAGGTCTCCTGATTGTCTTGAAGGACTGTAGTACGATGTTGGCTTACAGTTGACAGCTGTTCCCCAGAGAAATAAAATTCTGCCAAGTTACTGTAGTAGCATTTTAATTATTCTTCATTTGTATGCTGCCATAAGCATCATAGTGTGATACAGTGGAAAGTCAGTGTCAATCAAATAGGAGATTCTTACCTCCCAGGGGGTTTATGTTCTAAAGACACCAGCGAAGACAAATTGTGTAGAAAACAGGCATACAACAGAGTAAGCAGCGAGTGAAATAGTCACTAAAATTTGATTACTTCCTTGACAGTGTCCATTATCTAAAGTTTTGTTGTGCTAGGAATAGGTAACTATTAGAAGGCTATTTCCAGTAGAGGGTGGCATTAGTATTGTAAAAAGCAGTATTATTTATTCAGAGAGAAGTTCTCAATTTGAAGAGAAGGAAACTTGATTAGTATTGACTTTGGTTACTGTGGGAATTGGCTAGATGTAACACGAGAGCACAGTTGAGTTGCTAGTTGCTATATTGACAAGACTGTTGGAAGTAAGCTTCTTGTTGTAGAAGTTCCTAGAGCATAGAAACTGTTACCTGTAGTTCAGGACTTGAAAACTTTTCCCAGTACCTACTCTCCAAAGACAAAGCTTATAGATCACTGTGAAACATTCCTGCTGCTCCTCGGAGCTACGGGTGTTTAATTCCTACTGGCACGTCTTCACTCCTCCCAAATAAATCAATTCTGATTCTTCCCCTACCCCATTAATATTTCTGTCTCCAGTCAATGCTGTCCTTCCAACCAAATGAGTTAGAGATGCGCCCACCATTTGTTCCTCAGTTTCTAATGTTATTGCCCGTTGCTTTTCAGTGCTTGCAAGAGACTTGCAGCCTCCCAGTTCCTCTTTTCCACCTGGGCCCCCTGTTCCTAACTCCCATTTACATTTTCTATAAAGGAGGGGTAGCTGAAGACTCTCTGCTCCTGACTCCTCCCTTTCCCATCTGGTTGCTTTGCTCCTTCACCTCAAAAGTAACTATTTCTCTTTCTTCCCACCAGCTAAAGGAGCACTAGCACTTGGACAACTCTCTTGCCTCTCCTACCAGAAAGGAAGCTACTCCTTGGCCCCAATTCACCAGGCAAGATTTCTCTTAGCACAGATAGAGTAGGATTATCTTTTTTTTTTATTTTTATTTTTTTTAATGCTCTGCTGGATCTTTGTGGTGTTGTTGCCTTTTGCTGATCGCTATATGGAAGGCTTCATCTCTAGCTTTGTTTCTTAAAAAGACATTTTTATTTAACGGGCATTCTTTCACTGCAGGACATATATGCAGCTTTGTCCATTTTATCCTGGGGAGAAAGCTGAGAAATTGTCATAGTAGAAATGTCCGTCAAACAGTCTGACTTAGGGCAGGTCTATGCTACTGCTTAAGTGGATCTAGCTTGCATTGCTCAGGGGTGTGAAAAAGACCCTCCCCCCACCAGCGCTGGTGGCAGGAGACTTTCCACTGAAAGAGTGGCCTTCTCACTGTACAGGCCTTCACAGGCAGCCATAGTCCAGTAGGGCATCAGTTTAGACCCGTACCTTCAGGCATTAAAACTCTCAGGTGGCATTAGACCAATCCGCACCATTTTTTTGTGTGTGTAAATTATGAGCTGTCATCTGACATCTGAAATGTGTCTGCATGCTTTCACAAGCAATGCTACCGTGGGTGGCTGGTATTGATAGTATACTCTCTCTTCACCTAAAAATCCTATGGCCTAAGGCCTTCTCCCTGAAAAAGATAATGGAATTGAAATCTGTTTTGGGGCTTTGGGCTTTGAGACCAGATGCTCAGGCAAATCAGTTTACAGATCTTAGTGATACAGTGGGAAATGCTATGGAAAGCTGAGGCTATTCGGAGTCATTGGAAAAATCAGCTTAGAGTCCTGGGAATACTGGAATTGAAGCAGTCCCTGAAGTACAGCAGGAGAAAATGACCCATCTGCAAACGATGGCCAGAACAAGTGTAGGGTGCTAAGGCAAGGGCAGTAGCCATTCTCTGTTGTCTCCTGGCTATCTGTATGACAGCAGACTTGCCCTGTTTGGAATTAGAACCCCAGTTGGTGCCAGACTCCTTCTGTTTGGATGCAGATGGCTACCTATACCTTTGGTCAAAATAAAGTCACTGGATGTTGTCTGGAGGGAAATCTACAGAGTTGAGCAAGAACTACAGAAACAACTTTGTTCCATTCCCATGGAAATACAGGACGTGAATGAAAACATCTACTTCAGATTGGAACAATGCAACCTCTTCCCATCTTATTTCTAGCCTCAAACAATTGGGAATAAATGGAGCAGGGTTCCATCCGAACTATATTAATAAGTTCCTGCAGGAGTCTTATCTTCACATTATTGTTTTACATCACACAGACAATTCTTCCATTTTGCCCATGGATAGCAGCTATTTTAATTCTGCTTCAATCATTGCCTTGGAAGCACTTATTCAATCAAATGATGACTTCTAGGATCATGAAAATATTAATGTTGGCTTTCAGGAAATTTACTTCTATCTCTTCCTGGAAAAAGCTTTCTGACCAAGGTTCTGTACAGAGAAATCCAAAACAAGCACACTGTGATAAGACTTCTGGAGTATCTTGGATTCATAATTGAAACCAACATAAGTGGGAACTGCTGCACTGAAGGGGAAAGGATAAAATGGGGCTAAGTAGGACCAGTCCTCCCCCTTAGCAGCCCTGGAATCCAGGACTACACAAGGAAGAAACTCTCTCTGGGGGCAGTAGGACCCATGCAACATCTCAGGCAAGGTCTTGTGGCACTGGGGAAAGAAACTGCAGGGGGAGCCTGCCAGAGACTGAAGCTGACAGATCACGTGCAGAAGAACTTAAGCATGCCCTTGAGCACTGATGATGGCATCAGAAGATTTTCTACAGTTTTGACTAGGAACTCTCTCCTCTGTGCTGATAGGGTGTTGGCTTCACTGCCCTCCAGCCTCCTTGTTCACAGTCTCATTACCTGTGCCTTACTCCACACCTGCCCCTTTTACTCTCCCCCTTCCACTTCTCTTCTCCCTTCTCTTGTCTTTCCGTTTATCTTATCCTCACCTAATCATCCCTGCCCCCCAAAAGTGTGGAACTGACAATGTGTGCTACCTTCACACTTTTTGTGTATTATATCACTTTCCTTTACCTGTTGTCTGTTTTGTCTATTAGATTGTAAGCTCTTCAGTGTAGGTATTGTCTATTACTGTGTTTGTACAAGTCTAGGGCAGTGTGGCCCAGTGTTTGTGTGGTCCCTGGGAACTACTGTAATAAACATTTTAACAATAAACACAGACATGGTGCCAGGGAAGTAGCTCATAAACTGGAGTTGAGAATGAATACTATCAGGTACAAGACTTAATCGCAGAAGAACATTAACAGAAAATGAAGATGACCATAAAAGGAAAACAAGTGGCTTCACAGAAACAAAAATCCAGTTTTTTTGGAACCTGTTGGGAAAACTGATCTCATGCACAGAAATTCTTGAATGAACCAGCGTTCATATGAGATGAACCCACAAATTCTTCTTATTCCCTCTGCCTCTCATCCCATCACATCTGTTGGTAGAGATCAAGGGTCCCCTTCTTTATTCTCCACTCCCTTACCTGAGCGCAGAGGATCGAACTTTTTGATGGGATTCTCCAATTAGTAAACCAGGCAGTGCAATCCTTATGCTAGATGGCAGCTGGGGTAACGGGCTCATTCAAGGCCCCATTCAATTCAGGGAATGAGTGTTAGAGAGACAGAGGTGATGGTATTCACCAGCCAGAACACCATGATTCAGTGAGGTCATGAGAGCCAGCCTGTCTGATGGAGTTATCTTAAATAAACTCTGAAGAATCTGATCAGTCAAGTCCCAGAGAGAACTAATTTTATCTTCTTCAGAATGGAGCAAAATTACCTAAGTTAGCATGCATGGCCCATCAAAGGAGAGAACCTCACTTATTTTAAGTCAGTTTGACAGGCTGGTGATTAACCTCTTTGCATTTGGAAGGAGAAGTAAAGTGCCCTGTGGCCTCTAGATGTGAAGTGATGAATTCCTGCAAAGCTATGCAATATATCTGCTGTGCATCTTCACACTTTTCTACTGATTTTGAGGACTATATACAAGATAAGAAAAAGAGCACTGCAGTCATACTGTGTGACTTTCTGTCCGAAGACGGTATGGCTCTCAGGCCTGATTAACCTAGCATTGAAGCTTGCAGTGTCTCGCCCTCACGGAGACAAAAACCAACCCACACAGACCCAGGCGGTTCAAAATTAATATGCAGATGGAAGTAGTTATCACTTTCGTTGACCCCAAAAAGAAGTCAGCTAATGGAATTTATTCTGTTGCTTGTGCAAAGTCGATCGTTTAACTGCTATGTCAAACAAATGAAACATAGCATTGAGTTCATGGAGGAGAGCCTTAATATGGGTGTATAAGAGTGCCCAAGCAAATACGTCAAATTTCCTTAGTATGTCAGTATATCAAGAAAAGGAAACCTTATACAAATCCCAAGATTAAATGCTTCCTTAGGGCAACACCCCTTATTCCTGTATCCCAAGGTTATAGAACACCTACTTGAGCTGTTTCATAGCCCTGTATAAATTAAATCTCTACAGGAGGTGACCTTGTTTTTCCAATTTATTAAGGTAGACCTCCCAATAGCTACAATCTTCAATCAGATAAGTTTTGAACTTGGGAACTTTCTTAGAACACACCCAGTATTGTACATTTTAATTCAAATTAGCACTAACAGCTCATTCATATCATAGCATAATTCTCAAAGTAAATTCAATAAATATTCTTCCTTCTGTTAAATATCAAAGTGTAGTCTTTTGGAATACTGACAGTTTTGGGGCAGAGAAATCATGTCTTCTGCATTGAGATTTGCTATGAAGGCACATGGCCATCACTACATAAATTCACCGAAATTCTACATAATGGTCATCCGTTCTTTAGTTAATGCCATGAGGGGCGGGGAGGGGGTAGAAGTCTCCTCTGTGTCCCAGGGAAGACAAGGGAGATCCAATATACCTAGTTTTGGGTGTCCATATTTTAAATAATGATCCTGTTTCCCAGCTTGGAGGCACACTCCTGTGAAAATCCCATTGTATACAGATCTGTAAACCTTAGCATAAAGAAGAATAGGAAAATTTATTTATGCTTGCCTGAAAATTTCCTTCCTTCAAATAACAAGGTCCACAGATCTAGCTCACCTTGGAGTTAGACATGGAAATGGACATTGAAAGATTTGGGATTGTTTGAGGGAATTTCCCATGCCTTCAATAAGAGAGATCATTGTGGATTTTTCCTTTTGAAGTATTTTAACACAATCTGTAATTTCGGAAAGTAGAATGGAATTATTCTGACTGTGTTCGTCGTCTCGACTGGAGGGAACTTCAGAGAATGGGTCGTTCCCCTGATGCTAGTGACTGTTAGGCAACATTAAATATTTGTTGCCTATGTAGATACCTAGACTATAATCAAGTCACCCCTTAACCTTTTTTGTTAATCTAAATATGTGAGAGACTCAAGGAGCTTAATCTAAGCCTTTCTAAGGCATGTTTTTTTAATCCTTCAATTATTCTTGTGGCTCTGTTCTGAACCTTCTCCAATTTATCAACATCCTTCTTGAATTGTGGGCTCCAGAATCTGCACTGTGGGAATACAGTGCCAAATACAGAGGTAAAATAACCTCTCAACTCCTATTCAAGATTCCCTTGTTTATGCATCTCAGGATTGCATTAGCTGTTCTGGCCACAGCATCATATTGTGAACTCATGTTCAGCTGATTATCTGCCACAACCCCCAGATTTTTTTTCAAAGTTTTCCAGGATAAAGTCCCCCATTCTGTATGTGTGGCCTACATTCTTTGTTCCTAGATGTATAATTTACATTTAGCCATACTAGAATGCATATTGTTTGCTTGTGCCCAGTTTGCCAAGCCGTCTAGATCGCTCTGAATCAGTAACCTGTTCTCTCTGTTGTTTACTATTCCCCCGATGTTTGTTTGTGTTATCTGCAAACTCAAAACGTGCTTTTCCTTTCTTTGAGATCATGGAAAAAAATGTCAAACAGCATAGGGCCAAGAACCAATCTGTGCGGGACCACACTGGCAACACACCTGCTTGATGGTGGTTCCCTGTTTACATTTACATTTTAGCCAGGCTTTAATCCATTATTAGTGTGTGCCATGCAGGGGGGCTGGAACAGTTTGTATAGTGGGGTGCTGAGAGCCATTGAACCAAACTGTAAACCCTGCATAGAATGGAAACCACTTAAAGCCAGGGAGCATGGCAGCATCTCCAGCACCCCTAGTTCTATGGTACATGCTAATTTTTATAATTAAATCTAGTTTTTAACCAAAATGTCATGTGATATCAAGTCAACGCTCATACCTTTATCAACTAAACTTGTAATCTAATAAAAAAAAACCAAGTTGGTTTGACAGGATCTATGTTTCATAAACCCATATTGATTTACTTTCCTTACATTACCCTACTTTAATTCTTTGTTAATGCTTTTTGAAGCAGAGACTGCCCATGTTGTCTTTGTGTTTGTCCAGTACCTAGCTTAATGAGTTCCCATACCTAAACTGGGGACTTTGGGCATTATTGCAATGCAATTATTGCATGATTGCAATAATGCAAACATCAGCACCAGCTGAGGCATGCTGCCTTTCACAAGTACGTCTTCGATGTTTGCAGGCGCTGCCATCTGAACAGTGCTCCTTGCCTCTTGTTCCCCAGAGTGCTACTGCCTCATAAGAAGCAGAATTTTTGCCATTTGTGGTTAAAGAATAAATGAGAGAGAGAAAGAAAAGAGAAACTAGTGGCATACGTAAATATTCTTCAACATAAAATATTCTACAGTAAAAGCATACGTTTGCATGCATTCACATACATGCATGTGTGTGTGCAAATCATATACGTGTGGGAATAAAATTTTCTACATTCTCTTTTCAGCTGACTTTTTTTGGCAATAGGCTTTCTTTAGTTAACAGGATCATTTCTGAAATGTTAAGTGGCTGGTAATTTTGCTATGGGAGCAGTATTCTAGTCTTTGAGAAGTTCCAGGAATAAAGACATTTTTTGTTTCTAAAGAAAACCTGTGTACCTTTTGTACAAGATAAAATGAAGGCTACATTTTACCTCTGACTTATGAAGAACCTGGTTTTTGTTTTGAACTTGACTGAGATAAGATGCCACTTAGCACACAAATATTCAAGAGATTTTGGCTTCTAAACGTTATGATTTGGCATGCTGAATTTTTATGAGCAGCTGCCAAATCTTCTTGGCCAATTTTCCTAGGCGAGTGGCTCTGAAGACTACATATTTTATGTAAGTAGCCCCATGGTTTTTCATGTGAGTAACATGAATGTGATTTGCCTCAAATACAAACAGTGAAATTCTTCTAAGCATCTGTTCATGTTCCAGCTTTCAAGAATGAGCACTTGGACTGGAGAAAGATTGTGTTGATTTTGTTTGAAATGGGGGAGCTACAAATGAAGAACAAGCATAACTAAATTTAATTTAGTCACACATGGATTTGAAATAACTCTTGTACAGAAAAGTTCAAGTTACAGTTGAAATTCTTAATGGTTCTATTATACAGCTCTGTAAAGAAACTCAAAATATACTGGAATAGGACTGAATGCCATCTTAGTACTTCTGTCCTTATTTAAGATTTTATTTTTAAAACATTACATTTCTGGATATTATGGTTGTGAATAAAACCTGCTGAATCTGAACAAATGTATTATTGTCTTTTATAATATGCACACAGATCTGAAAAATAACTGATATGCAAATTGCTCCATTCACCTTAGTGATGTGTGGATTCTGAAACCTAATGATATTTTAAAAGTCAACATTTCAAAATTTTGTTACTGCAGATATATTTAGCAGAAAGATTTGAGGTGTGCATTGTGGCTGGATACTGTGGAGGTTAGAGGCAGAGAAGATTCTAGGTTGTCTAATTACTTCTTTAGAGGCTAGTGCAAAATTGTTCTGATGTTCTTTAGGGCTTACAATGACATTTTAAAAGTTTCTCAATTATGAAACTTCTATAGGTTTTCGTGGGAGAGTCCTCCACAGTCTAATAGCTATCACCATTCAAAGCTTTTTGTATTTCCCCTTGGTCTAAATCTTCCTTTACTTACTTTAATTATTATTCTGACATATAAAGATTAAAAGTGAGACCCCCAAGGAGTGGGGACAAAGGAAAAGGGGAGTGATGATCATTATTGGAGGGAGGGAAGCAGCTGATGCATGAGCAAAAGTTACATCAGTTTGTTCTCCTCCGTATAAGGGTGACCTATAAAGGTAATGTAGGAAAATATCTACATATGTTTATCACGTTACATGGATGGTTGGTTAAACAAAGTAAAGCCCGGTGAATTTTAGTGTAAGTTTCTGTATGGAAACTATGCTGAACATAATCAGAAGCAGACATGCTAATATTAATGCTTATGCTTAGCAAATCCTTAAAGATCTTGGAAAGACCAGTATTCTTAAGGGAGACATTAACATTTTTTTAGTTATTCAATATAACTCTTGAAAGTGCATCAGTTACCTGAAAAGTGAACTACAAAACAAAGACACAGCACAATTAGATATAAAGGTCCTAATTTTGTGCTCTATTACACCAGTATTGCTCTACTGAATTTCGTATATGTTGAATAATTGTGTTATATTTGAATTTCACTATATTGAATAATATATTGAATTCAGTGCTTATGCTTAGCAAATGTCATTGACTTCCATATATATTGAATGATTTATATTTTTGTTATGTGTTTGAAGTGAGTTATTTTGATTACCATAGATGAAGAAAAATGTCTAGGGTGTGCTAAGCTTTCCAATTTGAGAAACTACATTAAAATCCTTGCATTTTTTGTGGCTGCTATTACTTGTATAGGACTCGTGTGATCCAAAGGCCACTGAAGTCATTGGGTTTCTTTCCAATGATTTCAGTGAGCACTGGATCCGCCTATACAGGGAAACAAGGTCCTTAGTTCTCCGAGCCTAGAGCCTAAACCAGTGATGTCCATTCTGTGTTTTGGTGGAAGTGGGGCTGGGTTCGCAGCATTGGTTATAGCCAGACAGTACGCCTTCAGGGCCGTAGTTTCAGTAGAAAATTGTTTGTATTATTATAAATTGATAATGTGTGCAGTATGATTGTATAAAGATAAGTAATCTAATCACATTAGACATAATGCTAACCCTTGCTTTTGAGGAGAGGTCGATTCTGTGGATTCTGAAATAAGAAATGATAGTTCTTGTGTTTTTAAATTTTTGTTGTCTACTGTTCCCCTGTTGCTGATGCAGTGTTTGAAATTTCCTGTAAGGAGCTGGAAGAGGTTTTCTATATATGCCACCCAGCTGGCGTCTTAATGATGTTTCTTTTTTGTGGCTTTTCTGTGCAGTGATACTTCCTCTGTATCACCTCATAGTCCAGATCCTCTTATTGTACATATATTATTTACTAGATATATTTTTCCTCATCAATCTTTCTGCTCCTATTTAAGTTTCAGAAAAGCAAGCATATTATAATATTGAAAATCTGCACAGGTTTAGTAAAACAGGACGGCTCTTTTTCTTTCAAAGATAGGCCAAAGGAGTCTTTCACTTAAGCTTTGAATGACTAGTTTTAAAGGTCAGTTCTATGTACGCTCAGCTTCTATTTACGTTAGGGGAGACCTAGTTTGAGAGAAATACAATCTCTTGTGCTTTTCTCTCTCAATCTGCTGGCATCCTCTGCAAAAATAAATGCATTAATTAATGCTGGAGAAATAATTAGAAAGCTGTACTTTGGGAGAAGAAATGGGTTTATAGAATATTTGATTCACTTCTCTGGATCATTTCTTGGTTGAAAGAGAATGTTAAGGTAGGCGACAACCACTTGGAGCAATAGTTTTTGGAAAATGATTGAGGGTGATACCTGTTTAGAGAGAGAGAAATATTTCTCAACTGTGTTGCTAAATTCTCTATTACTTGGAAACAATTTTGCTTCATTTAGCTATATCTAGTGGAACTTGGCTTTCTCCTTTTATTAAAATTTGCCATTCCCATAGATAACTGAGGCAGCTATCCTAAAACAGCATCTTTCCTTTCCCAGAAAAGCTGTATTTTTTTAGTTTGCCTGTAGTTTGAACTGCATCTTAGAGCCCAGACCACAATAGTATTAAATAGTTGTGGGAAGAAGTATTATATATTACATATAGCCAAGCAGTGGCTATCAAATAACTATCTGTAGCTTTACATCAGGGTTATGTAAATTTCTCCCTGATGATATAGCTGTACTTAAAGGATGTGTGATTTATAGAAGACTTTGTACCACTCGTTCCATAAATGATCTTAGTTAATGGGAAAAAAAATGCCTTATTGAAGGTTAGAGTCACTATAAATGCTGTTGTCTGTGATCTAGGCAAATTGGAAACTTTAATGCTACTTGTATTTGTTAATTCACGTGGAAGTTAATTTTGCCACTGAACAGTTTTTCAAATTCTTTTACTCATATGAAATCTCTTCTGTGGGTGTTTGGTATTTACTTAAAAGAAGAAAGGGTTACAGGTAGTGGTTAAAAAAATTTCTTGCTGCTTTTACAGAGTGCTCTTGTAGCACTCTCTCCTTCCGTTTCCTCCTCCCCCCTTTTTCTCCACTCAGTAAAGTAGGTAATTTCAGGTTTAGAATGTATTTTATATATTATTTTGGAGGGGGAAAGGGAGGAGTTAAAGGAGGATTCATTTGAGACCAGTATGATGAATGTATAAGAGGAATTACACTTAGGAAAAGAACATGTCTTTTGTTGTAAGTAATGATATCCCCTGTTCCCCAGCCACAAGTATTAGTCCGCTTGAAGGTATACATTTCTTAGAGCTGAACTACAACAGCCCCTTACATGGAAAAGTAATTTTAAGAAAGAAATATATTTTTAGCTTTCCTTACTGTGCTGTGGCAGCTGGAGAGTAGAGGAGCTCAGCGCTGTGTGACTGACTAGCAGTCTCTCCATGAACTACCAGAAGGTGCCATTTGAGAACTTTTGTACTACTGCCTTTAGTTTTCCCCCTCCTTTTACTATTAAAATATATTTTACACCTTTGAGTGTCACTGCATTAGATCTCAAACTGTGGTCTGTGGAGCTGCTGTCGTAATGGGGCTACCTCTCTTGAGTTCCTGATAGTTGCAGCTTTGTCTAGTTACTGCGCCCATTATAGGTGAAGATGTAGCATTGTTAGTATAACAGAGACTCCCAAAACAGTAGAGTGTAGATGAGCACTAACTAGCAGGACACAATTAACAGTTGACATATTAAGACTTAGTCCCCCTCTACATAGGTGGTATGTCTGAGGTGGGGTATGGTACTTACTACCAGCTGGTGCAGTGGTCCCTGTGGGTTTGCTACAGCTCACATTGTTTAGAGCATTCCTTAAGTGATTCTAAATAATGCTTGAGATCACCATATTTAAATTTTCCATCACTGGCATCATTCTAGCTAAAATGGCAGGAACAGTAAGATATTTATTCTATATTGTGGTGATTTTTACGCAAGGAATAGTTCAGTGTGTGTGGTTCTTTTGTTTTTTTTAAATAAATTATTATGATAGCAGTGCTTGCAAATATCCCATTGCAGTTAAGGTTGCATAAGTGTTGCCATTCTATCCATTTGTTTCATAATGTTCAGAAACTTTTGCTTTTTTAGTATTAAATTTCTCAAGTTTGGCATCTGCAGAAATGACACTATTTTTGAAAGGCGAGATTAATCTATTTCAATTGTTTTTTAATAGTGTATTGTTTTAAACAGTTTTTGTATCTCATTATGAAGACATTGTTAAGGCCTGTTTTGGGCAACTCTAGCACTGAAATGCTTGGGACAGAAACTTGAACTTTGGCATGGAAATATCTTTCACCAAGAAGTATCTTTGAATATTCCAATGAAAATTCAGAATTCGTTTGACTGAATAATTGCCCACTGAAGATTGTATTCTGCAAGGACAGTCTATTTTGCATGGTGTCCTCTTTCTAAACTCTGAGATCGCATAGCTCAGAGAAGTCATTATGTGTGGCTGCCTGCCTAACTTATCTACGCAGTAAAATACACAGAATTAATCAGCTCCACAGGAACCGTAATCGCAGCCACCAAACATGTTGTAAATCTGCACAGCTCGCAAGGGTCACAGGTACATGATGAAGTTCAGGGGCTTTCAACCTTTTTTAGAAGTTGTACCCTGCTGCCTCAAGGTTTCACCTGAAGTACCCCTTCATGGTTTTCCCGCCTGGTTCCAGTGGCATACCCTGGGTCCCCAGCACCTGGAGATTAAGCCTGCATTTGAGTGGTTGTCATGTCGTGTGTCCGTCCGTCGTCGTCGTCGTGCGTCCCTTTCCCCCCCTCCCACCCCAGCCTCACACGCTCCTCCCCTATGCAGGGAAGGAGGGGTCCCCAGCTCCCTTCGTGAAGGGCCGGCCCAGCGCCCCATGCAGGCCGTGGTCCTGGCCCCCTCGATACGCAACTGCCTGCCTCCTGCCCAGTCTGGCACGCTGCCGGGAGGCAGGCTGCAGCCACCCACCTCCTGACTAGTCCCTGCTCTGAACCGGGAAGCGGACTACGGCTGCCTACCTCCAGCCAAGTCTGGAGTGGGGGCCCCCAAAGCACAGGGCCCAGGGCAGTCGCCCTGATTCTCTTGCATACCCCTGAAGTACCGCCAGGGGTACAAGTATCCCAATTGGAAACCTCTGACATAGTGAATTCTGGTGGTGTCTGGACAAATAGAGTGCGGAATAGTTCTTCTCTCTCCTTTCCTCTAAAAACAAAGGAAATCCCATCAATATTCAATATAGAAAATATACAATGGGCACATTTGAAAACTTCATTCTGTTTTTAGAGATGTTATGGGATCTAATGGATACCCAATATGAAGCATATGGAATATCACTGGAACAGGAAATGTTGCTGAAAGAATGAACTGCATAAATGAGAACATTTTTTTTTAATGAAATATGTTCTATGTCTCGTAAAAATGACAAAGCTAATGCCAGACTTTTCAAAAAAATGCCTTTGGAAGGACAGTGAAGAGCTTGCACTTTCCCCATTTAGGCCACAATTCTGTAAGAGACCCATGTGGGTGCAGTGCCCACACAGTTCTTATGCAGAACATAAGACCTTAAAATATAAACACTTTTGTTTTTTTGTTTTTTTTTTTTTTTTTGGTGGGGGGATGTTAGGGTGAGGGATTGGTGGGTGTGGTTTGGAGATGGTCTTGATTCCTTTATCAATTTTGATTTTAGAAAACAGCTTAAACAATATTTTATGGGATTAATCTAAAATTTTGGTAGGACAGAGAAAGCGAAAAGCGGATACATTTTGAGTTTCAAAGCTTTTGTCTAGTGTCTAAAATTAGGACATAATAGTTGAGAAAATAACCTGTGCTGAGATTTGTTATAAACCTCCTTTAAAAATATGTATCTATAGCTAATAAAAAAAATTGTGATTTAAATTCAGTTTTATTCGAGAAAGTCTTCTGTTGCCTTAGGCTCATTAGGATTTCTGGAAACACACATTTGATTATTCTGTTGAGTGTCTATAATTTCTGTTTTGCTTTCAAGTACTACTATAGGAAATGTTTCCCTACAATGGGAAATCAGTTACAAAGCTTGAATGCAAGACAAATTGTAGTATTTTGATTGTACTAGTAAGACTTTTGTTTTTGGCAAGACAAATTCTATTAAAGATTACATTGCCTCTTTCTTGGTATGCAAACTTTTGTTACATTTGTGATCTAGAAGCTGTATCTCTTTTCATTTGTTTTCCTTCTAAATAAGCTGGTTATCTTTCATTACTGGCATTCTGTTTCTTTTTAGCTCTCTTGAAAAGAGATTTAAGATACTAATATCTAGATCCACAAAGGTATGAGCTGCCCTAGTCCCATTGAAAACTAAAATCCTCGTTCCAAAAACCAAATAAAGTGAGGGCATTGGAAATGCAGGCTTCTCTAGCATGAGGCAGATTGCTCATCCAGCATGAACTAAACAGGGCATTTTTAAAGAGGAAATTGCAGTTCACTCTTTATTTCTTTTCAAAACTTGGCCCTCTGCTAACAGAGGATTTCAGTTATGGTGGTATTGGAGATAAACTGGGAAAAAAGATGGAAGCTTTGGCAACAGGTGAACTTGTACTGATTTACTAACCATATGGTTAAACCAATGTAGTTGAACAAGGACAAATCTCCTGGGGACATTCTTGTATCAATTTAAAAATGCATTATCAGTTTAGCTAAATGCATTAAGGAATCTGCTTAAGCTAAATTGACATGACAGTATTTAAATTGATACAAGTATCTCTATTAGAGTGGGGTGTTTTTGTTTGGGGTTTTTTTTTTTTTTTTGTAACCAGTTTAATTTAACTGATTTTAGGTAAACTATTGTAATGGTGTGTAGACAGTGCCTGATGCCACCAATTTATTTAATCTAGGCTGCTGGACAGCCATCTCCTACAGTAAGACAAACCAGAGACCAAAACTGGAAAGACTTCAGATTTTATTGCAAGTTCCTGTTTCTGAATGTCAACAATAACTATACCTTTTCCCCAAAGTTGATAATGTAATACTGTAATAAGTACATCTTGGATACTACTGTATAGTGCCTGGCGTGCATTCATGACATAAATCAGATTCAAAATAATATGATGGGAAAGAAAAGATGTTTCAGGAAAAAATGTTGTTACACTTTGGCCCGGTCTATACTTACCTTCCAGATTTGGTGGCAGTCGTTGGGAGATACTGTCGAAGAACCCAAACTCAGGGGTCCTTACACATCCATTGCCCATGCTAATTACCAGTACCGTATTGACCTTAACACCATCTGTCTCCTAGGGGCTTAAACTTTAACTTTGCTAACCTGCTGTCTGGCTAATTTGGACCATCTACTGGGCAACGGATGTGTAAGTAAGGACCCCTGAGTTTGGGTTCCTTGACAATATGCAAGTGACGTAAATCACTTGCATATCTCCTGTTGACTTTGCAGCGTGTCCTCCGCGCGCCGTCCACACTGTGCTGCGTTGAAGGGAACAGCCGGCGTCCGATCGACCGCTCTGGATCGACTGAGCGGTCTGTGTAGACCCGCTCAGTCGATCCAGCAAGCGACTCAGGAAAACCACCCCGGTAAGTGGCGTAGTGCTGTGTCGAAAGGAACAGCGTTCACTTCGACGCAGCGCAGTGTGGATGGCGCCCGGAGGAGACACTGCAAAGTCGACGGGAGATACACAAGTGATTCACGTCATTTGCATATCTCCCGTCGACTGCCGCCGAATTGCAAAGGCAAGTGTGGACCGGGTCTGAGTGTAGAAATTGTACTGGTGTATAAATTCTAGCTTTCAGTTTCTGTTCCACAAAATAGATTCAAAGCAAAGGAAAAATAGATTCAAAGCAAAAAATAGGGAATATAATTTACTTGAACATACTTGAGGAGATAGGAAGACACATTAATCTGAATTGACTGGATTTTAGAAAATGTGCTTGACTTCATAAAGTTAAGAATCTTTTTCTGAGTAGGCGTCACTGTGGTTCTTACTCCAACAGGAAGGATTACTGTTGGAAAGAAATGATCGACATCCCACTTCACAATCTGAATACTTTATTTTCTGCTAAATATCATGTAATTTATTGAAAACTGAAGTGAACTTAAACATTTAAACAATAAAATGAATACAGTGGAATAGAAGTCATCTAAATGGAACACACTCTGGAGAAGGATGGTGATGCACAAAGTTGTCCAGATTTAAATGTAGACAGAACTTCAAAAAAAAAAAACCCTGAAAGTTAATGGGACTTAGGTACATTTGAAGATTTGTATCTGTAGTCCACTGGGTCAAGATGGGAAAGACAGGAAAGGAATAATGGAGATGAGGAATAGAGGAAGGAGAGCAGAGGGAGATGTTTTGGATTTTAGAAAACTTAGCTTACACAATATTTCATGGGATCAGACTCAAATGAGTGAGAAGAGAGGTTTGGGAGTCTATATAGAGGATGAGATGGCAAAACCACAGCCTTAAAATAGCCTGATTCATTCTTTTCTGCCTCCTCCTCTGTCATATTATGTGTCCCTCTCTGCATCTCCTCACCCCCTAGTTCTCCACCTACCAAAGCATTCATAGAAACATTTCAACTGCGCATCTGAAATCTTTGGTGCCTAAAGTAAAAAATAAATCAAACTCTTTAATTTTAACTTTTTAACTTTCCATTGTCTCCTGATGCTAGATGCTATTAAATTATTCATTACTTTGCATTGTGCTTTGCTGTTTTGTCAGTTAATGCACAATGCATAATACACAGTAAAATGTTCAGAGGCCCCTTAGTAACTTGCGAGCCTATGTCCCATTGATTGTGGGGTGTTTAGGCTTGTAAATTGCTTCATTACTTTTGAAAACTTTACCCTCAATTTCTCAGAATCCACCTTGTTCACGGAAATATTATAAGGCTTAATTAATGTTTGCAAGTGCTCTGAGGTCCTTGGATTAAAGATGCTAAATACTAAAGTCTTGCATTTCTTCAACCAACCTGGCTAGACAAACTGCATTTTTCTTATTTCTCGGAATGGAAGCTGTTCTCTAACACAGTGGTTCTTAACTATGGGTATGCATCCCCCCTGAGAGTACAGGCTACATAAAAAGCACTAGTGAAGTCAGTACAAACTCAAATTTCATACTGACAATGACTTGTTTATGCTGCTTTATATACTATACACTGAAATGTAAGTACAATATTTATATTCCACTTGATTTACGTTATAATATAATCAAAATGAGAAAGTAAGCAATTTTTCAGTAATAGTGTGCTGTAACACTTCTGTATTTTTATGTTTGATTTGTAAGCAAGTAGTTTTTAAGTGAGGTGAATCTTGGGGTATTCAAGACAGATCAGACTCCTGAAAGGGGTACAGTAGTCTGAAAAGGTTGAGAGCCATACACGTATTACATTTTAAAGATATCTTGTAATAGTACATCTAGCATTCATACATATTTACTGTGTAAATGTTAGACATATTATACTACTTAGTTTATCTAATGCTGTGCTGAAAGCTTAAATGTCAAGGCATGGATATTTTCCATATTCTGAGAATGAGTTTTAAAGAAACATTTGCATATTTTTCTTCTGTTTATTGTTAGAAATATTGTTTTAGGGAGCTAAAGTATACATCATAAAGGAAAAACTGAGAATATTTATAAACACTACATGTGCTTTAGAACACTTTCAGGGGATGTGGGGGGGTAAGTGTATGGCTGGCCACTTTCTCTGCATACTAGGTAGACTCCCTTAAGACATTTATTTAACTCTCTGCAGATGTATTGGAAGGAGTACTTTCTTGTATGAGGGAGCCATGTGCACATGAGGTAATAAATATAATCCAGTGTGTTTCCTTAATTTCAGTAAACACGGTTTTTATTCTTTAACTCTTGTGTTGTATTTACATTGTTGACAATCTCTGCAATACATATAAGATTTGTATCAATAAGTGAATGATTGTTTTCCTTTTAGCCAGTCCATTGCTTTAAAAGCTATTCGGCTTAAAGTTCCACTAAAGAATTTTAAATAGCAAACTTTTACATTAAACAGTGTCCTTATGGCAGTGTATAGTGGTTTCAAAAGTTACCTCTGTGGAATCAGAGGATGTTTCATGAGTAATTCTGACACTGAGCTTCAATATTACAAAACTGAGGGGTTCTATCTCTCACCATGTTCAATTGATGAATGAGGTAACTTGTAATTCAAATAGAGGAAACCCCAAGGTACTTTTAAATTTATTAAGGAGCATGAAAACTTTTCAGTAAAATTGAACTCAATGTCCAGAGAATCCTTTCTAATATAAATTTAAATTAATATCTCTTGACCCTTTCTCCCCCTAAGTCTATGTAACAATCCACTTATTGCAATGAAAATTGGACAGACCCTATTGGAGTATTTTTATAACCATTTTTATATCCGTAGCATGGGGTCCTGATTTATTTGAACCCTTCGGAGTTCTGAACATTCTTGAATATTTTATAATGTCTTCTATAGATTTTGCTGTATTGCTAGCCTACTGATACTTACGTGAATTCTATGCTTTTTAGTTTGGCTTTTATGGTTTTGGGCCTCAGTTTACCCATCTATGAAAAAGGTATGACATTTTACCTAATGGGGTACTGAGCTACAATTAGCACTTACAAAGTGGTTTCAGATTCTTGCATTTGAAGGTGCTATAAAATGCTACGTTTATTTTATTATTACTACTAACAACATTTTCAATCAAAATAGAGGTATTTCAAAAAAGTATGAAACATCATATTATTACTGCAAGATTAACTGTAGTGCTGCCATGAATTAATTGAACACGCAAGAGACACCATGATAGTGTAGCATGTGCAATTACCATGGCTTCCAGTTCATGGTGCAATTCAGATGGCATCACCAATGTGACAGTGCCTCAGAGACAATTTGCATAATAACTAATGACAGCCAAAGTTGTGCCAGAGCTGAAACTGAATCCAGGAATTTTCTTTCTTAATTGAGCGTGTATGTTGAGAAGCTACTTATCAGTCCTTTTGTTATAACTAATTGATTTTGTGTCCTATAATCAGAATTCACACTGGGCTGAAGTCTAGTCTAGCTGCAGCTCATTCTCTTGAGGGCAGCTTCTACAAGTCTTCAGCTAAATAAACATGATTAATTCTGTGCAAGTAATATGAATCTGGATTGTTCTTGTTTGCTACTTCTTGAAGATCTGCTAACATTTGCCTTGCTTTCCTATGCATAGAATAACTACTGATAAAGGAGCTTTCTTTACATATTTGTAATTTGCCAATTAATCTTGGTAGGATGGATACCCATTCACAGTGTTAAATCCCTTCACACACAAAAAACCCACCTAAACATAGTGGCTGATCCATAATGTGATCCATACAAAATTCAGTATTTCTAAAACGGTCTGCTCTGTTATTTGTATTTTTAATCACTCGCATTTGTATGGCAAAAATGTAGCAGCGTATTTTTAAAAATTGTTTTTTATACCAATGCACAAGAACATACGTATACTTTCCAGCTATACGCATTAACAGTACAGGTCACTACTGTAGTTTTCACACTTTTATTTATAAGTATAAATTACAAGGACATTATTATACTTGAAGTCATACTGTCCACTTTGTGACATTCTGTGACTGAGTGCACCTTGTATTCACACCCTACACCTTATTGTGATAATCTTCATATGAAGTATGCCTTGTGGGGTATCATTTGAAAACTAATAACTCACTGATCAGTCATATCATGGTGAAATATGTGTAGCAACATTATATGTAAAGTTTCGAACATAAGATGACAGAAATGTGGCTACTGGGCAAGTCTGGGGGTGGATAAACCAGATCTTGAAGACAAAGGACAAGCTGACACCTCTAAACAGGTGTCTTCAAGGTTGATGGGCAATGATCTGTCAAGTAGCCATTCTTTGGCAAGGGTGGGGCGCAGGAAGAGGTTGATCTACATGTTAGCAAACGGAAGCATGGAACCTCTTTCACCATAAGATTCATGGCTTTAACTTCACAGCAGGAAGGAACATTATCTAGGGGTAACCCTCAGAAAATGCATTTCAAAGGGTGTATGATCTATAAAAGTGAGGGGCAAAAACACTCCAAGATATCTCTCCCTAGATCTCTTTTTCTCTTTCACCTAAGAAGACGAAGCAGGCATTTGACTTGAGGAGAAATCTTGACCTGAAATTTGATCAGCTGAAAGCTGGGAAATGTGATCAGTTCCTGGGAGCATGTGATAAGAATTTTATTTTGAACCAAGTCTAGTTTAAATTTTAGCACTTTCTTTTATTTTTCTCATACCTGTTGCTGATTTTAGTGTCTTGTGCTCACTTTAAACCTGGTTCTTTGTAGTTAAATAAACTTCTTTTATCAAAACTAATCCAATGTTATGATTAACTGAACTCTTTGATAACTCCATTTAAAATAGCAAACTGTTGTACATTGACCACTTACAGGGGCCATAGACCTCCAGTATCTAGAATATCCAGGAGAGGGCTGGACAATGCAGAACACAGGTTTTTTTGGTTTAAATCTGGGACTGTGAGTGAGTGCGGGTCACCTGGCAAACAGTAACTAAGGCCGGTGGAACCCAGAATGTGACTGATATGTGGCTGGCAGGCTGCAGCTGTGTACAGACACTCAGGTTGTTACCTGCATGCTGTTTGAGTGACAGCAGCAAACAGTTGTGAGGCACCCAAGGTTGCAGGGCAGGTGGTGACATAGTCCCTGACTAGTCTGGACATTTTGGCACCAGAAGGCCCCTCAAAAGTGGCATTGCCTCTCATAAAGACCATCCAGGCCACTATCAGAACTGTGTGGCAGATGCCCTCTTCTAGCCTTCCTACAGCTAAGGGGATAGAAAGAAAATACTTTGCACCCTCAAAGGGGCATGAGTACCTTTTCCCTCATCTCCAGCCGGGGTCACTGGTGGTAGTGACTGTGAACGAGATGCAGGGGCAGCAAAGTTGATCACCTAAGTCCAAAGACTCAAAAAAAGTGGACCCCTACTCCACCAGGAGGCTCCAGCTTTGGATCGCAAACCAGCAAGCGATCTTGAGCTGCTGTGACTTCAACACATCGGACACCAGGTGCTATCGTTTAAGCGATTCCCAGCCAACTTCAGATCGGAGTTTGCGGCAATCATGGAGGAGGGCAAGGCAGTGGCAAGGACCACGTTGCAGGCTGCCCTGGATGTGGCAGACTTGGCTACTAGAACAATGTCATCTGCAGTTGCCATGAGGAGAAGTTCATGGCTGCAGGTGTTGGGCCTCCCTCCAGAGATCCGACAAATAATACAGGACTTACCTTTTGAAGGCTTGGAGTTATTTTCAGAGCAGACAGATTCCAAGCTCCACAGCCTAAAACAGCGGTTCTCAACCTGTGGGTCGCGACCCCGGCGGGGGTCGAACAACCAAAACACAGGGGTCGCCTAAAGCCATCGGAAAATATATATTTCCAATGGCTTTAGCCGCTGAGAAGTCGCGCTACCATCTGTAGCAGCGCTATTCAGCTGGAACGCACACCGTTATGGATGCACGTTCCAAACTGAATGCCTGTGCGCATGCGCAGACGTGATTGCATCATCCGTCCGGGGCCTAAGGGGCGGGGGAAGCGGGGGGAACGCTCCACAGTCCATAGCAGCGCATTACGTGTGTCCGGCGCTTGCTGACGTCATCAGTGGGCGGACGCAGCAAGCGCCGGAGGACAGGAGGCGGAGAGCCAAGAGGCGGAGAGCCAAGAGAGCCTGCGAGACAGCCTGCTGGTGTAAAAAAGGTTAATAATGTAAAAACAGTACACACACCATACACACAATACTGTGTACACACAAAGCACCTTACACTTAATCATTATACAGTACACAAAGCAGCTTACACTTACACAAAGCACCATACATTTACACAGTGTGAACTACATCGGTCTTATACTATAAGAGACCACTATAAGATGTAGTCTTATGTCCGAATCATAACTGTAGCAAAATTACAGTTATGTCCGAATCATAACTGTAGCAAAATTACAGTTTTAAAGTAGCCACCAAAATTATTTTTTGGTTTGGGGTCACCGCAATATGAGGAACTGTATTGCGGGGTCACGGCATTAGAAAGGTTGAGAACCACTGGCCTAAAAGATTCAAGGGCAATATTGAAGTCCTTGACCTTCATATACCAGCTCATCAGAGAAAGCACTTTAGGGGCCAGCCTCCCTTGCAATTTTACCCTATGGAGCCTAGGCAGGACTACTCTAGGAAGCAGGGCAGGAATAACAGGCATAGGACACTTCAGTCCCCACCCAACCAAGGCTGGGGTTTAATGAGACAGTCCTCCAGCTCCAAGCAACCATTTTGAGGGCATGCCTTAGGCCTACACATCAGGCCAGATGCTGGATCTTTACCCCTGCTTTTTAACAGTCCTATTTCTATTAGAGGTGGGCGCAGATAATCTCAGACAAATGGGTGCTCTGCTTGGTAGAACCGGGTTATTCTCTCCAGCTTTGAGAGAAACATGGCGTTTGTGTCCAGTAGCATGTTACACTGTTCAATTTAAGATCAGATTAATAACTGCAATTTGCTAGCCATTGCAGGCTTACTCCTGGGGGAATTCTGCACCACTACATATGTGCAGAATTCATGTCTCCCTATTACCCGCACACACTATGGCACCCCACTTTTACCCCAATCCGTAGGACTCATGGCATAATCCCATTAAGGCACCCCCCCTCTTGCCCAATCTGTAGGGCTCTGGGGGAAAAGCACCTACTCTTATCCAATTCAAAGTCTAGGGCTCAGGGTCACCCTTTCCCAATTTGTAGGGCACCGAACATAATCTTCTGCAAGCTTGCGAGGCCACTTATCAGTGAAGGAGCCTTACATAGTAATATCCTTTATTCTCTATTTATTAACAATTACCAAAACAGAATGCACACGCTAAACATACAATGCTCACCATTCCCAAAAAGGCAGACAAATTTCTCCTGGTAGCTAATCAGGATTAGATCATCTGGGGATTCCAGCAGCACGATATGGTTGGCAGGATGTTGGGGTCTGGCAGCTCAGATCTTGGGTTGTGTCCTGGTGTTAGGTTCCAAAAAACTTCCTTTTGGATCTCAGTTTATATAGTTAAACTTGGGTCCTGCTTCACTGTATGTGACAGGGTGCTGGCTGGGAACTGAAGGCTAAGCCAGTCATCTGCCACTGGAGCCCTAATCAAAGGGGCAGTGGAGCCAGTTGAGCAAGCCTGTGGGGGACTGGGCCAACAGTGAGCAGCTGTTATATTCATTAGACTGGCCCTATAAAGGCTCACAGGAAGGAGCTCAAAGGGGGCTCACCTTAGACTCACAGCAAGGAGGTAGTAGGAAGGAAGGGGGAAGTGGTCAGCCTGGGAGGGAGAAGCCTCCGTTGGAGGGGAGCTGCCCTGAGTTAGGGGCTGAGACTGTGTGGCCCCTGAGCCTGGACTGTATTTGTAAATAAAGCACCAGGGAGTACGAAGCTGTGATCTGCACATGGTTTGTGGGGCAGAGGCCCGAGTGGCAGAGGGGGCCTGTGCCGGCCGGCTACATTATACCTTAACCAATCATTTTAAACTAAAGTACTACAAAACACCAATCCTAGCCCATCATGAAACAGTTCTTTAACCAGTCATGTACCACCTTAGTTGATCTAAATGTCACACAATTAGTTATTCAACACAGAGAAACAATCAATGAAGCAGACAGAAATCATGCAGATAAGCAGTAGAGAAGTGGGAACCGTAAGACAAAACAAAAAGTGTAGCTTTTACAACCACAGCTGTTGATAAGTGATTCCTTGCCAGGCAGAATGCTATCAAGCAAAGTTTCCTTTAAACATCTTAAGATCTGTTTCTTTATCTGGTGGTGGTAGATAGTATTAGGACAGTGGCATCTTCTTAGCAGTCCGCTATTACATTTGTTTGTTTGTAATTTAGATGGGAATGTGAAAATGTGACCACATACTCTTAGTTTATGGCTGTTGTCTCTCCTAATAGGCTGCTGCTTCTTAACCAGGCCTCAGACCTTACACCTTGCAGATTTGTTTTTTCTCCGTAGAATATAGATTTTGCTGGAGAGGCGCTGAAGTTACACATTTTGCCTGTCAGGGGCTGCTGTGGCGTGAGGCGCCAGAAGAGAGGACAGCCAGCTGTCAGAGAGGCTGCCTTACTCACAGCGGGGCCAGGCTAGAAGGTACAGGGCAGAGAGAGCGGGGACCCAGGACTGCTGGGTGGTTCACAGACTGGGGTTCCAAAGGGCTAGTGGGGGGAACAGACTGGGGCACAAGCTCAGGAGCTCACGTGACTGCATTGAGCCAGGGGCTGAATGGGAGGGGGGCTGCAGGGCCACAGGAAGGGAGGTGCCTGGGGACAAGAGGTAGGGGAATGGGAATGGGGGGTGCATGGACACATGGGGATGAGGTAGGGATGTGAGGACACGTGGGGAGAGGAGCAGATGTGCTTGTCTGAATGGGAGGGGTTAGGCGTCAGCCAGTGTCTGCATGGGTGAGGTTTCCCAACTCTCTAAGAATCCCCTTCCCCGCTCCCCCCCACCTCATCCTTCTCCCTGCAGAACCTGTTCCATAATTCTCCCGCCCTCCAGGTTCACGCCCAGGCTCCTTTCCTCTTCCTTAGCTCCTCCATTTTGCCTGAATTCCCCAAGCCTTTGCCCTTCTTCCGAGCGGTGCAAGAAATACGTTTCTGTATTGTAGTTCAAATGAATTACTCAGAGTTTTGTATTAATGTGATAATGCCTAGTAAAGAATCTTCTAAACTTCATGAAATTTTTTTTTGGTATGTATTATTACAGACCTACTTGCTGACAGGTATTTTCAAATAAATTACCAAATAATTGAAACTGGTGTGTTTATATTGTGATATTTTGACAAAATTTGCAGAATTTTAAAATGTTGTGCACAGAATTCCCCGAGGAGTAGAAGCTATATGTAGCTGTCATTACTTTTTTAGACCTAAAATATACAAAGTTACTGTGATGGATGAATTGTTTACAGAAGATTTCCATAGCTGGGAAAGAAGTATAGGAAAATCACTGAATTCTTTTTTTAAAAAATAGCTATAATTCATACTGATTTATTTAAAAGAACTGTACAGATCAAATGCTTATAGTAGGATTGCAGATACTGTAAGCACTTTTTTGTTAATATAACAACTTGGACTCCACAAAAATCCAATTGCAGGATCTGGCCTTAGGTTATTAACTGAAACATTTATTTATGCTGTTTAATTTATGTGGTGTATTCTACTTGGACAGCAGAACTAGACTGATCTTTTTTAGTTACTACTTGAGTCTAGGGCACTATGAGAGTCATCCCTTAAAACAAAATTGATTATTACTCAGATGTATTAGATTTAATTACTGAGTAATTAGGAAACAGTAAAATCTATAGTAAAGGTGAAATGTTTTATATATGTACACAATATACATGTTGACTTTTTTTTAGTAGCAATCGTATGTTTCTAGTGTACTCTTTTTTACATGATATCCCTTTCATGCAGGACTATTTCTATATTATAAAGTCTACCTGTAGAGTTCTATAACAGAGATATAGTTCTCTATTAAATTATATAGCATGGTTTAAACATTTTATGAACAGGATATTATTCGCTATTAACATTTTTTACAATGTGACCCTATTGGTTTCATTCCTATTAAATTCCATAACTGTTTTTTCTGTAAAGGTTTTAAGATCACATCTTTTATGACTTGTATATTTAAAGAAATGTCCAAGTCTTCTAGATACTGTTTTAGGAGCCTTTTTATACTGTAATAAGTGATATATGTATAAAAAGCAAAACAAAGTTTGAGCAGACTTATATTTTCTCTTTTTGTTGATAACTAGCAACCTAAGTACTCCTGAGCAGGTAGAAATCTGAGAACTTGATATCTTAAGAATATATGTTCCTATGTTAAATAAGGCAGAAAATAAAAGTCTTAAACATTCATTTTTAAGCATTTAGCGCTAAGCTTTCACAAGGACGGTTGCATGTTGTGAACTTAGTTTTCACCCATTGCATTTTTGCATAGATTTTGTGACTAGAATTGAACTGTGGCCATGCATGTATTTACACCTCTAATTATTTGGGTTCTGGTGGGTATCAGGTAACTAAATGAACAGATACTTCAACCTCCACTAACAGCCCATTTGGGGCCCCTTAAAAATTTACTTCTAAACATTCACCTGCAGGTCTCTCCATCCCCACTCAGTTTTATACATTAATCAAATCTCTGGGGGAGAGAAGCATTTTTAGCTGTCTTGTAATTTCGCTCAATAGCATACTAACGTGATGACTTGCTCAGACACTGGGAACTGTTCGCCAGTGTTACTGCTCTGCCTTAGCAGGAGTGAGCTTTACTGCTGCTAATTGCGTTCACTTCCCTGGAGAAATTTGTTTTCCTTCTTTTGGGAGTTATGTTTCTGTGGCATTTCGCTTTATGGTAGCCCACCTTGTAATGTTGGTTTTCCTCTCCCCTTGAAGGCTGTTTGGTCACATACTATGTGCGACACACTGTACCTCCAAGCAACACCCTGTAACCCCCATATTCATCTTTCATATATAACTGTTATATTTCATATAAAGCATGTCATGTAAGGTATCATAGGAAAAGTCATGATTGGCTATAACCCACTGTGCTGTCCAAATATGTATGTTGTCTGTTTTGCCAGCAAACTTTTCAGGACACTGCCAGTACAAAATCTTGCCTTGCAGGTAACAGTCAGTCAACCCGAGCTCCCCAAAGACATTTCCTTGCAGTGCCCAGTCCTTTTCACTGGATTTTCCCAGAACTTACTAAGTTTGCTGCCTCCGAAGAGACAGAATACACCTAGGTTAGCTGAGGACCACCGTCCACTGTTAATACACAACACCTGAGATGGTTTCGTAATAAAACAAGAATGAGCTGCTTCTTTTAATTAGCTTTCGATTGACTGATTTCTGCTTAATCCCTCCTGAATTTTCTGAACAAGATTGACATATTATTAAACTCAGTGTTCTTCCATTATGTTTCATTACAAATTTGGAAGTCAGTTACATATTTAGAAGCCTTTTAGGGTAGGGGAAAATAATTAAAAATAAGGTGGAACTAGGTGTTTGTTGTCAGAAGAAGAGTTTAACTTGTTTGGGAACCTGTTTTCCTAAACAGGAAAAGAGCAATTCCAGAACGGTTTAGAAATGTTGATACAATGCGAAGTGCACTTCCTCATGGGAGAAAAAATTAGGTGTTACCTCATTGCAAACAGGATATCTCTTAATAGTTATGTTTAAATATGTCGGATTTTCCGTGGCTTTTGAATTCATAGAGCAACAAACACAGAAGAGTAAATTTAGACTGAGTTGCATTATTTTTGACTAACTTTGATAAGACCTGCATTGGGATTTGAGTGATATTGCTGATTTAGTCTTTCGTAATGAATAGCACACATCATTCCACGAAATCTGTCTATAGTTGCCTTGTGCTGTGTAAATATATTGGGTTTTTTTGCAAGCACTTTTTTGTTGTATTTGTTTTACCTATTTTAAAATTCATTTAATTTTTGTACCAGCTTAAGACTCCGTTCTCTGGCTGCTTAGTGTCTTCCTGCTACTGCTGCTACAAACCCTTATGTACCCCACGGTAAATCAAGCCCTTTAATATTACTGATCTAAAATTATACTTCTCTAAATATCTTGTGGTAAAAGAAGGTTCTCCTTCAACCCAGATTTTAGGGAAAGATTGGATGTAAACCAACAAACTATTTCCATGTGCACTTGAAAGTGGGGAAAAATTAGGAAAACAGAATACAACCATGTGTCTGTATTTTTGAAATTATTTCTGTCTTTTTAAGGAAAGAGTGTATATAGTTAAAGATAAAAATGCACTGGGGTCTCCATCCTTTCAAGTAATAAAAGGCAAAGATGGAGGTAACACGTTTGAAAAAAGAATGGAGTTCTGTCACTTTATGTTTTCTATTCTTATCAGTCTGTTACTGAATGCCTTTGAACTATATGTTTTACAACAATGCATGCTGAAATAGAATTCTCCCCTTACACAATGTGTATCAGAAGGAAATCCACTGAAAAAAACCCGCTGGAAGTGAGAAGAAACTCTGGCCCTGGCACTGTAAACTCTTTTGCTTTCCAGTAGTCTGACCTGGCTAGCCACAGTCCTGTGAAATAATATAGGCAATGGTTAGGCTTTATCTCCCTTCCTATCTGTAGTATGGAACACCAGATCACTTAAAGGGCCACTTGCAACTTGAATTTTTTTTTAAATAAGTCAGTTTCAAAAATTCAAGTTTTTGTTAGTGGACACACTTTCAATAGGAAGTCTTGACTTGCTTTTAAAAAATCCTGTAAAATTTAAAATGTGTTTTCCTGCTTCTGCACTGTGGTTTATAAGGGTTTTTCAACCATCTTATTTGGGCCTGCCCTTCTTCCCCCCCCCCCATGCACGCCATTGCCTGCCCACCAGCAGCACTGAAGTAGCACCTCCAAACTTCTGAACTCCTCCTGGGGATTTGCCCAAGAGCCCCAGGGTGTGAAGAAATGCTCCTTTGCAAAAAAGATTCTGTTGCTTCCCTTCCCTGTGCAAGAAGTCTGAGGAGCTGGGGGTGGGGAGGGCTCTCCTGGGGCTCCCTTAGTTCCCTTCTCTGAACTATACAGGAGCCTGGAAAGGAAAGAGAGAGTTTCTCTGCCTATTTTTATCTCTTATTGTTCACCAGCTACATGCAGGACTCCTGGGAAGTGGAGACATCATCCTATTTCCAAACCCTGAAACAGCAGCATAAATCATAGATGTGAAATCCGTCAGAGTGACTGGTGTCGTCATGCCTGAGACAGGAAGTGCAAATGCCCATCAACAAAGCTGTAAAAAGTTAGGTCAAATGTGCAAAGTTGCAACAAACTGCAAAGGGAATTTGTTTTGCTAACTTCTTTGAATCCTAGTAACCTTAGACATTATTTGTAAGTATAGTGGATACATTTCTGTCTGAAAACTTCGTAACTTTTAAGTTGATGATGCTCCTTTAAAGTAGTGGAGGTTTGTCTGTGGATTTTTGGCTTCTTTTTGACTTTAGAAGGCATGTTAAGAAGTATTAAACAACCAGAGGAATCTTTAACTGTTGATGATGGGCAAATCCTACTCCCTCTTAATCCCCCTCAAAAAATACCACTTTCCTTTAAATACTGCAAATGCTCTTCTTAAAATGTCAAGCATGTACTTATTTTAGTATTGTATGCCAAACTATTGTTTTACTATGGTTCATGGGGAGTGCGATATTACTGACAAGTTATTAGATTGGTTTCTAAAATTAGCACTATTACTACTGGCTGTAGTCCCTTATTTCAGAGAAAGAACTGTATTTACTCAAAAAAAAAAAAATTATAAAGCTTTTGCTAATCATGTCTCCCTTAAAATGAAAATTCTCAGAAAACTGTCTTTTACTAATTGAACAAGTTTAAATAGGTTTAAGTTTCTGTAGAAAAATATAGTATAATAAATTTGAGTTGAATGAAATAGCATATTTTTTTTTCTCTTAAATCAACTATATTGTCATTTGGAGGGAAATATCCATGGTTCAGCAAAGTAAGGAATATTCCTCTCCAACATTTTAAGATCCTCAGTATAAGAACTAAAAGTGAATGGATGAAGATCGGATATGTCTTACATGCATTTAGAAAACTTTATTCCTGATTGGAGAAAGAGGAAGTAGTATATTAAAGTAGAACTTTTAGCTAATTGGACGTTCCTTATAAGATACGTGTTGAAATAATATGTGATGAAAGGCCAAGAATGTCATCTCACAATTCACTGGTCCTCTGGATTACTTACTAGTTCAAAGCCACTATGAATTAGTGTTGCTAAGATTCAGGAATTTGACCATATCCCTTATGCTTCTATAGTCGTCATTCCTGTTGAGACATCTGGTGATTACAAAGAGCCAGGAATAGTCACATTGACCCACTTAATTGACAAATGGTGGGATAGGGGGATGGATAGATATGACACTAAGCATCCCTGTAGTCACATCCTCTATGCTGTTGTAATAATGTTTGTACAAAATGTGCCTTGTGAGATGTCCTTTGAAAAATAGTAACTCTCAGATCATTACTATTCTGGTGTGATCTATGTACGTGGTATGTATTAAGAGTTATGGAGATATGCAGAAATTGTGATTAGTGTGTGTCTTAATCCAGGCATGTCAGGGCGACTTGGTAAATAAGTATGTCCGAAATAAAGGACTGTGGGTTTACCTCAATTTACATATAAGCAGTAAAGAAAGCAATAAAGACAGTAGGGGGAGGAGACTGCAGGAAACAGAACAACTTATATTTTAGCAAGTACCTCTTGGGGGTGGCGGGAAAGCAATGGAATTTCTTTTACCACCAGACTCCATGTCGCCTTCCTCACAGCTTAAATAAACTTTACTTTGAGGGATAACCTTCAGAATAATCCCTTTCAAAGGTTCACTGGACACTAAAGACGGGGTCTCATCCTCCAGTGGTAAGCAATGTGTACAGTATTACTGTATTATAAAAGTGTAAGAGTGAGGTCTTTTTTTCTGAAAGCAAATGACAACTGATGTTTAATATCATTGTCAATTTTATGTACAGACATTATATGAGGAAATATGGTACTTACTGACATTATGCTTTAAAGTGTGTGGCCAAACAGAGGGAAACTGGTTTCCCTTGACAGAAGGGAAGGCATCTATTTACCTTTCTCTTATATGTTAAGCATGGAAGCCCCATTTATATACAGGGGGATGTGAAACCCACCGGAAGAAAAAACACTATGAGGTCATCCTGCCTCTTGAAACAGTCACTGAACTTTGGAAGATATAAGCAAAGACAAATGCCATTTTTGGCATTCGTCACTAGACAGACAACAGGGAACAGCTTCCTCTTGCAAGCTGAGAAAGATGGGCCTTTTAACCAAGGGGGCTTTGAAGGATTTGGAGACTTGAATATAGACGAAAGACGTGCTTTTGGCAAAGATCTTTCATGTAGGAAAAAAAGGGAAGCCAGCATCTTATATTTTTAAGGAAGGTTTGACTGAGGGAAAGTGAGCCATGGCTAGGAAGAAGAAAGACTGGTGAACCATCTTGAATAAAGCCTATTTCTTGCTAGACCTGGTCTACACTGACGTCAGCAGGAGATATGCAAGCTACAATATGTAGCTTGCATATCTCCTGTTGACTTACTTGTGTTGCTTTATCATTGCATGTTCACTGCACTGCATCGACCGGAGACGCCCTCCAGTTGATACAGCCTTACTCCTTTCAAGAGGGTGGATTTACTGCATCGACGGGAGAGCACTTCTGGGATTGATTGAGTGGGTCTCCACAGCATGGTCAGTTGATCTTGCTGCATCGATCTGTGCAGCCCTGGTAGTGTAGACATACCCCTAGATTAAGTTTGAGCAGATGTGTTTTCACTTTTATTTGATTGTAACCCTTTCTAACTTTATTCCTTTTACTTGGCATCATTTAACCTATGTCGTATTCTTAATAAATCTGTTTTATTTTCACTATAAACCATCTCAGTTCTGTGTTTGCATATTTACCTCAGTTAAGATATAATAAGCTCTGATGTACTCTTTAAAAGGAAAAAACAAACCTTATTATTTCTCTGAACTGTCCAGGAGAGGTCTGGGCATTGCAGATCATATGGTTTGGGGGCAATTTGGAACTTGGGTACGCACTGAGGTCATCTTGCTGGTTGCAGTCAAGGCTGATAGAAGCTGCTGTGGAGCTGTGGACAGGCTGCTGGGGTCAGAGTTGCTGAATCAGGGCTGATTGCACAGCACCCAAACGCTCAGGGTGTGACCAGCGTCCTGCTGCTGATTGTGCACATTCTGTGCTGGAAGCTACAGTAGCAAAGCATTGAGAGGTATTCAGGGATAGAGGGTAAGAGGTGACACAGCCCCTTACTGATCTGGATTACAGCCTGAACCCCAAGAGAATGATACTGCTCTTGAGTAGCTTGTTAAAAACTTCCTCAGTTTGCTTCAGGAATACCATTTGGAAAACACCCTGTAATAGCTTCACATAAGTGTTTGGGCAGTGTGGGTTGTTGTGAAAGTAGAAGTTCTTTCTCTATTGAATATTGGTAGTACTGACAGATTACTTTTTTTCTTTTGTCAGACCTTACTGGTTAAACCTGTATGTGGTGATTGGTGGGGGGTGTTGTGTGTTTTTGTACAGATCTTAAATAAACTTCCCCCCATTGCAAAATGTCTCACTGTCCTCCTGAGCCAAATATCACTAAAGAATGTTCAGTTCATGATGTCATTGAGCAGCAAAATTCTCTAGGGATTCTGATAAAGCTACAGTAAAAACAATGTGAGTCCTGTAGCACTTTAAAGGCTAACATTTTATTTCTGTAGTCCTTAAAGTGCTACAGGACTCTTGTTGTTTTTGCTGTATACAGACTAACACGGCTACTCCCTTGGAACTTTTCACCATGATAAAGCTACAATGTCTCTTGGCCACTGGCTCTTGTATATGAGGAAAGCTCCTTTTTATATACAGGAAATACAGGTCCACACACTTTATGCTGCCTGCCTTTGATTTCTAGAAATATTCCTTATTCAGGGAACACAATAATGTAACTTCCATTTATTTTATATTTTTATACTTTCAACTGTTTTAAAACTGTGCAAAGTAGAACTGTTGGACTTTTCCAATTATTTGCATGGACAGTATTGCTTAATGTCAAAGTGTGTCATAGTAGCTCAGTGTTTTGAGTTTAAAAAAAAAAAAAGGAAAAAGTGTGTCAGTCATATGATAAGGGGCCAGGAAGTGCACTTGTGTGGAAGTAGCAGCTATGTGTTACATTCCTGCCCAACTCATATCTCCTGTGCAATTTGGGGGCTTCGTTGGAATTTGAGGGAAATTGATTGGCGAAAGAAGATGAAGCATCTATTTTAGGCACCTGAGCCTCTTGAAAATTCACAATGTTTTTCTGAAAGAAAAGATTGGGGGAATTAATGCTACGCAGAGCTTCATTACGTGATATGGAAAATGAGGGAATTATCTGCATTATTTCTTAAAAATATCATGTACACCTCAATTTACCTGAGTAGTAATATCCTGCCTGACTGCATAGAGTTAAATGAAAGGAGGCTGTAAGGGAGAAGCAAACAGGAAATGACACAGTGGTGTTTTCTAAGATAGTGCCTTATCTTTGCCAAGAGTCTTGGGTGGGGGGAACAGTGTAGAAGCTGTTAATTGGAGAATAGGGTTCCACATAGGCTGGCGCAGTTTATTTTTTCAGACCAAATGTAGGATGGAAGTGGATGCTGGCATAGGCAGAAAGGGTGGTTGAGCGGTTTGTCAGCAGTGGCTAGACGTCTGTTCCTAGACACAGAAAATATGTTAATGCAGTCTACTTTCCCCACCCCTGAGATAAAGAGCTGAATGAAATTTACCAAAGCTTGCAAAGAAGGATTAAATAAGGGGAAATATGTGTATAGACCAGTGTTTCCCAACCAGTGTGCCATCAGGCCTGAGCAGGTGTGCCACGGAACTTCTTGAAAAACGACTTGAGTTCTGAGTTGGCTCATGAATATCCATGAGTTCATTTGGAGACTATATGGTGGTGTGCCTCAAAATAATTAAATGGTATCAAGGTGTGCCACGGCAGAGAAAAGTTTGGGAACCACTGGTATAGACCTTTATTACTTTTAGCTTTTACAATGCATGATGTGTACCATTTGGGTGGATACAGAATGCTTTGTTTTGAAGAAGCTCTTTTTGAGCCACTTGAATCAACTTGTTGGTCCAAATGAAAAGGGCTTTCATGTGCCAAAGACTGTTGGGCCTGTCATGGTAGAGGGCTGCCATCCAGAGATGCAGTCCAAGAGTAGGTGAACTGCATGGCTCGTGGTTCAGAGATGCAGGAAGTGAGGCCTGTCACCTTGACAGGTGTCCTCGGGAGGGATTGAAAGGATTCTAAAGTGCAGCTCTCCCCGTAAACCTGATACTTGGCTTCTGTTCCTCTTAGAGTGTATGGACATGACAGGGAGGACCAGTATTTAAGTTAGATGCCTCTGCAGGTTTGGTCTTGGCCAAGAATCTATGGAGTTAGGGCCAGGCTGCCCACAGATCCTTGGTCTCCATATGGCTGACAAGGCTTCCTGTCTCTTCTGAGTTGCTGCTAGACCCGCCCCAGGGAACTCCAGTAGGTTTTATGAGCCACACAGAGTAGTTTGTATCAATTAAATATACCTATAGTGCTACTACAGACAACTGCACTTAAAAATAATCTGGTGTACAACTCCTTTGACTTGTACAGCTGTTGGATAGCACTGATTTTTGGTCCTTCACTGTGACTTATTCCACTAACTGCATCCTGTGCCTTAAATTTGTGTATACTCACTTGGGTCCTCTATGCTCATAGACTTACTCAGCTACAGATTTTGTTAATTGGTCCTCTCCTCCCAGGATGAAGCCCTTTTTTTTTTTCTTTTTTTCTTTTTCTTCTTCTTGTTACCTCCCCACCCATGCCATCTTCCTTCTGCCCACCCCCAACAGCAGACAAGGGTTTCTTTTGATCTGTTCTGTCAGGGCTATTCAGGTCTGCAAATCTGCTAGCAACTTAGAAATACAATATGCAAATGGCAGTTTTGCAGAAAAATGACATTGTATAATTGAACAAGCTGCACTATATGCATCACCTCTGTATTATAATAATATAACAGTATAACTTAAAGCCACCAGTTAGCTTTAGTGTGGGAAAAGCTTCATGATGTTTGTAAGACTTAGGGATGAAACAAAGAATCAGACACTTACACTAAATGTACTATATGCTGAACCTTTCTGATTAAAAAGATTTTGTCCTTATATGCTCAAACTAAGCCAAGCAAGTATGTTGCAGTGTTTGGGTCATGTTCTTATTTTAAATGCTCAGGCATGAAACAACAAAGTTTACAAGATGAAAAGTGTTGAACTGAGGCATTGGTCCTGGGAAACCTGAGACTTGCACATCTGCTTTTAGAAAGTAAAAAGAATGACATTCTCAGTGCCACGTTCTGCCCTTGGTTACCTCCATACATCCCCAGTTAACTTAATGCAGATGAATGTAAGAGAGGAATTTATCCCTTACATTTTGTATTTTTGTTTTTGTTTTTATTGTGGAGATGGAAGACAGAAATGGATCTTTTCCTATGGAATTACAAAAAATTGGTCTATTGGAATATGAGCATCTCAAGTGGCAACTGATGAACCTATACTAAGAATTGTACCAGTATACACTTTCTTGAATCAGCATGATCACACCAGATTTAAATTTGTAGTCATCCAAACTGGCATGTTTTTAGTGTTGTCCGGTAATAGCACTATTTTCCTTTGTGCTGATTTGCTGTTTCCTTGTGATTTGACTTGAGAGGTTACGGAAAGATACAGGCAGGCCAGTTTTTGACAGGTAATAGGTGTGCAATTTTTCTCTTGACATTAGTAAAAAGAAATGTTGCTGTGCTGGAAAATTACTCATGTTATGACTTCAACATTGTTAGTACCAGAGAGTTACTTCTGTTAGTTCTTGCTCTGTTTCAGATGTTAATCTGAGCATAGTGGTTTATTTCTATCTAAGCAGGAGCATTGCCTAATAACCTGCATAGCATAGTACTGGGAGTTAGGAGTGCTGGACTTAATTCATAAATTTGACTCACTATGTGACTTTAGTTACGTCATTTAATTAATTTAATTTTCCCTCTTTGCAAAATAAGTATTTGATAATATTTACATCTTGTGAAGTTACATTAATTAATATAAAACACTTCCCATTTATACAGAGTACAGGTTTAGATGTCATGGTGGTAAAAATGCCTGAATCTTGTCTACACTAGTTGCTACACTGGTGAGTGGAGGTGGTCATAGGGCATAGGGCAATAAGAGGATGATTTCTTGAATACTGCTCCAATAGATAGCCCAAGAGTCTTGCCTACAGTGAACCAATATTATTATTATTTGTTCTATTTCATTTATTTGTACTGCAGTAGCACCAAAAGATGCAAATCTGTGATTTGGGCGCGCACGCGCGTGTCTATACACGAACTCACATGTATCTATGTACATACGCTCCTTACCATAAACAGCCTATGCTTGAAGTGCAAGAGAAAACAGGTGGCTACAACAGACAGGAATAGAACAAAGTAAGAGTGACACAACTATGATTTAAGTAATAAGAGTGATTACAACATACCAGCCACCTAACCATTGTCAAGTGTTAGACATTGTAACAGAGATGATCATTGAAGAGAGATTTGAAGTGGGATAAGATGGCTGGCTTTGAGGATTTTTATACGGAGTTCCTCCCACACCTAAGAAGTGTCATGGGGAGAAAGTATGAAGGTGCTTGTGGGGGAAATGTCACTAGTAGACACAACAGAAGCAAAGACTGAGCTTGATCGTATATAAGAGAGAGGTTATGGTGGGACTAAACTATGAAAAGAGGCGATCTTGTAAGCGGCATTTTGAATCGATGAAAGGGTATAATGGTGTTTTGTGAAGTGCAGAAAGGGGAAGGTTGCAGTAGCTAGCATGTGCTGATGAGTGAGAGATGTTTTGCAGCAAGAGGCAGTATTTAAACACAGTCTGAATGTGTGGGTCTCGAGAGAGGGCTGAATCAATGATAAGGCCAAGATTATGTGCCTTGAGTGACGAGGATGGTGAGGTTCTCTAGAGTGAATAAGAAAGGGAGTTATATTTGGAGGAGCAAGATACAGACCTCAGTTCTGGCTAGGTGTAGCTTAAGTTGACAATTGGACACCAACAAGATGGTATCAGAAAGAAAGAGATTGAAAGAGGAATGCGCTGTAAGAAATTGGTCAGTATTGAAGAGAGAGAGGTTGCTCCATGAGTATTTAGCACAGACATAATAGTTAAAGCTATATTTTGAATGGAATCACTTAGAGATAAGGTGTGGAGGTGTTCAAGAAAAGAGCTCTCTAGAATACCCGCTGAAAGCTGGTGTAGTGGGGGTGATGAAGATCCTCTGAATGAAATGCTGAAGGAGCAAACAAATAAGTGGGAGAAGCAGGAGAGGACAGAATTGTAAAAGCTGAAGGAAGACAAAATTTTAAGTAGAATGGAGTGCTTGATGGTGTCCAAGACAGCTAAGAGGTAGAGGAGGAGGAGCAGGATGGAGTATAGACCCTGAGGTTTGGCCAGGAAGAGGTCTTTAACAACTGGGAGCCAGTGCAGAAGGTGGCACCCAAACTGGAGTGGTTCTAACATGGAATTAGAGGAGAGGGACTTGATACAGCAGTTAGAGGTCATGCTCTATGAGTTGAGAGATGAAAGCGCAAAAGAGGGTCCTGCTTGGAGAAGTAAGATGGCAGAGACTTGATGCATGCTTGTTTTGAGAGGGGCAGAAAACAGAGGAGAGGGAAAGGTTGAAGATAAAGTGTGTGTGTGGGGGTTGAGAGTGAATTCAATGGAGATCAGGAAATGGGATGCAATGGGGACTTTGGGGTAGGTGGAGGGGTTAAAGGAAGAGAACAGATGGCAAATTTCAGTTTCAGCCATGGAGGAAGGAAATAAGGGGTGGAGACAGGTTGGGAGGTTACATCAGATCTTGATAATTTTTCCTTTGACGAAATCCTGAGACGAGTGAGTAGAAGGGACAGGAAAGAGGGAGTGGGATTAAGAAGGAATATGAAGGTGGCAAAAAGCCAACAGGGTTTGTGAGTATGTATCTCAATTTGACAGCAGAAAAGTTGTTGCTTGGCTTGGGAGATGAAAGAACTGTAAGGGGAAAGAATTAATTTGTAGTGCAGGTAATCTACCTAGTCGTAAGTCTTCCACTGGAAGCACTTTGCTTGACAAGAGCAAGTGCAGGAAGCTGATAGTGGGGTGAGCCAAGGCTGGTGTTAGCTGAGCAGGCCTTGTTTGGAATACAGAGCGACATGAAGACCAGATTAAATGTACAGCTGTAAACAGAGTTTCTTTTCCCCACAGTTCTTCCCTACAATCTCTGCGTACAACACCACCATCCTGCCTGTGACTAATGTAATCTAGGCATCATTTTTGACCCAGACCTCTCTGCCAGCTAGGTCTAAATCTGGCTCTTTTTTTTTTTGCATAACAATATGGCCTTTCCTAACCATCCATCTGGCTAAAATTCTCATCCAGGCTCATCTCGCATCTCAGTTATAGCAAGACCCGCCCCCCCTTTTTTTACCTTGATAAATGCAATCTCACCTTGCTCACATTCATTGATTGCTGCTGCAAAGATCATTTTCCTAGACCATCACTGTGATCGTGTCACATCTCTGTGTCCACCAGTTTCCCATCTCTATCGTATCAAACTTAAGCTACTTGTCTTCACTTTCAAAGACCTTCACAGCCTATTTCCACCTTACCTACCATCTCTTTCACTAGAGAGATGTTGACTCCTGCCTCTAATTGGCCTATGATGCCAGCTTCCAGCACTCATTGGTTAACTTTTGCTGTCTCCCGTGTTGCCCCTTAGACTTGGGAGGAGCTCCCCAAAGTCATGTGCAATGCTCCTTCATTGTCCTATTTAAAAATCCACCCTAAAACTCAACTCTTCTGTAAAGTCCAGAAAAAAATTGAAGAATGGTTAGTCTGTTGGTGCGCTGATAGCTCTGCCTCTCATGCTTTTAGGGTGCACTTGAGTAATGTTTTCAAGTTTTTCTCCACAAATATGAGTGGTAGAAATTAACTTTATTTCCCTCGGATTGAAAACAAGGTTCTCATTAATCGCTTGTCTCCAGGAGCATGTCTTTTTTGAAAAAGCATCCAAATATTGCAAGTCACTGAATAAAATTGAGAACTGACAGCCCTGAAGCTAATACTTTGCATCAAGAAGTATAAATATTTCTGTAAAATATTTGCTACTAATGTTTTATTTAAGTTAAATGGCACTAGTCGTAGTTTCTCAAGTAAATAATGGCATTTGAAGGCATTCAGTTCAAGCTAACAGTTGTATTTCTAGGTGCTTTGATTACTGACTAACGTGATCCTCCATCTTTATTTGGTATAAATCTGAGGAACTAAATAATTTAGGCCCCGGTTCTGCAAAGACATAAGTACAGGCTTAACTTTAAGCAAATGAGCAGTTGCACTGAACCCATGTGTATATGTTTTTGCTGGGTTGAAACCTTATACTGTAAATAACACAACTTCAAGGATTTATGTTGCTGATTTAATGATTTGATCACTGTCACTGAAACTGTCATTTGGTTAATAGAGTTTCCTAGTAGATTTTTCTTTGATTCTGAAGAATAGGTGCTGCTTCAGACAATAAGATGAAAGACCAAAGAAGGGAAAATTCCAAGGAAAATGCATAGCAATCAAAAGAGTGTTAAAACAAAATTGTTATTCCCATGGTGTTGATGTTACAGGTTGCTACTGTGGGCAATGAAAGCTTTGATACACCCCCTGGTGGCCATAGGTGTAATCCAATCATCTGATTGTTTGATTTAAAGTGATAGGAGTGTATGTGATCAAACCGTTTAATTTTTCTGTAATGCACCATGTTACTTCCAGTTGTGTGAATGGTAGAATTTAAAATAGATGTTCATAGTTTTTAAAGGGGAATGGGTATTGAAGTTCCATGGATTAATTGTTGAAAATGTTAATATTTAATGAGACTAGGAAAAGTTTAAAAAAATTAGTAAAATAATAGTCCAACATGATAGAAATAACATGCTTGTTCAAAATATAGGATAATCAAAAGGTGGTTTTATATCTTTCTTACATGTGTAGAAACTTCTGTATTTCTAAATACAATTAAGTTTGTTCTGGGAATCACTTCACATGTAATTCATTAAATTTGCCAGTCAATAAATGTCTCTCTTAAATATATTTGGAAGGATTATGGAACAAATAAGGCCTTATCCTGTAAACCAGGTATCCCATAAGAATTCCAGCTCAGGAACCACTTTCTGGACTGGACCTTTCTTTTGTTTTCTTTTGAACAACGGTCAATTAAGTTATAATTAATTAAACAGTATCTTCCTTTACACTACTAGTAACATGAGATTAAAACCAACAGAACTTTAAAAATCAAACCTAACACTGTCTGCTATTAATGCTAATTATTTACTTTCTGCATTTCACTCATCTTGGACTATGAATGCAGATAAATTATTTTCACTTTCTGAGAGTAGATACATTCACAGAAGTTATGTTACCAGGAGCAAGATCTTCTAGCACAGAAATCCGCACACATACATGAAGCTACCAACAGGACAAGCACTGCAGATGCTGATGTTGCCATTCAGAATTGGAGTGATCCCAGCAAGGCCTCTGGCACTGTACACCTGGGTTGTTTGGAGCACCAGGTCCCAGTTTTAATTCCTGCTTTAAAAAACAAATGTTTTCCTTGCTGGTGGTGTGGATTGTTCTGGATGTGTGTCTTTGGATACAGGTGGAGCTTGGGACGGTGGCTCTGTTTTTATGTTAGGAGATTAGAGGGCTAAGGAAGTCAGGGATGTTCCCACTCTGTAGCTGGCAAAAGGAGTGGTTTGGGCAACAGTGGGAAATTGTAACCAGAAGGTCACTGACAGGCCTGGGTATCAGCTGTGGTGCTGCTATCACAGGTACTTCCATGCTAGCTGGAGGAGTTGCTAGTAAATAACTAAAATTCCGGTTCCAACGTCCTGCTATAGAACAGTGCTGTAATGTTTTTACTTTGGAGTGCATGAGAGGGAATGATTAAATCTGAAAAATGATTGATTTAATTACTATTTTTGTCAAGTTACAATTTTTGTGTCCGTTAAAAAATTTGTCTGAATATTGGGCCTATATTACCTTGCAGAATTCCTCTTATTGATTTGGTTAAGAAAAGTGCTTAAATGACATTTCAGTCTTATTCATGTTTGTTACATGTACAACCTCATTGTAGTCTCCTTTTTCCCAGTTTTACATAGGTGTCACACTATTAGCTCCTAGCTTTTGGTTTATTATAGTGTCACAGTTTAGTGCAACTACACCAGTATTTCCTCCTCATGATCCACCCTAAACAGGCCAGCATCTGTACTTTGCTTTCTCTCTAGAGGCTTTGAACAGCATAATGGCTAGCAATTATAAGTTACTTCACAGCTAATGATAAGCAAGCACATGTATTCTTAAAGTGAAAGCATTACAGAGAAAACATATTAAAAACAACAAAAGAATTCAGACATATGGTAAAAAGCTTACCAGAGGTTACCCCAACTCCAATCTCAAAGTTCTGGTAGGGGTCAGTCCTTCCTGGACCCACAACTGGGTTTTCCCTGTGGTTACAAGTTCATAACTCTTAGATTCAGAACCGTAAGATCCATGAATGGTTCAGTCTTTCTTTTACACAATTTTTGCCTTTGATTTTCGGTTCATAATAACTAGTGATCAGCAGACAATGTGTGCCTCCTCAAGGCATAGCTTCAAAAATCTGCGTTTTTGCTTAACTGGATGTGTGGAATTCACATTCACTTCCCCCTGAATATTACTCAAGAAAAACACTTTGCAATTTTTGTTCCAAGAGTCCATTTTTATATGGCACTCTGTCCAATATAGCCCTTTGAACCTGCAGGTCTCACACTTGCACATCTTCCCTCACTGAGAAGTTATGTACAATTCTGTCCTACAATAATACATAAGCCATTCATTTAATAAAATGGACCCTAATGTTACGTAAACCTAATTCAACAACATCTCAGAAGGATATTGCAGAACATTGCCGTATCTCTCCCAAATAACATAGCAAACAGATCCATGTTAAGTGAATTGAGAGAAGGGAATGGGCACCAATGATCCTGAGTTAAGGGTTTGTTTTTTATATAGTATGTGGGAGTTCCAAAACTCAAAAATGTAACAGGCACAAATGGATCAAGCAAAGGCTGTTAAAAAGAAGCTATATTAGGTAATTATTCACTGTGTTCTGTGGTTGGCAGATAATTTTATTTGGCTGGCAGTGAGGGTTATTTTTTCATGCCATCGTATAAAACATGCAATGTTAACTGCAGCTGAAGTCAGAATAAAATAATTTTTAAGTACACATGTCGATGTATGAAACAGCTATATAAGGACAGTTCTATACCCAGTAGGCTGTACATCCATGCAGCTCTCATAGAAGTTAATAGTTGGGTGTGCATTTTGGAGGACAGAAATAGGCCCGCTGTGTTTTTTTTTTTTTTTAAATGCAAACTTGGGCATTAGCCAAGCTGCATTTCCAAGAGTGTGGAAAGAAAAAAAAAAACAAAAAACAAACAAACAAACTGAAAAGCAATGTTTGCAGGGAATGCAAACCTTTTAAGTGGCCATCTGTAGTGAAACACTAATTTCATCAAGCACTCAGTACTGAGGAAAATCTGTATAATCTCCACTAGAGTTAATTAATCTGCAATTTCTGTTCTGTTAATATAGCATCTGTGTTCTCATATTCACTGCAATTTTCCACATAGTATGCACCATCTGATATAGTGTATACTAATGTTTCTAGCTTTTGCTTTCTGCTTAATGTTTCCTTCCTTGAGAATCTATATTTAGTGTTTTCAGTATATTCACTGCTAAACACAGTTTCCTTTCTAATGAAAGGAAATAGCTTTCTGTAGGGATAAGAGTGAACGAAGGGCAGGATTTCCTGTGGAAACTCATATGCATGAAAGTAGGCTGTTACTTTGAACACAGTGTCAAGGAACATTATTAAATTAAAAATATGGACAGTTTGTTTGAAATCTATTACAGATAGATTTTTCTCCCCTTAAGCAACCCCCTTATATTTATAGCTTGCTTCATATTTAATATGGCTAGTATGAAATAGTTTTGGAAAAGATGAAGTAATGACAGCTTTACACTAAGCTTGAAACTACAGCTTCAAAAAGCTGACACCTTAGATTATTTTAAAGTCCAAACATTCCATATTGCTAACCTGTTGTGATTGATTGCTCCTTTTGCAGTACTACTAGCCTCAAGGAATAGCTGTCATTTAAAATCTTTATGGCCCTGAAGTTCCTGTGTTTTCAAATGGGTATTTAAATTTAATTAGTATTTTGCCTCATTACCTGGCTGGGCTGATAGAGGAGGGGAGAAGGATAGATAAGGAAGTGTCATTCTTTGCAAACATTAAATGTGTTGAATGTATCAAATATCTTTCAGGGTCATATTAATACTACATTCATTATATTTTTTTAATCTTGTGGTGGGATCAGGGCAAGAGGAGGTCCCTAGCCCCATGCACATAAGTGAGAAAAGATAATACAGCCCAACCTTTTCAGCACTGAGTAAAATCAATAAAAGGGAGACAGCCAGGCAGCTGCAGGTGGTGTGTGGGTGTATTTTTAAAATGAGCAGTATTATATCTTGAACAATTATATTTTCAGTCTGAAATAAAGTACACGTTGATATTGGCTGGTGTATGTAAAGGCTTAACTAAATTTCAGCAAAATGCTGGAATTCAGGTAGCTGAGAGATTGAGAAGATCTCTCTGCACTTGGTCTCAAATCCTGGTCTTGAATGCAGGCCCATTGGGAAGCAGCTTTGACTGTCACGCCACGCCAACTCATCCAGTGACCAGAGAATTCACAGACTTGAATGGGCCTGTGACCTGTCTCCTGATTGGTCACATGGTCTTGACCCTGACTGGTTGATGACCACATATAAACTTCCTGATTCTTTTTTGACGTTGACTGAACAGCAAGCCATTTCCCTCTAGTTGTTAGTCAGAGCCTGTCTCACCCTGCCAGCTACCTTGCTGTACATGTCCCTTGGATTGGATCTCCTAGCTATGGGACTTGTGTGAGCTCTGACCTGGACTGTCTTTTCACCTGCCTGACCTCTGGGTAGTACAAGGTCTGGAAGAACTAATAATAAAAGTAAATCTTCATCCTAGAAGATGGGGCCAAAACCCATCACCTGTTAATAGGCTCCTCTGTCTTTAATTTAAAGGTGGGGAAATGGCTGGGATTTTTTTTAGTGTCTTTTAAAATATAAAGCCAGTGACAATTAGGGCAAGTGTTGAAAGAAACATCTCGTAAAAAGAGAGTGCTATATTGCAATACTACTCATTTAACACAAATTAAGTGTTTTGCCTCCTTTCTTAAAAGCTATAAAAACAGACTGGTTTTCCAACCAAAAGAAAACAGCACAGAAATTTCAAAATATATTTTTATATGTGGGTGTAAGAACAAAAAGAAAGACATTACAATAAGAAGATACAACTCTGCGTAGGAAAGAGAAATTGTAATTTCTGTTGTATAGCTTACCAAGAATATAAAGCTTTGTGTATTCTCTATCATGGTTTTGATTAGGAAATGTCTCTTAAAACAAATCAGTCAGTCTGTGTGTTTAAGGTGCAGGAGCTCAGGAGACTTTGCATATACATTTTTATCTTTCCTGTAACTAAGCCTACCTCCTTCCCTGGGGATTCTGACTGATGCATCCTTTTTGCCATATGGCATCAGGCTTGTGGAAATGACTAGAATAGACACAGGAGAGAGACACTTTCAGGGAACAAAATGTATTAGTCAGTGCAGTGAGGTCTAAAGAGGGAAGTGCCCGTGGCTGACAGATCTGAAATGAAGCAAAATGTGAAGATGTGAGAAACCCAGTGGGCCAAAGATTTCTTTTCTTACTTGCAAGGATGTGGAGGGTGGAGAAGGAGAGAGAGAGAGAATCCTCCTTACGGTGAACGTACCCTTCATCTTCTCAAACTATAAAGGGCAGAACTGCCCCCTCCTCTGTTAATGGGACCACGGACAGGAGAGGTTCCCTGCACTAAGTGCAAAGAAGACTTGGCCTGTGCACCACTACCAAACAAAATGCAATGCGGAGGTGGGAAGGGGGGGGCATATTGTGTGGCTTGTGAAGGGATAAAAGGAAGTTAAAGAAGGCGGAGGGTGTTTTTACACTAAAATAAAACCTGCATCTGGCCCGAGTCAGCTGACTTGGGCTGAGGCTGTGAGGGCTACAAATTGCAGTTTAGACCTCAGACTCTGAGACCCAACCCCTTCGTGGAGTCTCAGAACTTGGCTTCCAACCCAAGCACAAACATCTGCACTGCATTTCTTAGTCCCTGGAGCCTGAGCCTTGCAAGCTCAAATCAGCTCACCGGGGCCATCCGCAGCCCTGCCACGGCTCTTTTATTGCAGTGTAGATGTACCTGAAGAGCCAAATAATTGGTTCTGAAACCCCTGGTACTCTCCCTCCCCTCTCCTCAACTCCGATTTTCTACTGTCTTGCATTGTAGGCAGGCTTACTTGCCACTGGCTGCAATATTCTGTAGGCCACCGTTTTAGCCAGTTTATATGCCCTCCTCAGCCTTGTGTGACCTAGAAGATTGGGGGTATTCACTTCTTCACTTAGTACATAGTTGCTGTTTGTTGCTAATGCTCAACCAGTGGTTCTCATGGAGAAGCAAATATTTCCTTGGTTTATACTATCCATTTTCACAGTTATTCCCTTTACGCTCCAGCCAAGAAAAGGCATGCATAGGACCACAGCAGGGAAAGTCCCTTCCACACAAGGGGACCTGTTCCAGACCCCTGCAGTAAAGATAGATGCACCAGCTTACGCACACACTGGAATAGTACAAGAAATTTAGGCAAGAGAAATACGTATTTACAGAGAGATGGATGGAGAAAAACAACAGGGGAGAAGGTGAGGGGAGTCGTAAAACAGGTGTGATCCAACATGAGGATCCACAGGCTCAGTGATACCACAACATAGAAGGACAGCCACTGAGCAATATCTGTACTCGGAGTTCAGGAATTCTGGGCAGACTTCCAGTCTGGCAGTGAGTCTTGAGTGCTCCTGATCATCTTTGGTGCCAGTAAACTTTCCCCAACAAACTCCTCTGGTGCCCTCTTCAGCCACTCTACACACCCACACAGAGCAACACCCTCCCCGCTTTACTAGCGCCAATCTCCCTCCCTTATTCCCAATTCAGCACTCTAGTCCCATGCACTTCTAGGCAACCATGAGACTGGGTCCAGCTCCGCTTTGTCCTTCTCAGGTGATTCCTTCCTGGCATGGTGCTCTTCCTGGCTCCTGTCCTGGGACATCCCCACTTAGCCGCTCTGTCCTTTGGGCTGGTTCTTGGCTGCTTCGCTATGTGAGGGTCTGCTCGCTGTAGGTCCTCTTGCCTGGAGTTATAGGCACACATGTCCTGGTCATGAACAACCAGCACTTCCTCTGTCTCATGTGTTAATCCAAAGTAACTTTTTTGCAACCAATACACTTCTGAGTGTATGGATATCTGTAGGTGCTTTAGGGAAAATTTTCCACAACATATACTGTAGATATCTTGAGTGCTAAAAGAGTGGGAAGGCCCAAAAAGAGCATTCGCTCTCAGTAGTAGTTCTGAGAGAGAATCTTAGGTAAAGTGCTGAACTGACCAGAATGAACTGTAGCTCTTTGTGTGCTTATTGAAGGTATGTTTGAATTTATCCTTTGGTACTGTGTAATGGCTGGCAGGCTATTCTGTTAAATGCTCTCCTTGCTGCTTGGGGGACTTTTACTGGAATGTCCACAGGAGCTTGTTAACTGACGGCATTGGTACGACTGCCTGCCTCTTCACTGAAGTCCTGTTACTTCTTTAGAGTCATGTGCAGGAAGGGACACATGCACTACATTGTCTAAAGTGGAGCAGCTGCTGCCCTGTGTGTATCCTTTATTTAGAAGAAGTATTTTGTTAATTTAATGTCTGTGGATAGCACATCAAATTGGGAGGAAGGTAAATGTATTCCCCCATTTTTCTTCCCCATTTTAAGGTGGATTGGTGATCCAACATCAGCACTTTGACTGCTGGCTGCTCTTGCAACAGTTGTCTGATTTGGGAAAAAGCTTAAAAAAGGAAATATTAAAAAACGTTCTCTTGTGTTTTTGGTTTAAAGTTTCATCTGGATGGAAATGAGACACTAAAAATACATTCCATGGTACTACTCTACTTTTTGGTATACTTGAAGGTTCCCAAATTGTAAAGAATATTTGTTTCATTACAGTTCCTATAAACACTGGAAGCATAAACATTTTTAGACAAGCAAGACCAAAGTACATGGTACTAAGTATTTGCAGAGACAAAAGCCTTATGTGGTAATCCTTCAGGGTGCTGTTTTCTAGCATTTGGTATTGGCCTAATGCTTTGATGTAAAGTCTGTGTGCATGTCTGGCCAGGAATTTTCAGACCCAAGATCTCCAGGTGACCATAGTTTCCTTGCTACTATTACTTTTGCTGGTCTTCTCAGCCTCTCTGCTTTCTCAATACCCCCAGCAGCACCATGAATCAGATGAAAGAATGAGTATATGTATAGAATTTTTGGTTTAGTTTCTTTCCCTCCACTTGTTTTTTGGTCAGGCTGGGAACATACTATATGGCCCTCAGTCTTTACTCAGGCAGAATTCCCATTGGTTCCCTGAATATGGATTAAATAAGAACTGACTGTCCATCTGACAAGGAGGCTGTGGTCTGGAATAACTATGTTGATTTTGAAGATAGAAAAAGAAATAGGTTTTTGGATTTTTTTTTGAGTTTGTTTTTATCAAAATGTTCCAGTCAGCTCTTGTTAGTATCAATATCACCTTTATTCCTGTGGCTGTGTTTGCAGTCCTCATCTGTGATCGGGTGAGCCAACTGCACCAAGACTATGATCAGTGCTATTAATAGGTTAACAGTGATGAATATTTGCCAATTGATCAGGCTTTTATCTACAACAGGTTATAGAATGTACATAAAACACAGCTTCAATAAAAGCTTGTTTAGTTAGCAATCTTCAAAAACAAACAGGAAATGGTGAGAGGCAATAAATGTCCTTATTTACGAGGTCAAATTTCCAGTTGTTTTTTCCTGATTCTTGTACCTTCTGTGACATCTCAAATTAGCAAAATAAAGAAATAAAAAAGAACAGGATTATTTCTGTAGCGTTAGGAAATTTGTATGTATTTGTTTCACTAAGATAGAGTAGAAAGATTTAGGTGAATGAACAGATGTCCATAAATATCCAATTATTTTAACTGCTTCACAATTTTAAATTCTTTGACAGAGGATATTAAACCTATATATTGTGATGGAAAGTCAACCCTTCTTTGACAAGACAAGCATCTTATGATACTAGCTGCTCTTTCTGTGTGAACTAGAAAAAGAATGTCATTATGTCATTACTTGGTTATCAAATTGTTTATGTATCGAATTCATCATTAACTACACCGCAGTTCATGCTCATTGCAGTTAATGAACTTGTTTCTGTATATTGTGAAATAGTTGTAAATGTAAATCTTGCCTCCTAATACACCCTATAATAAGCCTATCATACTAAGTAAAAGTGCAAATCAGAACTGATAACACATCTCATTGATTTATTGCTTATCTGCCCCACCCTCAAACTCCCCCAAATTTTATTTTAGAACACATTTTTTCTCATCTAAAAACCTTTGCTTGTATAAATTCACTATTTTATAGATTTTTTTTTCCTGGTACATGGTTTAAAGGTGTATCTATTTGAACCAATACATGAATATGAATATATGTGTGATGCTACACATCTGAGGCCCTTATCCTCCAAAGGGATCCACACAACGACCTTTACTCACATGCAGAGTCCCACTGAAGTCAGTAGGATTTGCATATGCAAATAGAGATTTGGAGAATTTAAACCCAGTTTTTAGGTTCATATTATTTTTGGTTTTATTCTGTAGGCCATGCACTAAATGTCCATGCCAGATCCAAATCGTATTTATACTTTTAAAATAAAATACAGTATTTAGATATTTCAAACAAAGGAAAGAGATGCTGACTTGAAAAGCCTCAGGCTGGCTTCTGAATGTGTTATGTGTCCAGTATGACTTCAATCTTACATGTAGTGTTTGAGTAAAAAACCTAAGTGTGTGTCGTTTGCTGTCCAGTTTTCTATAAAGTTGGCCAGCACCAGGGAATCCAAAAGTCTTCCATGAAAAGTAAACACAAAAAATAAGACAAAAAAAGAGTTTTTGTCTGGTTTAATCCCACTGCAGACTATCTTCTGTCCCAGCTGCCCCTCTAAAGGTTATTCAATATTAAAACTAGTCAGAACACTTAAAGTGAAATGAAATTTCATCAAAATTTGCTGTTTTGTCAAAATGTGTCAGTTTTGATGAAATTTCTGTTGGGAAAGTTTAGGGGGAGAGAGAGAGACTCTGAAGCCTATGGTAAGAGCACTGATCTGGGATGAGGAAGATCAAAGTCAAGATGAAAAACTCTGATCTGAATCAGGCAGAGTGGAAACTTTGAATCTGGGTCTGCCACATACCAGGCCATGCCCTAACCCCCATGCTGTAGAGATGCAATCTAGATATTCAGAAGGCTGTTATCATTTTATGAGAAATGGAAACAAATTTCAAAGGTTGCTGCAAAAATGAATAGTCATCTTTCAGACAGCTCTGCTCAATATATAGGATTGCAGTGTGAGGTGAAAGAAGTAAAAAGTGGATGGATGGGTGAGTGAGTGAGTGGAATAGAAGTCTGTTCCCCTCCATCCCAGAAATAAAATTCTTTGAATGAATCTAGGGTAAATACTTTAGAAAGCTTTGGAGTTAAATATTGTAATAAAAACTGTCGTCTTTGGCAAGGGAATGGATGCAGACTTGTGTTGGAATTCTTAGACCAAAAGAAATTATGTAACTATGTTTGTATCCTTATCCTGTAGTGTAGTTAACCTGGTTTTTCTAAGTTATCTGTTACAAAATCTAGTAAAAATACCTTTATTTGCCTTTAAATATTTTGGCATGTGTTTACATAAATAACTTCATATGAATATGTTCCACTGTTAATAATAGTAAATCCCAAAACATAGTTATAAGTTGCCAGACAAAATTGAGCTCTGACATTCAAGGGAAATTCAATTTTTTAGCTGATTAGAATGTAAGAAGTGAAGGGTCAGTCTCTGGACTAATACTGCAAATTCTAAAATAATCAGGTGGGTTGAGTAGTGTGTTCCTGTCTCAGTAAAAACAGTAACTAAGTAGTCTGAAATACTAACTAGTACCATAATTTCCATGGTCTTCTATAGATACATGTCTTTAAAAGTGGCAATTACATTTCTCCAAGGTTAACAGTATCTTGCTAAATGTATGAAAGTTATTTTGAGAAATGTTTCATACTAATAAAATCAGTTCAAAATGCTTTATTTTGATTGCTGGGTTTAAAATGTAGCATCGTGTAGCACATGTTTACCTGATTGTAATTCTTAAAGTCTGAGGGATACAAAAATTCTCCAGTGAATATAAATTTAATCCTCTTGATGTTTTGGAACTTCAAGTACATAGCATTTATGCTATGAGATTTATTGGCAAAGATTTGGAGTATTTTAAAGTCTAGAACTCGAGGAATGCTTGCCATAGCAATTTTTAATAAGCAGTTGTAAATTGCACTCTTTGGAATTGTTGGCTTAATGATATTTGTGAAATTTCAAACCTAAATTCCTAACCTATTTATTACATAGCCCTTGGAGGTGGAGATAAATACTTCCTTATGTCACTTGTCTCAAAAATTTCAAAATAGCTTAAAGAAGTTGGGCACCCATTGCCATTGATTTTCATTGGGAGTTGGGCTCCGGCATGCTTAGGCTACTTTGAAAACACCTGTCAAGTTGCTTGATGACTTTCTCCAGTTTATTGCATATTGATGCTTTGTCTCCCCATACTCCACCACTCATGTTCCTGTTACACACAAATTGCACGCAGCTCTGCTTATAGAACGTTTCACATGTAGTGCCTGATGCTGCAAGGAGCCAACCATCTTCAATTGGATTCACTTTGTACCAGACTAATATGTCAGCTTTGATCCTGCAACAGTAATTCATGTACACTGCAGTGTAATAACATCAGCCATCTATAGGAGATGAGTCCCTAATCACTGATCAAAATCAACAGAGTTAAAAGCTAAGTCTAGCGCATTCTGTTTGAATAATACTGCAGATGATAAATTTGTCAAAATGTGAACCGGAAGCAGTGTATGATTATACTATTAGGCACAAAAGGCTATATTTGGAAAGTGATGAGCCTTCTCAATTTTGGATTTCCAGGTGCTCAGCACCTTCCTTGATATGGCCCTTTGTACATAAAAAGCCTGACTCATGATGTATAATTTCTGGTTCACTTGTTGACAGTTTGTCATATGCAGCCCCAGTCAAACAGAGAAGACTAGTGTTATCTGTTAAATCTCTTGATTTTTGGTTGGTGATGAGGGATTTATGTCCGCTGTTTGACTGACTTCATTATACTGCACTGTGCAAGGCCTACTGTTGTAGGCTAAATCTGATACATCAGCAGTAGAATGAAGTGATGTAAAGATTGCTGTAAATTTTAGTGTATTAATTTGGTTGTTAGCGATTAAAGCAGAGATGAATGGGAAGATAGTGAGCATCTTCTTCTGGAGAGTGCCTTTTAGGGTATATCTACGCAGCAGCAGATAGATAGATGCATACTATCTTAGCACATTTCTGTTTACCCAGGGTGGGAAGTATGCTCCAGGCTACTGGTTTTCCATCTCAATATTTGAGTTTACAGGTGAAGATGGGGAGAGTACTTTATCCCCAAGAAAATAGTTTTATACTTTAAAGAATCTCCACTACCTTCCCAGAGTGTTAAATAAAATTTCATTTGTGGAGGAGAAAGAAATTAAAAATAGAGGTAAAAATATGAAATCACTAAGCGAGCGCTCAAATATAGTTGAGAGAGAGAGAGTAATGCCAAGGAAATGTATGACATCATTCATGCCATGTAAGCAATGAGAAGCCCATCACAGTTAAATATATACATGGAAATTAAGTTATTTCTGCTCCAAAAAGAATTAGATCAATATATAGTTGTTAGCTTGCCTAGTAAACTGCCTTTGGTGATGTTAAGGAACAATATAATCATTTGTTTGGGCAAAATTAAGCAGGATCATATATTATTATATATAGATAAATTGTGTTAGTACTGCAACTGTAGAACAACTAAGTTATAATATATTTTATAAATATACTCAACTACAATTCTGTTAATTTACAGTATCCTTTTTATATATGGTGAAATTTTATCCCTTGTGAATGTAAAACTGGCACCAGTAGTAACACAACAAATCTTTAGAAATGTGTACTAATAGGAAGTAAATTAAATACATTTGTGGCAAATCTCATTAATATTTTGCAGTTAGTAAAAATCTTGGCCTTAATCGTACACTATTTTTCACACAATTTTATGTAAATACTAGACACTACTGTAGCAATTATACAGCTAGTTTCCATAAAAACAATATTTAAAACAACTGGGTTCTCTGTTTATCTATAAAGTCCTAGGTAGGGCACATTATTTGCAAGGGCGGGAGATACTTGGATGATCTCATAGATCTTTTACATAAGTCTATTTTCTAGATGTGGTGAAGTTCTAACTCTTATTACAAATTATTTTCAAGAAATGGAAAATTTTAGATAAATACTATTTCAATCATAATAGAATGTTGCTGACTGTCCTTGTGCTTCTTAACATTTGTAATTCTTCTTGCACCTTCCCAGTGTTGTGTTTTTGTCAGCAAGGTTTAACGGTGATTGAAGCTTGTGGCAGCACAGCTAAAACACATGGAGATGTTTTAGTTTTAATAAAACACAAGCTCCATTGCCTCAGAGAGTTGAGTGGTTGAACCACGTGTTCTGATTTGTGATGTGACTATGAAATGTCAAGAACTGACATCCAGGTTTTGCATGCGCCACCAGTTCCATTTGAACATAGTTTATCAGCTGCATTTTGGGTACAACCCTGAAATTGAAAGATGTGTGAAAATGTCAGATTGCAAGCAGAGAATAGCAAACCTTTTTAATCTCCTCTGAAAAAGATGCATCTATCCCACTTTTCACAGTGTACTGTACAGACAACTGGTTTTGTGCAAAACATTTCTAGTGAATGAAGATCTATGGTATGACTTGTCCTTTTACTACCTTAATTGTTGTTTCATAAAGCGTTTACCTGATCTGTAAAGTCCACCTTTTCCTACAAATCTCTCTTCCAGATAGTCTATTTCTGTGACTCTTATAATATATTAGTCAATGAATACTGGATAGATTGAAGAGGCCAGGCATAGTTGATGTGTTTATTAAATAATGTATAGTTACAAAATTGTATTTATTTAATAAAATACCCATGTAAAAATGTTGTGTTTTGATTGTATCCCTCTTCTACATCCTTCATGTGTTTCATATCTTCTTAGTCAATATTTTCAGGATCAAGTCTTATGTGCTTAATTTAGGCACATGATTATTCCCCATGATTTAAAGTTAAGCACATGAATAAATGTTTACAAGATTGTGGGCACCAATTGTATTTTGGGACACAACTGTGTCATCTTTTTATGCACATAACAGTACCTACAATATTTTGAGTGCTACTGGAATTGAAAAAAGAATAGTAATTATGTGATCTTCACATTAATTTTAATTTCCGCCATAAATGAATATATTACATTAATTTGAACACTGATTAAAATTTATTTCATTCTCACCAAGAAAATAGTGTCCTTGGCTAAACATAAACACACTTGTATATTTAAGGATGTTTCACCACCAGTACCAGAAGACGGCTATGTACACACTGATGGCAGCAAATTCGCCGCTGTCAGATCGATTTTTTTCTGGTCTGATTGAGCAGCAGTGAAGACATGCTCAATAAATCCAGAAGTCGATCTAATAAAATCACACCCCCACCTCCAAAAAAAGTGTAGTGCTGTTTTGACGGAAATGCTTTCGCATTGGCACGGCACAGTGGAGATGGTGTGCTAAATGGCGGTTATGAAATCAATGGGAGTTATGCAAGCTACTCTCTGTCGCTTGTGTAACTCCTGTCAACTGCTGCCGAATTTTGCCGGCAGTGTAGATTTGCCCGAGGACTTGTTCTTTCTCCTACAACAGAACATTGTACAGGTCTTAATGGATTATTTTACCAAGTTTTGGTGAACAATGCTGCCTGTATTTTGCTGTTAATTCTGCATTTCAAGTTCAGAATGCTAGCTGGTATTAATGTAAGTGGTTTTATAAGTCACAGGGATTCTTTTTTGTAGATTACACATGAAAATGTGAATTAAATAAGTGACATTTTAGATTAAAAGCTTTGGGATCAAAAAAGGCCAATATAGAGAGAGCTTAGTTCTGTTATAGCAAGTGTGATTTTTCTTTTACACCCTTTCAAAATACTGTATTTTGAGAGCAGTTTTCTTATCAGATTGAAAAACTCAGTAATGAGAATCTGCTCTCAGTAATGCTCGTGCTACTCTTGTAGACAATAAAATTCCGGATTCTGCTATATACTCTGCATGGGAACTCCTACACCTGTGCAGAGTCACAGTGAACTCACCGTAGTTCTGTACAGAGGCAAGTCCACACGTATAAATCAAATTACTTGTGTATAACTTAAAGCAGAACTTGGCCTGAAGTAATTGGTAAGAGATTGCTCTGATGTATATGGTAACTTTTGCTTAGTTCTTCATGACTGCATCAGCTAGTGCTTTGAGTACCCTAGGATGAATTCCATCAGTCCCTGCTGACTTAAATAAATGTAACATATCTAAATATTATTTAACCCATTCTTTCACTATTTTGGCTTGCATTCTTTCCCCCGATTATCAGTATTAATTGTGTTGAGCATCTGGTCATTATTAACCTTTTTAGTGAGGACTGAAGGAAAACAGGCATTAAGCACCTCAGCTCTCTTGATTGTCATCAGTTATTAGCATGCTGTAGACTGCTTGTTAAAGTAAACTTACCAAACTATATCTGAAAGTCAAACTTTTTTGGATCATATACGCTTTTAAAGAAGCTGTTTTTGGCTTATGGCTACGTATTCTAATATCCAGCCTAGAGGGAATTCTTATGGACAGATCATAAATACCAGGGGTATTTTAAAAAGATTTTTCAGAGCTTTGTTTTATCTACCCTACTATTAAAAGAGAGAGAGTATATCAGTTTTATATACATTATATTTCTCAATATCACGTCAACTATCCCTTAGCCTTCCAAAACTGAAAAACAAAATAAAAAACTACAATAAAGAAATTGCAGGCTCTTAATGGATTCAAATTCGTGCCTGAGAGGTCATCATTTATTCTTGCTCCTTGCTAATTATTAGTGTGTGTGGTGTTATTAATACAAGGTAATGGATTTAAACAGTTGTTGCTAATACTCTTAATACATTGGTTAGTCAGAGAAGCCAAGATCCTTAAATCTGTCAGTATGATTTGGATAAAATGGAAGTTAAATTGGAAACAGATTAGGTATTCACTAGGGTAGGGATAAAGTTAAGATTCATGAGATTTTTGGATCCAATTCATAAGTCTGGTAAGTAGAATTGTAGGAAATACACTGGCAATTACAGTACTAGAATTATATTTGGCTAGGTTTCCGTACAGAGTTAGATTGCGGACAAAGATGAGAATCACTTAAGTTGTTCTGGTTTTATGATTTTATATATAAAAAAAAATTCTCAAGGGATGGGGGAGGACTTGTGGAGAGAGAGTGAGCACGTGCATATTCTGTGGATACTGAGCCTCTGTATGCGTACACACACACAACTGTAAATAGTTATTAGTTATGTGCATTTTTAAAACCTGTCCTGTAAAAATCAGTTTTTATTTATTGGTTTGTTAAAGAGCTATGTATAAAATAGTCTGATATACAGTGGTCCGTAACACAGAAAATACAGACTTGAGAGAAATCACAACACACTTACCTATATTTGGAAAAAAAAACTCAGAGCTATAAGTGGGATAGATTTGAATAATTCCATTCAGAATAATTTTCCATACATCTAAAACAATTTCTGAAACACTGACAAATATATCGCTTCATGTTTGTGTGACCTAAAGTGCAGGAAAGTAATTATTTCTAAAAAGGCAAAATCACTGGTATCTTCAGGAGGTTGACCTTCTGTTTAAGCTGATATGAGAATAAAACTAAAAGTTGAGCATCATCGAAGGTGTAAAAAACCTTATTTATTAGTAACTGGTAGTTTTCTGCGGTTTTGATTGGACAATATTGGATGACTAAGAGAGGAACATGCTTAGAAAAGGTATTAATGTTTTGTGTTTGTTAATATTTATGTGAAAAATTAGTCAAATTCATGGTAAGAAAGAGAACAGGATTACTACTAACATGATTGGGAATGGATGGTTTTATTTATTTTTCTTTACGAAGGTATGTGTCTTGACAATATGAATTGTCCTTCATTTTAGACTTAAAACAGTGCACATAACATGGATTATGCAAGACAGTGAGACAGAGGATTATGACAGCTGAATATTTACGTTTTCAAATCTTTGAAAAGCCATGTGCAGTTATGTTAATTACTAAAAGTTTTTTGTACTGGGCAATTAACAGTTTTACTTTTTGTTAATACAGTCATCAGTGAACGAGAAAGGGGCATGAGAATGTCTTTTGCTAATTGAAAATGTAAATAAATAGCTGCACTCATACATTGCAGATATTTAAATATTTTCTTTAAATTTTTGGAAAGCGTAAACTATAAATAACTGAGATTTGAAAGCCTATTAGAAAGTGCTACTTTGTAAATCCTATAGTATAGCATAGGAAGGAGTTCAGTTTCAAATCCTAAATTTAGGAGAAAGCTGTAAGCACATTAATTATAGTGATTTTTTCCAAGGTATGTTATAGTACTAAATGCATGGTGCTAAGAACCCTGTTTTGATAATGCTGTATTTATTTACATTTGTTTTTGGTTTAGAATACTCACTGTGTGGGTTTTTGGCCAGCTGGTTGGAAATCAGTAGCATCAAATCTGCATCCTATTTGGCATTAAGATGCTTGTGTTTAGTCATTTGATCAGATGACTGCAGGTCAGGACTCAGTTTGTTTTAATTTCACTCATGGCATTCATATCCACACTTCGCTAGTAGTGGCACTTCTCTGTGATCCACTCTACAAACTTGTAAAATGAGGACTACATAGAGGTGTTGTGAGGTTTAATTAATGCTGCAAAGCCCTTGGATATTCTGGCATGAAAAGTGTTACAGTATAAATTCAGGTAAAATGGTTACAAGCCTAAAGAGATTCTGACATTGGCATAGCCCTTAGAAAATTCATTTCTTCATCACTGATTCAGTAGTCCAACCAGTCCTGTAAGGCATTTAAGCCTATGATTAACTATAGGTACATGCTTAAATTTAATTGGCATCAAGAGAAAGATATAGCATGTTCTTAAATAATTTGCTGAATTAGAGTTTTGATAAAAAGCAAGCGTATACAAAGTCATGAACTACATTTTTAAAAAACAGGACAGGAAGGCTGTTGGGAACAAGAGAATAAATGGGATTATGGGTTAAATTTACAAAGAATTGTCTTTGCATAATGTGGCAGTTCTGGGGTTTTGTTTTTGCTCTAAAGCGGCATCGTTACTTTTTTTTTCCTGAGACAGTTTTTGCCTTATATAATTATGAATTTTCAAGAATAAATTTTCTGTGGCAAATTTATGTATCTCTGTATGTGATTCATAGACTTTTCCAAAGAACTAATTGCGTGTATGATTGATAGTTTCATAATAGTGGCTGTTTCTGAAGTAGCCTTCGTTAATTGCATGTAGGGCTTCAGATTTTTTATTTAAAAAGAAAAAAGAAAAAAAAAAGAAATTGATGTTTTTCCAGTGTATATTGGATAAACATGAGACAAAGTTATTTGTATCTAAAGACCTACTAAATGGAGCATGGACTATGGGAGAGAGATTTTTAAGCATACAAGTGTGTTGTACATTAATTGGACCATGTCAACCCAGTTGTTGCCCATTAAAGGTTCCCTAGCATGCTTCAACATGGTTCTGTTTGAAACAGTAGTATGTTAAAGCACACTGGGGAACATTACAAAGGGATTACTAACTGTAGCATATACAGAGAGAGCCCTGAAAAAAACTGTTTTGGACCTCTCCATAAAACTCAAAAAATGCTAAAAGTAAATCCTGAAAAATGAAATTAATAAACCCTGAAAAACAGAAGCCTCATCTGCAAGTACTATATGCATAATGATTTAGGTCGATGGTATAAAACTTGTCATAGAAAATGTAATTTTCCGTTACTAAATGAGCAGTTTGTATTTTTTTTTTGTTTGAATAATATTTTTAGGCAGATTCTTTGTTCTTTTATGTGCCAGCGGAATTCATGAGGGCCATGTGAATATTCAAATGTAGAAGCTAGGATGGAGTTGCGGTTCCTAATTGTCTTTTGAATTGCAATATTTTACTGTTGCTTCCTTTATTTAGTCCTGGTATTTCAGCCTTATCTTGTTTTCACCCTTCCACCTCAAGAGTCTCCTGACAAGTTTCAGGGTGGGGAGGTGTGATGTTGTTACTCTGTTCTCTTCACCAGCTGGTTGGCTGCTGAGAAGTGATGTTTCTTTTACTCCTTTTCCTATCTCTGTTTTAAGTGGTGTCCTCTTGAGAATAGCGCCAGTGTCTGATTTTACTGTTGTTTTTATCTGCAGGTGGTAGCAAAGTAAAACAGACCTGGTTCTTTTACCATACCTGCAGGGCATGATAGCAGCAGTGGAAAATGACATGACTCTTCAGTTTCTACTAAGCTGCAATTTGTGAAAGCTGTGAGAGCAAAAGTACTGGATTGATTTGCAGTCTGTTTACATACGGAAGGTTATATTTGCAAAAATGAGGGCTAGAGACCTAGTGTTAATTTTTAAATGAAAGCTCAGAAGTTGATCCACTTGTATGGAAAAGCTTCCCATAGACTTTTAAGTATATTTTTCTCTCTTTTAACCTTACTGTTTTGTCTCCATTCACTTTGAAACCTGGCACACAAACACTTGAACATAATGCACAGATTATAAGCCTTTTGTTTGTCAGCTGTTACTGTAATGTTGGTACAGAATGCCATGTTAATTACTGCTGTTTGTTGTGGGCTTTTCTGTACCATGACCTGTATAGATCAATATTTAAAGAGGGACAATGAGAGCACAAGTTCATTGGGAGATAAGTGTGTTTTTTATTTTTATCATATATCCTGTAATAAACATTTCAAGGGATTTCAAACAAATATTTAAAGATACTAGGTGATTAAAAATCGTAATTCTAACCTTATTCATTTTAGTAAAATCGTAACCATAATGATCACATTTATGTACACATTCAACAGGCTTGGGTTAAAACTGATGATTACAGTGAGGCAAAATTTGAGAGGAGGGTTTTCAATATAAATATTGTAAAATTAGCAAATATAGCAAAAACGAAAACAAAAAACCCCCAAAACTCAAATTTACAATTACAGTGTTGAAAATAGGTTGTGAGTGGAAACAGTAAGCTTTAAAGATGTACCGTAATATCTGGGACCTCGCTCTTGGGAATATAGGATTTTAACAGGGCTAATTTTATTGTGTAATTCCAGGAAAACTTTGAGTACCAGTGGCAGTTAATCTCACCATAACAGGACTTGGGTAATCCTTTAACCCACACAGGATGTTCAGAAGTATTTTAAGAGGTCAACACATAAGCACAAAAAAAATTTACCACCTTCTTGTCAAACGCCACATAAAATCATGCTGCCCTTTCTCATCTGTGCTCATTCTCAGGAGGGCGCTCAGTAAGTTTTTACACACTGATTCAAAACTATTTTTACTTCTTTAAAAGTGAAGCTATTAGTTAGCTAAAAATAAACTCCATTATCTGCTATAATTTACCAACTAGCCTACATTCTGCATTGGATGAAACTGAACAAAATATTCCAGGTTGTTAAATGGACTAATTTCATATCTTATTTTTTTACTTGATTCTTCCTCCAGCATTTCTTAAGATCTTTTTTTAAAAAGTGTTTTACATTTACTCTGATTACATGCTTTTACAAAATATTTTTTTCACTTTCTCTTGGCTGTTATATTAGCTTTTTAAAAAAAAAAAAAGAAGAAGAAGAAAGAAATGGGGCTAGTGGGGAGAAGAGAGGCTACCTGTTTGCTCATTTTGAAAAGCTGCTTGTTTTCAAGACCTTACCAACTCATGTGGTATCCATGTGTTTGCAAGCTTACTGCTTTTCTTTATGATCCTGACCAGTACTGTAACTAGCATGACATAAATAGACTTCAAGTGGAAACTCAGCATAAAAAGAGCCAGTTTTGGTTCAACTCAGAATTCCAGGAAAAGGTCTAAATGGTATTTAATTGAAGGGAGCTGTGATGCACGGTGCATATATCCTGTTATTTTAACAAAGATTCCACATGATTTTAGAGTTTAAAAAATAGCAGTTGCATTTGGTGGAAGGTGTCTATTTGTGGTTCTGCTTGGTCAAACTTTGCACAATATTGGGTGGAACCATAAGATAAAAATGAAGATATAATCTAAGAATGCTCCTTTACTGCTTAATTGAAGATGTTCCATTCAGGATTTGTCTGTGGTATTTATATGCAGCCCAGAGGCAGACCTCCACAGCAGCTTTGTGAGCTAATGGCGATATTTTGCCTTAGTTCATTAAGCCCATCAAAATATTTGGGTCTGCATTTATTAAACTTGACTTATATAGCACCCTAGGCAGACACGGTGCCTTACAAACATACTGTAAATTAAGGCACGGTAGGTGTCCCTGAGGAATTTACAATCTAAGACGACACAAATCAAGGCAAGACAATAATTCAGGCATGTGCATATGTTGTATGTGGGGATTTACTGGTGAGAGAACAAAGATAGGAAGCATTCCTGGAGGAAGAAAATTTTAATGGAAGGATCTGAAGAAGAGAAAGGGTTCTTGATGGACAAAAAGACTGTTCCATTCATAGGATGCAGCATGTAAGTGGGAGGAGGATAGGGAGTGTCAGATGTTGTAGCGGGAATGAGATCAGCAATGTAGTTGAGGGACGACTAGGTGGGATGAGGAGGTTATCTGACTTCAGGAAGCCAGGTAAGTGGGGTGGTCTGTATGCTGTGAGTAGAGCGGAGGAAGAGGAAGAGGACTCTAGCAGTGGCATTTTTGATGGATTAGAAGGGAAGGAGATGAGATGCAGGGACACCATTGAGGAGAAGGTAGCCATAGTGAATTGTGAGACATCACCAATGCATGGAAAACGATTTTAGTAGTGGAGAGAGTGAGGAAAGAGGAAGTCATATTAAAGAGGAAGAAATGATAGAATATAATAAGAGACAGTATGGAGAAGTTAGTTTGGACATTAGGGAGAGAAGGTGAGAAGCCTGGGAGATGTGAAACAGTGTGTGTTTTCCTGGAGATACAGAAGGAAGAGGAATAAAGAAAGATAAGTTTTTGAAAGACTTGAGATGGCGGATCAATATCTGAGATGAGATGTATAAGGTGAATTGGGAGATGTGAGAATGGACTGAGGGGAGAAATTAGAGGTAGAGAGCTAGAATAGGGTATCATCCATGCAAAGGGGGTAGTGGAAAGAACAGGAGTCGGTGGGATCATCCAGAAAGAAGAGAGGTAAGATGACTGAACCATGAGACATTCCAACAACTGGGGAAGGAAGATGAGGAACCACTGTAGTAGGTACTAAAGGAATGGTCAACAAGATGTGGTGTTCTCTTGTTTCTCACCCTATCAAAGAAATGGAGAATACAGAGGGAGGAGGAGGAAAGAGTAATCCACAGCAATGAAAAGAGGAATAAAGACAGACACATTCCCCTTTGATTTAATTAGTGACTTCTACCTCTTACTTTTGGTCTGTCTTGAAATCACTCAGAGCTCTTCAAACAAAATCAAACCCAGCACTTAGGCCTCCTGTTGCTTCAACATTCAACTCGCATTTCCCATTTAATTGTATTGTCTTCCTGCTGCCATCTGGTGAAAAGATTCAGGGACGACAGCTGGTGAATTCTTTGCTTAATTTGCATTCTTGGGAATAATGTTCTTTGTAGTAACATGAACATAAATGATGAGCCAATAAGGTGACTACCCAGCAATTTAAAATATTTTAGACATTTTCTATTTCTAATGAGTTCTCCTAGTTTTATAGTTTGTAATTGTAATGAGCTGATGAGGAGAGGGGATGGAATCAGGAAAGATTTCTACAGCCTTTTAATGTTTTAGTTCCAGCTTTTTTAGCAAAGGATTAGGGAGCTATATTTAGTGTAGAAGCTGCTTTACCATAGGTCTTCTCTCACATGGCTTTAATCTCCATTGTTAGCTTAAAAGGACACTGTAAAACTCAATAATTTTAAATAACATACACTATACCAGCCCACTGCCTTTCTGTATACATTTTTTTCTCTCTGTCTGAAAGACTGAATGAATTTTGAGATTGGATTTGGCAAATATTCTGGTTGTTATTTAGAAGACCCCTGTAAATCCCAGCCTGGGGACATGTAAGTGTCTGTGGAATATGGCTCACAGGAGCACTATTCAGGGGCACAGCAAACATGGGCTACTTTCCCCTTACCCAGAATAGTAACAGCAGCTGCCAGGAAAGCCATAGACGATAAGGAGACCTTTGTACCTGAAGCAACTCATCCTCACAGGGGGAATGAGTTGGTCCAGGACCACATCCACGATGTCAGTGGCAATAGAATCTTAGAAGGAACATCTGGACTGCAGCTGGGAGCATGCTTCCCAGCTCAGGTAGACAGACGTGCAAGCTCTGCTGAAGCTAACCTGCTAAAAATAGCAGTGTAGCCAAGAGTGGCACTGGTGGCAAGTCGTGCTAACCATCTGAGTACACATCCACCTGGTCCCCCAAGGTATGTACTCGTGTAGCTAACCTGAGCCACTGCTGCTGCTACCCCCAGGTATGCTGTTGTTTTTAGCACAATAGCTTGAACAGAGCTAGCCGGTGTCCACCTGCCCAAGATGGGAAGCACGCTCCCAGCTACAATGTAGACATGACCACAGAAAGTAGTACTTAAAAGGTGTGGTGGGTGATTAGGGGGAAGGGTCAGACAGTGTAGTACAAAAGAGAATATACAAAAACAGGACACGTTTCTTAAAGTACATCTACCCTGCAGCTGGGAGCATGTTTCCTAGTTGGGTAAGCAGAAGTCTTTCTCACTAAAAATAGCATGAAGGTAGCATGAGCTAGCTGCCTGAATACAAATCCAGGAGTTCCAGGCCAGTTTTTAAAATTTTAAATTCATTTTTAAATTATTGTTATTAATAATAATTATTATTATTTAGATTCATTTTTAAATTTTGTCTTTTATAAGTGGCAAAGGTCAAGTGAAAAATGATTAAACATAGTCAGTTTAAGTTTCCACTATCATTAGTACTATGACCTAGTGAAAGAAAGTTTTCTTTTTTGAAAGCAAATGAGCAAGGCTCACTTGTGCTCATGTGTACAGGACATGCTCATTTAGTTTTCATAATAACAAGAAAAACTTAGTTAAAAATCAGTTCAACCCCCAGAAGTCAGTTTGGATTTGGCAGTCTGATTTATCTCAGATGATTTGCAAAATGTGGATGTGTATTTGGGTTCAGATTCGGATTTCCGGTGCCTCTAAAATAAATGGCTGTTTAGATTTTCTCATCTGCTCTAAATCACAGTCCACATGCCCCATACAGAGTAAAAGCTCACCCATTTCCTAAAGTTTGACTTTAAAAACAAACGAATGATAAAGTAGTGTGGGCTGGATATTATGCTGCTTCTTCAAGATTGGCTGCCTCTAGAGTTCCTAGTTCAGGATTGCACCACCCACCCCTTCTGATCAGAGGAGTCCAGCTCATTATAGTTTCATTTGTATAGTATTCATGTGTGGTTTGCCATAACCCCCTCTTTGCCACATCTAAGCCCTGGAAGCACATGTCTAAATGTGAGCACAGGGCAAATAAACCAGCATGCCTGAGAGGTATGGGTAAGCTCACACCTCAGGCTTTGGCATGGCCCCATACCTATGCCAGTTTGAAGTGTGGATGGGGTAAAGATGCGTGTGCCTGGTCTTGAGTTTCAATAGTCCTCCACTCCCAGTCCCATGATGCACTGAACCCTTTCTTTCTGGCCATTACCCAGTTTAGTCCTTGTCCCCCCGTTTTCACTGGTAGTAGCTTGAACAACTTTGTACATCAGAACAGCTTTCCGCTGCACTCTTGATCAATACAGCAACATGGATCTTGCTCTGAGAGCTGCTGCTTGGCCCGTTGACCACACCTTGGTGCTGAATAATGCGTGGTTGGAGTACATTGTCCTCCACAACCTCTCCCGAAGCAGCAGGAACTGACACCTGTACCAAGAAACTTCACAGAGGCTGGAGCATATGTGTATTCAGTGGATGCTGACCCACTGCCAAGAATGCATCAAGCAGTTGAGGATACTGTACAGGCGGGCAAAAGTCTCCAACAGACACTCCAGAAGGGCTTATCATACATGCCTCTCTATGATGAGCTGGACCAGATGCTGTCAAGGGCTCCCAGAACAGACTCTGTAATGGCTCAGGACTCCCTCCTCAACCCTGCTGCCGTCATTGTCTGATGGGATGCTGAAGAGGACCAGGGCAAGAAGGCAGCAGGGAACTACAGAGGAAGCTTTAGAGGACAAGGAATGTGTGATTTTTGCACCTCTACCTGGAGGAGCAGTTGGGAAAGCCCCCTCAGTGAGCTTCCGGAGGACCCAGAGCTGGGCAGGAACCATAACCTGAGGCTGGTAAGTCACAGTGGATCCCTACTCTCCCTGGCAGTACCCCCTCTCTCTTGATATATTCCCTCATGGCCCTTCAACCTTTAAATGGCCCCTGAAGAAGACGCAGCTATAAATCAACAATTTCATTGATTTTCAATGAACCACTGTTACTCACTGGACAGAAGCTATGTCTGAGAAACAGATTAACAAAAAATCATTTTGTTCTACTTTCTGTGCTTTTCTCAGCCAGCATGTAGGCAGCGATGATCGTGGGGCCTCCCAAACCAGGGGAAGGGAGGAAGCGTGTTTAGAAAGATCCCAGTTGGGGAAGGGACAGTTGTAGAAAACTTTGTAGCTGTTTGTCTAAAGTTAGTGACAGCTATCTTTTGTCCCTTGGAAAATTACATAGTTTCAGTGCTTCTACCCACACCCCTGATCTGACTATGCTGTTGCAAACAGGAGCTGCGTGGAATTGGGAATGGAGGAGCTTGAGGCGAAAGGAAGGTTATGTCCAGGAAGGGAAAGGGAACACTTTGTTGTCTGAGGAAAAGTTAGTCACAACCATCTTTTCTCCCTTGAAAGATTACACATTTTTTAAATCCTTGTCCCTGGTGCCTGGTCTCTCCCTGCACTAAGCCATGCTGCACAAGCTGGGGGGAAATGGGTGGTAGCAGGATACAATGTGGCAGTTGGATAAACAGAGTGTGATGTCCCTTTGCTATAGAGAGGTGAGGGGCTTGTGGTGCTGAGCTGAAAATATTTGGTTCCCTGAAAAGGTGTGTCTATGTTTACATGCCCATTTCACCGTTGTTAGGCAGGCAGAAGGGCAGGATTTTCTGGTGATGATGGGGTGGTTTTTGTGGTTTGCCTCTTCCTTTACATGGAAACTCCACACTGTAGTGAGAATATAGCCAGTTTCCAGTTGAATTGCCTCCCAATCCTGTAAACCTATTTCTGGTGTGGTAGAAAATCCAGCGAGGTCTTGAAGTTCAATGGCAGTGCAACTCTGCTTGGTCCACCTACATAGCCGATGAAACCCCTCCATTGAGCAATATGTAAGGCATTGACATTTAGTAGAAACAGCTCCACAGGACTGGAAAGCTATGCCCCTTTTCTATTATAGTACATTGAAAACCACTATTTTCTCTAGCCCTTAAAGAAGAAATTGCAGGCTGGTAACATAGTCCCTGGAAGGAACTGCAATCCCCACTCCCTTTGGAGACACTGAGAATTTTATTTAAAAAAAATTAGTACATGAATCTTACCACTAATAGCCTCTGTGCTGTCCTCAGGGGCTGCAAAAGTTGTCTGAAAACCAAGGATAGTCGAACAGTTGTATTCCTGGAATGTGGTTTCTACAGCAAAGTTATATTCTGTAGGGAGATCGGGGGTTTCTTGTCGTCTTCCAAAGGAGAAAAAAATGTAATGCTACTGTTGTCTTTGAATTGGCAGGACCTTTGGCTCTTGAGAAGAAAACTATTCCACCAGGAGGGGAGGAGCAACACCCCAGAGACAGCAGAGGCAGACAGAGAAGGACCCTGGAGGACCTGCTCATTGGCATGGACAGGAAGAACCAGGAGCAATTTGCATTCCTCAGGGCACAGGAGGATTTTGCTGTTCAGCAAGAAGAGACATTGATGAACCAGTTCATGGTGCAGACAGCACGTCAAAGGGAATGGAAGCATTGAATTGGTGACGGAGTCCATCTGCTGCCATGGCCACTGTCCCTGTCTAACTGCCACCATCTCCTCCTCCTCCAGCTGCCCTCCCCCTCATCCCCCAGGCTGATGCTGAGGCAGACGACCCAATCCCTCCTAGTGACCAGGAGGCGTATGCGTGACTCCGTCCCAGGCCCTTCACCATCACCCAAAACTCCTTGCAAGAGATGACCCAAGCATCCAGGAGGACAACAGTAACCCTGTGAGCGTGTCTGAAGCCCACCCAGTACTTACCTTCCAGCTCCATGCAAGGGACATTACTTTTTGTCCTCAAGAGCCATTTCCCCCTGTGTTAGAGGGAGGACCAGGAGATAGGTGCAGAGATATTATCATTTGGCCATTGTTCATGGATTTAGTTCTATTATGTTTGGTTGGTTTCCATCTCTTTTTAAAAACATTTAAATGACGTGTTTGGTATAGTACTTTTAATAAATATTCTAGTTTCCCTGACGTGTGTGTGGACCCTCCTTCCTATGTATGATGCATGTAAGATGTTTTCAGGTTCAGGACTGGGGCCTATGATTCACAGCGCATGAACTGGAATTGTGTAATTGTCTGGGGCCAACATCCTGCAAACTCTTTCTGTCCCACACCCACAAGCTCCGCCCTCCCACAAGATAAAGTTCCAAGGTTACATGGGAAGGATGGGGAAAGTGCTGTTAGTGTTAAGTGCTTACATAAAGCACTACTAGCAGAACTTACAATAGAGAATATGGGTAGGTAGATGAGAACCAAGCTGTAAAAGCATGCAGGAAAAATGAAACAATCCAAATAACAATGTAGGCATCTGCCACTACCCAGTGATTAAATGGCTGTTTCCTCCCCTTGTCCATTGTCAAGCTTAGTAGCAGTTAGTGGTCCATAACAGCTGCTAAGTATAGTTAATACAGCTGATAAAGAATACTTAAAAAAGGAATGGGTGCTATTCCCCCCTGTATCCCAAGCAAATGTTGCTAAGGACTTCAAAAGAAACTGAGTGCTCCTAATAACAGAGGTTTGTAAACAAGTGTGAACAGTTAAGACAAAAGCACTGCACAATGACAGCATTACAACTCGGCTGCCACCTTCCAAAGCATATACCTGACCCATAGGTGTTAACCCAGTGAAGGTGCCCTGTTGTAATTGTCTGTAATGTGTGAATTGTCACAGGAACAAATGGCTAATGACCTTCAGCTATAGGGGAACAAAACCCTCCCAAAGCTTTGTAGATGCCAGTGTTCCCTCTGTTGCTTTTCTGGCAGCTGCGCAGGACGTGAAGTTGTCCTTGGCACAGGCAGATGTCATCCTCTACCTCCTTGCTGTGCCCACATGTGGTATCCCTGATTTCCGTTACCTGCTGGGAACCAGTACCAGTGTGCATGTGGGTTCAATCCAGCTGCTCGTACAGAGTTTGTAAACCAGATTTGTCCTGAGCCCTCTTGGGACGGATGTGCTCTCTTTCTTCTCACAAACATTATGCAGTGCATGGCAAGCAACAGTTCTATGAACAGCATTTGCCATATGAGCATTCAGACAGGTGTATAGGAAGCACCAACAAGATTTCAGCCTACCAAATGCACACTCCATGACCCTTCTGCAGCTACAGAGCCCGTTTCTAAATCCCTTTTTCCAGGGTCATCAGTGTCTGAGCAGGTATGAGGGGTCTCCCAAAATAACAGATGGCGCACACACATTATAGAGCCCTTAGGAGGGTAAGATGGAACTTTATTCCCCAGAAATGAGTACAATCCTGACCTCCTCAGCACCCTGGCATCGTGAATCAGTTTTTCCCATATTGGTATTCATTAATCTGCCTCTGTGGTCCATTAAGCCTTGCAGAATGAGTGAACAGTAACAGTTCCAGTTCACATACTAACTTGCCCCTTTTGGTGGGCAAAGTATTGGGATATGGGTATCACTGATGGCCCCTGCACAGTTTGGAAACCCCCATCCTCTCAGATCCAGTTATTATTTCTGGAACTTTTCTCATGGCAACCATCTGTGGTTAAATCTTATTGTTAATTGCCTTGCAAACCTGCACAACCCCAACTCTGACCCCAACAGTGGACTTTCCAATCTCAAAGTGGTTTGCAATGGACGTATAGTCTAGTGTTCCCAGCTTCCACAAGGTAATAGCCACTTCCCTCTGCACCGGTATGGTTTCCCTGAATTGAGTATTCTGGTATGGGAGGTTTGGTGCAAGCTTGTCACACAGCTCCTTGAAGGTCTGTTTCCTTATTCAGAAGTTCTGAAGCCACTGCTGGTCATCTCAGGTTGGCAGAACCATTTGACCCTGTTGCTCCATGCTGGTTCTCCTGCCCACCCATTGTACCATGGTAGCTAAATTAATGGTCATGCAGCCTCAAGGTCAGCCATTTTGATGTGTCAGAACATTCTGCCCAAATTCCATCCAGCCTCTTGCCCATCGCCTACTTCATTAAATAAAATGTGTCCTGTAACAAGGGACAGGAACAAAACCACATCATAATCCCATTGCTCCATGCCTTCCACTCAATTTGGCGAGTGGGGTGATATGATCAGGAGCTGCCATTGGCATATGTATGAAGGTGAAGGACACTGCCAACAACACACAGCAAAATCATGCCTAGAATATCTCCCTGTGATACTCAACCCAGGGATAGCACCCCTGAAGTGGTAACACTAAACATTGTGTAACAATGGCAGCAGTGTGGACTTTGGTACGCTCATGTACACAGCATTATATCTATGTCCAGCACCAGATATGTGGACACTTAGTGTGGGTATAGGAACATGCACGTGCATGTACACAGTCAAATAGCCAGGTATGCATGCCAATGTAAATATAGCCTACATGGAGAGACATTTCTTTTTTAATTATGTTCCTTGGATTTGGGGTATAATTTAATATTATGGAACATAATCTATATGAAATGCAAGCTGATCTCTGTGCAAATCTATTAATAATCAAAGTAGGATATGATTTTAGATAACCAATCTTTTGGTTATCATCTGTTCAGTACCTTGTCATAATTCAGCATAACTCAGATTTATTGAATTTTAATTGCTTTATTTTGTCATCTTGAAAGCTAGGTTTTGACCTCAAATCACAGCAATCATTGTTTTAAACTCACAATACTACTGTTCTTAGGGCCTGATTCTTATACCTGTGCTTATCTTCACTTAATGAGTTGTCCTTTATTGAAGTCAAAATGAAACAAAGCGGAGAAGCTGCTTTTACATTGCAGGTTAGGCAGTGTTAGGGAGATAGATCATAATCTAAAAGTGAACACTGCAGAACATGCTGGCATTCTGCTTCTTTTGTGAGCTCCTGGTCTTGAACCTCTCATGTTTTTGCTTTGGAATTTTGTCAGCCCGAAAAAAAAATTATACAAGGGCAGAAAAGAACAAATAACGTTCTTATTACAGCTGTTTGAAAATCTCCAAATTTTGAAATTTCAATAGAAATGTCACAATTCAATAAGAAGGGCAAATTTATATATTTTTCATAAAATTGCTTAAAATGTATTATTTTTTTAAAGCAACTTCAAGGCTGGTTGAAAATTTTCTGAATTTCAGATTTTGACCAAAGAAGGGGAACAAACATTTTCAGAAATTTTTCATGAAAAAATGTTTCATGAAAAATTTCTCTGTTGTTTGTTTGACAAGCCCCAAGTCTTATACTGTAAACAGGATTTTTAGCCACTTGTGACAGAAATATGGAGGTCTTCATTTAATAAGCAATCAGTACAAGTTAATAAAAAGTATAAAATATTCTTAATTTTATTTAGCTGTGGAAGAACGCTGCTTGAGAGTGAAGCCAGTAGAACAAAAATTGCTTATGTCTGAAAGAAGCACCAGCATTATTTTGCGTTATGCCTCTCAGTAAAGGAAAATCATGTATTGAAGTCTGTTTGGCTTTTCACTTCACTAGCCTCTATGCTACATAACACAAATGATGTTGCTTCTTGCCAGTAAAATGGTGAGGGAGCATGCCTTGTGTTTGCAGAACATAACAAGAAACGCCCTCTCAAGTCCAGCCCAGGATCAGAAGCTTAAACAACAGTTTGTGTATCTCGCTAGGTGCTACTTGCAGATTTGTAAACTACTGTACTTCCATAGTTCTGTTTAGACAGTACATGTTTCTGAAAGGACAGGGCTTTGCATATGAGGGGTAATCTAGAAATTCTCTTTTGCCTTCTTTCTGGAAAAAGGCAGCATTTTGCTATTTCTAAATTATATATAATTGTAGTGCATAGGGGCCCCAGTCATGGCCAGGACTCCATTGAGCTAGGCACTGTACAAACAGAATAAACTGACAGTCCCTGTTCTAAATAACTTTTCAACTCTTAATGAAGCCAGAGGTGGAGTTTATTAAAAAGGCTTTAAACCTGAAATGGTTACAATCTACAAATCTTTTCATATATGCTGAGACTGTGCACTTTTTACATGTTTATCTTTGGAAGGAGTTCCAATAAACTTCAAACACAAACAGTGAATGCTGTTCTTTTTTAAGTCAGTGCTACAAAAATATTTCAGTATAGTTCATCCTATGTATTTTGAAGCCATAATCCCAAATGTATGAAGATTAGATTTAATCTGTTTACATTATTTTTGACATTGTTAATCCTTAAGTACTTTAAAATGCATAAATGAAAAACTATATTATTGTAGAATTAGATTTATTATTAATATTTTCAGTCTGTTAAGGTAAAATAGTTGAACATTTTGTACATCTCTTGCAGATGTCCATTACATGGTTTTGTGTTACCTTTACTGCATTATACAGGATGTCCAATATTTTTGCCACCTTACATACGTGCACTGTTCATTGGGTGTGATCTTGGCAAGAGGAGTATAAAATGAAAAAGGAGATTTCTGAGTGTTAGAGCTCTAGGAAAGATTTGCCTTATTTAGGGTTTTTTTATGTGAAAAAATTCTCCATTTGAGTTGATTAAAGAGATCAATGGGTATTGAGATATTCTTTTACAGTAATACTTTCCTTCTGTCTTAATTTTTTTTGTATTTTGTTTTTCAGCCAGAAAATTTACAGAAGAATTGGCTTCGGGAATTTTATCAGGTATGATAAGAATGATTCTACATGACGTTCTAATAGTGAATATAAGTTTAGTACAGTTAACAGTGAGCCATTTTTATACAAATAATGTTTGCTTTGTTAAACTGATAGTTGTAAACCGTTTTACTTTAAAAAGCAAGCGCAAGACTCATATTCAAGAATGTTTGAATGGATAATAACATTTAATAGAGAGTGACTGTGGTTTTAGAAAGTGATGGGAAGCATCTAATCTTAGTAGTTATGTCTTGAAAGGCATCTTATGGCATTTTATGTTGAGGCAAATCCCCGTCTCACATGCTTATCTTTATCATGACATACATAAAATAAGTATGAATCTGCCGTGGTTTCCACCAAATTTTTGCAGGAGATGGGATATCATCATTTGGACACAGTTGCCCACCCCAAAAATGAAAGTTTCAACATTTTACAGAATTATTTATTTTGGAATTAACTCAGTCTAAGAAAAGGGACATTAAGCATATATGGGTGAAAAAGAAAACATAATTCCTGATATGGGTTGTAGGCTTACATTTGTGTTGGCCAGTATAGTCTTATGACTTTGCCCTTGTGCAGCAGATCTTTCTTACACTGCTAGTTTTCTGACAATCCTACTGTCCCCTGTAAAGGTAGCAGATTTTGTGAGGGCCAGGACCTCAAAGTTTTCTTCTCATAATACAACGAAGTTCAATTCCACCCTCTATTCCAGAACATATCATAAACTTGAATTTTTAAGCATAGCAGTCAGAGCTTCTGTTGCGTACAGTTGAATGAGTCTTTTGTATCATCCTGAGAATTTACTGCTAAATAAACCCTGGTGTTTTCTACCACACTCTATTTGTGGCCAGGGGATTCAGTCCATTTTTTGTTCTTGTTTTGATGTTTATCAGAAATAGGCCAATTTCTTTAGCCAAAGACTTTGACTCAAAATCGAGATTGTTCAGTTAAGTACTTCTTCGCACAGACTGGTTTACAAGATATGTTTTCAGAAGCATCCTAGTAGTCACCACTATCGGACATCTGCAGTGGACACGTTACATTTCCACTGCCATATGTTGCAATCAACCAGAGAGAGAATTGTGGTCTTCACAAAATTCACTCTAATGATAACTGCAAATTAGAAGATGTATACGTAGTTCTGTACCTGCATTATGGATGAATATGGGACACTTATCCATTCCTATTTGAAAAATTCTAACACTGGATGTTCTGTTCTCTTTGAGTATTCTGGGCATGTTAACTTTCTTGCATTTCATTCACTTTTCAAACAAAGATACAGGTCACACAGCGGGATACATAAAGCAGACATTCATGAACCATCGGTTGCAAATCAAACTTTTCTGGCCTTGCTCTGATGAGAACATGTGGCTGTATACAGTACAGCAATACAAATGAGACATCGGTGTGTTCCCTCACAGGAATACGTCACTCATTCCTGTCATAAGCGCAAGGAAGAAAGGACAGGAGAGAAGTAATGCACCTTTCTACTTAGTGGGCTATTTAGAGGAAGATTTTTAAAGGTCCTAAAGGGAGGTTGGTCTTTCCTTAAAAGTAAATATTTACTGTTGATTTTCATAAATCTTAACTGTGATATATATTCTCTGTATAGGAAATATTACTTTTTGTTAATTGCATAAACAAAAATATTTTTTGTTCACTGCAAGCAGTATGGCACTGTACAATATCTAGATATAAGGAGGGTCCCTTCCCCAAAGAATTTACAGTCTCAAACATAAACATAAAAGCTCGGATTCAGTAAATACTGTGGTAAAGTCAATACTTTGATACATTACATTACATTTATTTCTTAAGTAAACATACTTCCTCCTTTGCTTGCTGGCAGATTGTTTTATACAGTTCCTGGGCATGGACTCTAGCTGTGTCTCATTTTTATTGCTAGACTGTATACAGCAAAATTAAATTAGAACTACTCAACATAAGGCATTCCATATTAAACTGCAGTAATAACAACATTCTTCATCCCATATTGGAGGAAACTGTTGTTACACTGTATCTCCAAGTCTGGATGAGCACAAAGAATTCTTTAATATGTTTTATTACTGTTACTCTTTCTGATCTGTCACTGAAGACAGTGGTCTAAATGTTGCAAATTTACTGCAATCTATTTGATGTTTGTATCAATTGGTGACATGAATTCTTGTGAAGAATCCTTAGGTTTATAAAGGGACCTTTTGTGTTTGTTATGGAAGTCTTGCGATTGTACGCTCAACTTTTAGGACCCTTTGGAAGTGTTGAAGGCTGCTGAACTAAGACCAGTGCCACTGTTAAAATCATGAATGCAGAGCTTTAGCAATTAATTTTTCGACAGCAAGAGCTTACTCCTAGGGATCTTTAAGTTCCACATGCCCCTTATAATGTCCTAGGTAGGATTTAGTATTAAGACCCAAAAATAAACTGTAAATTAGCCTATTTTTCAGAGCACTGAAAAGATTTCTCAACTGCTCAAGCGTTTGCTCCCTGGCTGGGGGTTTTGATGGCTGCTTTTAAGCCTCAGTGTTTTTTGTTTCCTTCAGTAGATATTTTCTCTGGAATCACTAGTCAGAGCCCTGCTTAGCTTGGTCTCATAAGCGAAGATCACTTTGTCCTTAGAAATGGATTTTCTGTGAGCTGGATCCACTAAACTGGAAAGGCTTCCCAAATTACCTTTATTGCAGTAGTGCCTAACGACCCCAGTGATCCTAGGCCCCATATAAATGCTTTAAATAAGATAAATCCTTGCCTCAGAGAACTCGGGCAGTGTTTTCTTGTTCTTATTACTTTTTGCTTAGTGGAGATTCTTGCTGCAAGAAAAAGATCTATTTTTGTTTAGCCGTTAATACCACTGAGTACAGTTCTAGTTAATCACGTTGACCAGGATGACTCATGGAGGGTACATATTTTTCTCATATCACATGGAAGGGTGGGAGGGGAGAGATTATGGAGTAGGAGCAGGCCATGGCACTAAACCCAACCACTCCCACAAGGAATCAGGCTGTATTACCTTTTTTGTAGTGCTTCTTCCATCCAGTGCTGTGGAAATCCGACACTTCAGTATAAGGTGGTAGTGTTCCAGGAGCAGTGGGGCAGTGGAGCCATGCTGCCATGATGAGACCCCAAAGGTAGACTGAGGCACAGAGCCTCTGTGTGGCTAGCCCTAGTTTTCAGTGGATTCCCGGAGATCTGCAGGCTTTGGGAGCCAAGTCCAGTGCTTTATCTGCTGTGGTTGAGGAAGGGTGAAATATTATCCCCTCTTCAAATGACTGGGCCAATCTCAGCAAGAAATTTCATAAGTGCCTCAAGTTGTTCCATAGGAGGGAGTGATCTGGTTTGTGATTACTAGTGATGGGCATCTCGCAAGGACCTAAGCCAATCCATGTCTTTTGTTTAAAAGTGGGAGAAATGTAATGGGATTATTGGCTCAAAAAGTTAACAGCAGGACAGCCTTTCACCACCAAATCAGTGGTTTGAATCAGAAGTCTGATGGTAGTAATCAAAAGTCCTTCGTGTTTGATGGTTTGGTCTGTGGCCTGTGTGATGGGAGCTTTATATGAACCTAAACAGTGTGTAGTCTCAATCCTAATCTTAGTGGAAAAAAGTCTTCATTATTTGTGTCTTGTTAAATTCTTTTCACATTTAAAAAGCGGGATAAAGTCTGTTCAGATGAATTACTGATTACTTGCTCAATTCAGAATATGAGCATTAATGAGATTTTTTGCATAGTGGCTTGAAAGAAAGGATAAGCAGTCTATGTTCTTCCTACAAGAACAGTAATAGAAAGAGCATAAGGTTTGTTCATTTTCTTAAGTGCAGAGTCATTTAATAAAGGTGCGAATGAGCAAGACAGAGTGTGTGATCTGAAAGAGCACCCGAGTGTCATCTTCTAAATGTGCTGATCCTGTTTACGGTGATTCCGATTCTGCTGCTTCCTTCAGACTTGCCTTATGGTTAAGCAGCGTTGATAAAACGTTGAAAGTACTGAATAATCCCCCACGTGGATGCCAAGGAGGGGTGTCCTTGGAAGGTGCTTTTGGAAACTGCTGGGCTACAGAAGTAATTCAAGGGCTATGTAGAAAAAGTAAATAGTAGAAAAATCAATGCTGAATGTCCTACTTTTAAATGCTTCAAAGTAACAAACCCTGATATTCCAATCTCAGTGTGTACTTAAATTATGTCTTGATGATCAACATTTTATCTGTTTCTAGGAGCTGAAAACAAGCTGAATTATTTAGATGATGAGGTTGCTAGTAAGAGGTGTTTATTGTAATAACTGATGTTGTTAGCTTTATTTTTGCATATTTAGTTTTTTTAAAATATCTGAAATAAAGAGTAATCTAATTGAGTGTGCTGCTGCAATCTGTTAGTCTAATAAAAAATGGGATTTTCTTCCTCTGCTACCTTGGATTTTTATCTACATAATTATTCACCTAATATTCCCCCCTCAGTGGTGTCCAAACTAATGAAAACTTTTAAAATGCCTCCAGATCCTTTAAAACATATTTTCCTCCTCTAAGAAAGCCTACATCTAAACTGTTTAGACAAATTGCTCTATTTTTACAGCAGTCTCCTCCATGAATGTATCCTAAATTCTCTAAATGTATTTACTTATGGATGTGGTAGTGAAGCAGCAAGACTGCTGAGAATGTTCTCCAGAAGGGTGCAGTGCAGTTGTTTGAACAGTGTTCCTACTCGTATTGTGTTTGTGGGGTTGCTTTTTGCTTTGTACTTGTAATTTTAATGAAAAGTAGCATGATGAGGCTTTATAAAAGTTTTTTGGGGCAGGAACTGTTTGTACAGTGCCTAGTGGAATTAGCCTAGTTGAGGCATGTAGGCACTAATGCAATAAAAATGTGTCCGGGCATATACAAAATGATAATACATTGGTATTTATGCCAACTGTACAACGGGGTTGTTTTTTTTTTCCATTTTAAACATTTGGTTGCTTTTGGAATATACTACAAGATTGTATTAATCAACAGTACTGGAAAATGACTTTAGAGTCAGGCTTTTGACACTTCTCTGTAAACTTGAAGCCCAGATAAACCACAAACCACAATTTTTTCCACTCCTTCTGAGGAATTCAATTTGCATACATAGTTGTGTCAACACAGTTTGCATAACCTCTGACAACTGAAGGTTAAGTGCTCCTTCTGTAAGCAGTGAAAACATTCTCATCAAAAAAGGAAGAGAAATTGCAAGTCTTATTTTCATCTATATCTAGAAAGCAATGTCCTTGATGGAAACAGAACCTTGTTTTGTCTTGTTTTATTAGATTTAATAATTGTTTCTAACGTTTCTCATCACTCCAGTCTCCTAATTATCTCAGATAACATGCTGATGTAGTGATATTTTCACACATTGTATTTTGCTATTTGAAAAGAAACATTTTAAAGATGTAGCAAATTTAAGATTTAATCAGGGATTTTAATAGTATGGAGAACTATCCAATTTATTATTATTACTACTTACAATATGGCAGCTCCCAAAATGTGCTAGGCACTGGAAAACTAAAAACTTAATGGGAACATTTCAGTTTAATTATCACGTATTAAAAATTTAAATACCCTTGCCTATGCTACAAATGAGACCTTAAATTATTAAAAAGTAAACAGCTCACAAGAACTAAGAAACTTTTCTCTATGCTGTTTGTTCAAGAAATGAAAAAGAGTAAAAATAGTTAACTCACTTTCACTTTCCTTTGTGGTCTGTTTCTAGACAATTTAATTTTTGTCATAACTAGTATGGGTATACTACGTTTTTCCTCCTCCAGAGAGGAATGCTATTTGTTTAATCCTGATTTATATTGGAATTAAAAATGAGTAGTGGAAATACATACAGTGATCATAGGTTTTGTAAAAACATTTAAATTAAACCTGAATTTTGGATCAAATTTGATCTAATAATGCCCGTTTAAATTGATTGAGCTATCAGACACTTTGCAATTTGTTGACTAATTATCAAGACTTTTTTTCCCAAAAGAGTACTATTTCTTAGGTTTCTGTAATTTTGCAGCCATCTCTTTCCTTCCTCCATATAAATTATCTACACTAATAGCAAAAGAAACACAGCAGCTCCCAATCCACTCAATGTTCACTTTTCTAATATTGCTACAACCTGAAGGTCTTCCTTAAATTCATATTGAAAAATCCGTTTAAAAATTAAGTTCACATTTTACAATTTGATAAAGGTACATTATTTAAATAAAATACAGTATTACCAACCAGAAGTGTTCAAAATCATGAGTCAGGCCCCAAAAATAATGGATTCATAATATTAATATATTTTTGGGAGGCAGTTATCTTTTTTTTTTTTTTTGCCTTTGTCGTTCCTGTTTTCAAGCTTTTTTCTGCAGCTGTAAGGACTAGAAATTCACATAATTTTTAATGAAAGCTGAGATCTTTAAGTAATCATCCAACTCGAGGAGTGGAGGCTTTAAGATGAAATGCTAAATATTACATAAGATCATATGAATGGCCATACTAGGTCAGACACTGGTTCATCTAGCCCAGATCCTGTTTTCTGACAGTGACCAATGCCAGATACTTCAGAGGAAGTGAAACGAATAAGGCAATTATGACTGATCCATCTGCTGTCATCCAGTTCCAGCTTCTGGCAGTTGGAGATTTGCGGACATTCAGACAGTGGGGTTGCATTCCTGACCATCTTGGCTAATAGCCATTGACGGACCCATCCTTCTTGAACTTATCTAATTCTCTTTTGAACCCAGTTATGCTTTTGGCCTTCATAATATCCCCTCACAACGAACTCCACAGGTCGACTTTGCATTGTGTGAAGAAACACTTCCTTTTGTTTGTTTTAAACCTGCTGTCTAATGATTTCATCAGGTGTCATGTGAAGGGGTAAATAACACTTCCCTATTCACTTTCTTCATTTCATTAATGATTTTGTAGTCTTTGATCATATCTCCTTAGTCGTCTCCTTTCTAAACTCAACAGTCCCATCCTTTTTAATCTCTCTTCATATGGAAGCTGTTATATATGTCTAACAATTTTGGTTGCTTTTTTCTATACCTTTTCCAATTCTAATTTTTTTTTTGTGAGATTGGGCCATCAGAACTGCACACACTATTCAAGGCTTGGGTGAACCATGGCTTTATATAGTAGCATTGTGATATTTTTTGTTTTATTCTCTCTCCCTTTCCTAATGGTGCCTAACATTCTGTAAGCTTTTTTGACTGCTGCTGCACTCTGAGCAGATATTTTCAGAGAACTATCCACAGTGATTTCAAGATCTCTTTCTTGAGTAGCAACAGCTAAGTCAGACCCCATCATTTTGTATATATGGTTGGAATTATGTTTTCCAATGTGCATTACTTTGTACTTATCAACATTGAATTTAATCTGTCATTTTGTTGCCCAGTTACCCTTTGTAATTCTTTGCAGTCAGCTTTGGACTTAACTGTCTTGAGTAATGGTGTATTGTCTGCAAATTTTGCCACCCCTCACTGTTCACTCCCTTTTCCAGATCATTTATGAATACATTGAACAGCACAGGTTCTGGTGTAGATCCTGGGGGGACCATGCTATTTACCTCTGTTCATTGTGAAATATGACCATTTATTCCTACTCTTTGTTTCCTATCTTTTTAACTAGTTACTGATCCATGAAAGGACTTTTCTTCTTATCCCATGAGTGCTTTGCTCACTTAAGAACCTTTGATGAGGGATGTTGTCAAAGACTTTTTGAAAGTCTAAATGCACTATATCAACTGGATCAACTTTGGTGACATGCATATTGTCTCACTCAAATAATTCTAATAGATTAGTGAGATGTGATTTCCCATTACAGAAACCAAGCTCAGTTTTCATCAAGATATTGTGTTTATCTGTGTGTCCAATAAATTCTGTTTTTTACTATAGTTTCAGTCAGTTTGCCTGGTACTGAAATAAGGCTTATCAGCCTGCAATTACCAGGATTGCCTCTGGAGTCTTTTTTTAAAAATCAGCATTACATTAGCTACCCTTTAATCATCTGGTACAGAATCTGATGTAAGCAATATCTTACATATCGTAGCCAGTACTTCTTTACTTTCATATTTGAGTTCCTTCAGAACTTTTGGGTGAATATCATCTGGTTCTGGTTACTGATTGCTGTTTATCAGTTTGTTCCCAAACCTCTTCTACTGACACCTGAATCTGGGACAGTTCCTCAGATTTGTCACCTAAAAAGAATGTGTGGAAATGTCCCTCATATCATCTGCAGTGAAGACCAATGCAAAGATTTCATTTAGCTTCTCCGCAATAGTCTTATCTTCCTTGAGTGCTCCTTTAGCATCTTGATCATCCAATAGCCCCACTTCCTGTTGGGCAGAGTTCCTGCTTCTGGTATACTGATATATACATTTTTGCTATTAGTTTTTGTGTCGTTAGCTAGTTTTGCTTCAAATTCTTTCTTGCCCTGCCTTATTATACTTTTAAATGTGACTTGCCAGACATTCTGCACCTTCTCATTTTCTTAATAGGAATTGTCTTCCAATCTTTAAAGAACGCCTTTTGCCTCTAACAACCTCCATTATTTTGCTCTTTAGCCATGGTGGCATTTTAATTGGAGTACCCATTTAGTATGAGCTTCTCTTATGGTGTTTTTAAAGACTGTCCATGCAGCTTGCAGGCATTTTACTGTTGTGACTGTTCATTTCAATTTCTGTTTAACTGGCTTCCTCATATTTATGTAGTTCCCCTTTTTGAAGTTAAATGCTGTTGTGGCTTTCCTTGGCATTTTTCCTCCTACAAGGATGTTAAATTTAATTACGTTATGGTCATTGTTTCTGAGTGGTTCAGCTATATTCACTTCTTGAGCCAGATCCTGTGCTTCATTTAGGAATAAATGAAGAATTGCCTCTTCTTTGTGGGTTTCAGAAGAAGCTGCTTCAAAAAGTAGTCATGTAATACAAATAAATAGTAGAAATTTCATCTCTGGATCCCTTCCTGAGGTGACATATATCTAGTCAGTATAAAGATAGTTGTAATCCTCCATTATTATTGTGTTTTCTGTTTTTGTTGTCTCTCTAATCTCCTAAGCATTTCATGATTTCTTCACCATTCTAGTTAGGTGGTCAGTAGTATATTCCATCTGCTATACTCTTATTGTTCAAGTATGGAATTTCTATCCATAGAGATTCTGTGGTGCAGTTGAATTCAATTAAAATTTTTACTTTATTTGACTGCTTTCTTTCACACACAGTGCCATTCCCCCATCTGCACAACCTATGGTGTAATTCCGATGTATTTTGTACCCTGATATTACCAAGTTCCCTTAGTTATTCTCATTCCACCATTCATTTTCTGTGGTGTCTATTATATCAATATCTTTGTATAATGCCAGGCACTCTAGTTCACCCATCCTAGTTTTTAGACTTTTAGTATTTGTATATAAGCACTTGTATATTTTGTGAATATTCAGTTGTTTACCTTTGTGTATTCTATTTAAATGAGACTTTTATGTTTGACTGTTCCTTGCTAGCTCCTACCTCTACTTTACCAATTTCCTTCCTTTCCTCTTTGCTAGGATATAGCATTCACCCTTTAATAAAGTCATCCCTAGGCAAATTCATCCCTCTGCCTGAACCATGTGCTTTTCTACACGTGTCAAGTTTTCTTCAGCTCTTAATTTAAAAATCCTCTACAACCTTTTAACTTGTACATGCCAGCAATCGGATTCCATTTTGTTTTTTGTGGAGCCCATCTTTCTTGTATAGGCTCCTTCTTTCCCAAAGGTATCCCGGTTCTTAATAAACCTAAACTCTTCTTCTTACACCATCCTCTCATCCACTCATTTTTACTGCCCAAGAAGGAGGGGACAATGATATTAGGTAACAGCGTGCTTGCTCACAACCGAGCAAGGTCACTTCTAGTGCACTCTGAGACAGCCAGGAAGTCCATGGTGTTGTCTTTGTTGTAGTATTCTTCTTGCTCTGTGTTGAGAAGTGTCAGAGCTCTTGGCAGTGTTGGTGCACTGTTTCCTTTGAAACTCGCATCCAGGAATTGATGCTGTAAGTGCAAGAAGTTATGCCTTGACACTGATGTCGTAGCACCTCTTTTCTTCAGAGGATCCAGTGCACAGGGCTGCCAAAGGGTGCCTGCTCCCGATACATTTGGTAATATTTTATTCTCCCATCTGGTAGTTGTGTTACTATTGTGGCCTCAGAAGCAGTGCCGTCCTGAGCCGATAGGTCTCTTCCCCCCGCCCATAGAGAACAGCCATGATGGAGGAGCTTGGGCTGCTACTGTTACTGGCCAGCAGGGGCAGCGCCACCTCTGTGGGGCTCTCCCAAGCCTCCTATGGGGTGGGAGGAGGAAACGCCAAGGACCTAGAGCTGGATTTGGGGGTGCCATGTGGGAATGGGAATGCCAAGGAGGTGGGTCTATGTATGCTGTACAGGAGGGAGGGTGCAGATGAGCTGGCTTTTGGGGTGCTGGTTCTGGGGAGGGGCAGTGGTGGCCTGGGGAATGGCACTGCCACCAGCAGGACGTTTTTATTGGTCAGCCTGCACAGGTCCCGCCCAGGAGCCTGAAACTCTGCTGCCCTCTCCTACCAACACCTGAGGTGGTGTGGTGAGATGGCTCAGTCCCAGGTGTCCGGCTGGATGGAAGAACCAGCCCAGCCACTGGGAGCACTAGCGTGGGGAAGCTGCACACGTAGAGAAGCACCATCCCAACCCAGCCATTCAACTTTGTGGTTCAGAATCAGATTTCATAAGGCCCATCCCCTGCCCCCCTTGACCTGCCCATCTCCAACCTCTAAATCTTTCCCACTTTTCCCAGAGTATCTATCCCAATCTCTTCCCCCCATCAGGGTCTCTTCTCCCCAAACCTCTTGATCCCACTCCAGAAACCCCAGATTCCCAGCCCCGAAACTTCATCTCCTGATCCCCCTCACACACCTTATATATCAGCTCCCAATTCTACTTACACCCCTGCCCTCCAGAACAGAAGATCCCAACTGGTCCAACACCCCGATCTTGTAACTGCACTTTCCCACACACAAATTTCTCTTGAATGCCAGTTTATCATAGAATCATAGCAATATCTGACTGGAAAGGACCTTCATAGGTCATCTACTACAGACCCCTGCACTGAGGCAGGACTAAGTATTATCCAGACCATCCCTGACAGGTGTTTATCTAACCTGTTCTTGAAAACCTCCAATGATGGAGATTCCAGAACCTCCCTAGGTACTTTGTTCAAGTGCTTAACTACCTTTACAGTTAGGAAGTTTTTCCTGATGTCTAACCTAAATCTTCCATTCTGCATTTTAAGCCCATTACTTCTAGTTTCTGTCCTCAGTGGTTAAGGAGAACAATTTATTACTGTTCTCTTCATAAAAACCTTTTGTGTACCTGAAGATTGTTATCATGTCCACACTTAGTCTTTTCATCTCCAAACTAAACAAACCCAGTTTTTTCAATCTTTCTTTGTAGGACATGCTTTCTAGATCTTTAATAATTGTTGTTGCTCTTCTCTGTACTTTCTTCAATTTGTTCACATATTTCCTGAAGTATGGTGCCCAGTTGAGGCCTTCTCAGTGCTGAGTAGAGGGAAAGAATTTCATCTTGTGTCTTGCTTATAACACTCCTGCTAATACATCTGAGAATGATGTTCACTTTTTTTTGCAAAAGTATTACAGTGTTGACTCATATTTAGTCTGTAATCCATTACACCCCCCAAATCCTTTTCTGTAGTATTCATTTCTAGGCAGTCATTGCCCGTTTTCTGTAGTACTCTTGATGACCTAGCCTCCTACACTGTCACTCCCGCAAAAAAAACCCAACAACACGTGAGCCCATTTTAGCTGCTTCTGTTTGGGGGAGCTGAGTTGAGAGTGGTGGAGGGCTGTTATTTGTACTGAAAGCTAAAGAACACATCTCTTTCTAAATACATTATCACAATGAAAGAACACCAAAACAGCTCCCTTGCACCCAATTTTGGACCAGCTGGTTAAGAAGGTTTATATCCTTCACATAGCTGCCTCAGTTTCACAGGGAGTTGAGGAAAATTATAACCTCACTGAAGATGCTGATAGTTAACACTTGATTATAGAGCACCCCTGGTTATAGGGAAAATAGAATGCTCCCCAGAAACCTGAGTTGAAGGGCTGGATTCATATGGATGAAGGATTTCCCAATCAGGAGTTGCAACTCATGGTCCAGGACAGGTGGAGCTACAGAGAAAGGCCTCTGGTCTGTTGGTTTTTTTGTTTTTGTTTCTTTTTTTTAAAAGAAAAACATCAGGAAATTAAAAATCTAATCCACACTGTTGGAAATCTGTGCTGGCATTAGTTATGGGCCTTCTTTAATGCAGGTGAGACAATGGTGTGATCTCCTGCTTTAGAGGCGGATGGCCATAGGACTCGGCTGTAAGCAACTGGTGGTTTCCACTAGGAGGTATAGACTTCATATAGCTCAAGGACCTACCATTGACCAGAGAGAACTTGTTTGTGGTGGAGGTGGAGACTTGTTGGCTGAGGGAAAAAGAGAAAAAAGCCACACTACGTTCTCTTGGGAATGTATCTCATCCCTTGGGGCCCTATTTAAAGGGAGGGGATTGACTGGCTATGCTTTGTAAGCCAGCTTTCATGTTTTTGGACTGGAATGGTACTGTCAAGAGCCCAAGTTCATGAGGTTGACCCGTCATAGCTCTCCCCTTTATATAGAGAGATGTTTTTTCACTAAGTTTACAGATGGAGAGAGGAGGGAAAACGGGGCACTAAATTAATTGACTGCCATCTGAGAAAATGGCTTTGTAGAGTTTCCCTGTTAAGTTTAAAATGGGAAGATACACAGCTCTGTGGCTGTTGTTTGCTTTGCTATTTTAAGCACACTCAGATTTATTTTATTTGTGGTTCTTGGGACTGCCAAAAATAAATTCAATTATCTCTTCATTGCTGTGTTTTTTCCCTTTCTTTTTCTTAGTAAAGGAAGCCACCAAGCTTATTGCAAAATTAAAACAGTTAGTAGCAATAGGAAACTAGTGTGTGTGTATGTGTGTATTGCTTCTATATATGGACATATTTCTGACCCTACAATCTTTAATTCTGTGGTTTGCAATGTGGTTGTAGAGAATATAACATGCAGAAGTCACCCATTTGCTTTTTTAAAAATTTTTGGTAGGAGTTCTATAACTTAGTTTGCACAATTACTACTTCTCTTATGGTTGTTATATGGGGGAACTGACCTATATAAAAAAAAGTTGATGAAAGAAGTTTGATATTCTAAGTATTTTCCAGACATGCTTGTTAAACATTTTGATGACAGAGTGAAATAATTTAAGGATGTGCTTCTTTCATGGTGTTATAATGTATTTCTTTGAGAATATACAGCTGATATTTAATTTGCTATTTTCATTGATATCTTACCTAATGTCTGAAGCATTGAGTTAACTGAAAATTTGCTCCTGTGATAGCAAAAGATTAGATAGCAAAGTGACTTGCTTTCTAATCTAGTGGAAGATCATACACTTTTCTGTATTTTGAAAATGCTGTTAATACTTGAATAATACGACTTTATAAGAAATTTTCCTATGTGATTCCTTTGCTATATTTTTCCGTTTTCTAGTTAATTAGGTTTTTTTTAGCAGTTGTGGTCACAGTTAATATCTTGGTACAATCGAGACTGGTATCTTAGTATGTTCCAATAACTGATAAGTGGTTTGAAAATTTTAATATTTAAATAGCATGACCAAGCAGTGTGAATTGTCCTCATAGACTCATAGGTCAGAAGGGACCAATATGATCATC
>ML675609.1:38737561-38763099 GCA_007922155.1 Mesoclemmys tuberculata | reverse complement strand
TGAGCAGACTTATCTGCCGATAATCCAAAATCAATTGCTCAAATTCCTGATTCCAGTTCCCAGGGTGTTCCATGCATTTTCCTTTCAGTCCATCTCATTTGTGGATTACAACTCATCTATTTGTAAATATTATCTTCTTGCACAAAGCCAAATTCACATGTATGAAAAAGTACAGATTCCTAGTTCACAGAAAAAATCTTATGTAGCTTGTGACTGTGAACCTGGAAGGAGAGCAAGCAGCTATACTGGGAATGTTGCTGGGAGAGAAATACATATGCAAAAGATCCTGTTGATGCCACAACAGGAATGTGCTTAAGAATATTCCCTAAAACTAACCTTAAGGGCTCGTCTACCTGAACACTTATTTTGTGTATAAATCTATCCCACACTAGCCTATTGCAAATTAAGTGTCCATGTGGATCCTGCAGCTGCATGCTAGAAGTTTCATAGTATGCTTTGATCTACTCCCCTTTCAAAACTAAACTAGCAAGTTGCTTTCTTGAACTTCCTGTTGTAGAATTAAAAAATGATTACTTACGGTGTTAATTGGACTGAACTGATGATTTTACACCAATATCGCAGCTAACTTGTTTAACTGATACTAATTAGCTTTAGTGAGAAGCTCTTTTTTATTTTATTCTTGCATGCTTACTACTTATATTAAAATTAATAAAAAAGCATATCAAGTTATTTTCCCTTCAATAAGCAATTTGGGGCAGAACCATTGCCTAGGTGAATTTGCTTGTCCACCTCTGAGTCTAGATGACTCTCCCTAAGTTAAACCTGGTTCTCACAGTCGCTGTACTTGCACAGTAGAGGTTCTAATAAATAGGTACAGTCACAATTGCTAGCTTTTGTGGATATGTTGTTTTTCAGTATGTAAAGTTACTTTTACTGGAGTTTTGCATTCAGTATCTCTTTCAGAAGTGTTTATAGAAAAAAATTACAAATCAGATGAAAAATTGAGGAACACAATTAGTTCTGTTAAATGGCAATGTTGCACAGTTTATAAAAAAGCAGAGTTTGCTTACATAGTGAAATACTATCTTTCATAAAGCAAATTTGTGATATCACAAAAAGCAAATTGGTATAGATCGGTAGGTCACAAACTCTGATTCAGCAGAACATTTATTTGTTGGAAGTCTGTAGGGAATTGCCTGCTCACATCTTGTTTTCAGCTACTTCTATGGGTGCTCAGTCTGTGTATTGCAAAGAAGAGCCTGTAGGCCTTTAAAAGCATCTGGAAACTATGCAAAGTAAGCACAACTGCTTATACAAGAGACTGTTTCTACCCAGAAAAGAGGGAAAGGGGTTATCAGGATAGAGAAATGTACAGGGAAGAAGGGAGTGAGGTAACTGGAATAATATACCCAAGGGAAAGAAAAGCCAGATAGCTGGACATCATATCTGGGGGAGAAAATAAACCAAGCTATAGGGAAGCATCTGCACACAGAGAAGAGGCACATGAGGCAGAGATAGATGAGCAGTGGAGTGGTAGGAAAAACAAAAAGGATCACAACAAATAAAAGAGGAAGTGAAATTGGGAGGGTCTTTTTTCAAAAAGAACACCACATGTTGCATTAAAGACAGATGCATGTGCATATTTGCCTATTACTTTTCCATGGCAGCCATTCCTGTAGCTGCCACAGAAATGTTGTGCAGCTGTGAATGGGGAAAGGTGGTTATTTGCCTGATTACAAATGGATTAGGAGTTTGTCTACGAGATATATTTTCTATAAATATGTAGTTTACACAACGGCCAGGTTTGAGACCACCTGTTATAAATGATGTTCCATCTTTGCATCTCCGATGATACTAGATCTCAGTGTAGGGCTCATGTTAATCTAGTTTAAATGTTTTATACTGTCTTATGTAACAACTTGTTCTGCAGTGCCTTCTAACTGTTTTTTGCACTTGAAGTGTTGAACTAGGTCATGTGAGTGGGTTAATTATGGATGTCACAAAGTATTCTGAAAGGGTGTTATAAAACTATTGCATAGGACCCAATATTTTCATGGCAGTCAATCATTCAGTAACACTCTACCAACTAAGTGAGCTCTGTGGGAATCAAAGTCAGTGCATTGTAACAGAGATTGCAGTCATTTGATGCAGTACAGAAACCCTTTTAAGTAGCCTTAGTAATATAATAGGCAGTGGCACATTGGTGGTATTCCAGATTTTGTTACATACTACTGTGCAATATTTTTACTTCTGTCTGCGATGTTTAACATGACATTCTGGAACAGTATGTTGCATAACTGTCCATTCATTAGCAAGCAGTGCTGTAGACCTGTAATGATATAGTACAGTTGTTTTCGGGGATCTCAAGGATCACAAGATTTACTCTAGTTTTAAGTATTTAAAGAGAATGCAGTTCACACAGCTGAACAGAATCAGTAGAGATACTTTTGAAAATTTTCCTGCAAGCCAGTATATGTTGTAATACACATTTCACAGAGTGGAACATGTGGTCAGGGTGGAAAAGTAAATAAAACTGACACACTGATAATAAAGATAATGAGGCATAATTCAGTGAGATTCTCACAAGATGAACAGTTTGAAAAACAGTGGTGTAGAACATTGCTGTAGCCGTGTCTCTGATTGAGGACATGTTGGGGATTATATTCTAGGCCCGGGGTTCTCAAATGTTTTTTGCTGGGACCCCCTTTGAAAATATTTCAGGCTGTAACAACCCCACCAAACTACTAATCTGCCCTCCCCATGCCATGTCTTCCTTACCAGCATGTGCAATGGCTGACAGCTCGCAAACCCTCCATAATAACCTCGCAACCCTCCGAGGGGTCACGACCCCCAGTTTGAGAATCCCTGCTGTAGGCGAATGGTAAGCTTGAGAGGGTGCATGGATGGGAAAACTCAAAGGGAGGGAATCTGGGGAACCAGACATAATGAGGGAGGGGAATGTAGGGGAAGCTAAAGGAGGAAGATGGTGAAATTCTAATGTTGGGGCAAACTTGAGAGAAGGAAAGTAGGGACTAGAGATAGCGGAACATGAGGAGAAAGGGGGAGCAAGGGAAAATGTCAAGAGGTGATGTAGGGATAGGGTGACCAGACATCCCGATATTAGGGGCTTTGTGTTATATACACAACTATACCTGCCCTTCCCCCCACCCCAAAATAAGTATCATGATTTTTCACACTTGCTATCTGGTCATCTTATGTAGGGATCTGGCAGCAGGAAGGAAGATGTGTGTGGCAAATTTAAGGGATAGCCGTGTCAGAATGATGGGGAGAAATAATGGATTTGACAGGGAAGAGGAGCAAGAAACTTGAATAATTTGATAATATAGAAGGTATGTAACTGAGGTAATGAGTATTAATTGATATGTAAATTGGGCTCTTTCATCATTTGCACAAAATGTCCAACTTTCCAATCTTGCAGACTTAATAAGTATGAGTAAGAGAAAAATGAGAGAGAACATGGTAAACTCCAGAAGCACAACTGAGGAACTGTCTTATATGGGTGGGTCCCAGGTGTTTGGAAGAAAATGCTTTTTGTTGATCAGACGTGCAGACTTTTTCTATCTGTATTGGATCAGTATTTACATGATGATTCCTTGGAAATATGCATTAATTTTAGAAGATTCCTTGGTAACGGAGAACATGGCAGAACTTGTCAGTCAACATAGAAGAAATAAAATCTTTAGAGGTAGGATGCTTTCTGATCCATCTAGCAGGTCACCATATTGCTTAATGTGTTTGAGACTAATTAGAATTTTTATTTGTATTACAGAGCAAAATAAAAATGCTTGCCTAAAAGCTAGAGGTCAAGTTAACATTGTTGCATGTGCAATTAGTTTTTCTACTGTGCAGTACAGGATATACATTTAGGTTTTTGGTTTTGTTTTTTTTTGGGAGGGGGGGGCGGGAACAGCATCTCAGAAAGTTCCTACTTTAATAATTACAGTAGATCAAATCCTACTTGTTTACTTTCAAAGGAAGATTTTAATGGAAGGGTTTCATTGCAAAGATTGACAAACCTTAAATGTTTATAACTGGACTTTTTCAGATAGCCCTTTGAATTGAGCTCCAAATTCTCCAAGTCAAGATGAAAACAGCTGTCCACTATAAATGAAACAGAACCTAGGTGTTCTTGGACTTTAGCTGAATATTTCTCTAAGGTATAGCTTCACTAAAGATTTATTTGGTTCAGTGACTTCGGTTCAAGTGGAAAAGACTTGAGGGCAGCCTGGCTGGCTGAATAGGAAAAAAACTGCTCTTTTATCATACATGGGCCTGCAGCCAGTGCTGTTAATGACATCATGGAAACTTGTGGTATCCTGTGTATATAGTAGTAAGAAAATGTGTTGCCCACATAGACTGTCTCTTTGGTGCTGTTATGTTACAGCAACAAGCTGTGACTTGGCATGCCATTTCTAACAGACAATAATTTAAATGGCATGTCATTATAATTTCTAAATAAAGAGACTTGCATTTTATAAAATATGTGTTTGAGTTCAATGAAAGAGGGAGGGGTCAAAGGAACATGCTTCTCAAAACCATGTCTCCAGTTCCCCTTTTAAATTTGTGACTACTCACAGCAAGTTGCATTTAAATCACCTGAATTTGCTGAATCATTTCTTGAAATGGTATTTATATCCCATATTCTGAACATACCATTTCCTGCAACTGAGGCTCGAAATCTTAGGAATTAATCAGGTTCACTTTACCCACCTGAGATGTCAGAGAACTTGCTTGTTCAGAAAAGCAAATGGGATTTGATATTATACGATAATGAAAGATTTGCATATTTTGGGGCATGGGCCCAATATAAGTAACTCCTTTTTTTCCTATTGCTGGTTCTGACTATTATGTTGGTGTATGTTACACAAATAGGTTACTTTTGAATTTTGAAAACAATTGCAATACATTTGTTTTTAATATTGCCTGTCATTTGTGAAGATGGACAGTATGTCAGGCAATGAATTGCACATTCTCTCACCCAGAAATAAGCTATTACAGTATATTGAACAACAGAATGAATACCAGAATTCCTTATTATATTTGCAGTCCTTCACGTTACTTATCAAGAGCTGGAAAATATCCTTGTCAAAGAGCCAAGGCTTCTTTTAGACAATTACTCTTTGGCAAAATATATAAAAAAAATCTTCTAGGAACCACTTGAAATTGTAGTGGTTTAAATGCTTTAGGTAATATTATGTAATATAAATTGTACATATTTTAAACTGTTAAAGACTCTGGTAAAACTAATGACTATATTTTCATATTAGTAAAAAAGAATCTCAATTAGTTTTGAGGGGCAACTGTGTGGTGTTGGTTACGCATTGTAATACATTCATAGACTCATGTTTTTATATTGTATAATCCATATTTTGTAAATGTGTGGTGTGCATAGTAAGATAATACATGATGGCATAGAGAGGTACAAAGGTTTTTGGGATTACCCAAGTAACTTGCTTAGCGCACTAGACATGGATTGGGAGACTCAGATTCAAGTCCCTGCTCTGCCACCAGACTCCTTGTGTGATCTTGTGCAAATCACTTAGCCCCATTGTACCTTATTTTCCAATCTGTAAAATGGGGATCAAAGTATTTTCCTGTCTGAGATTTTGTGAGAGTTAATACACTAATAATTATGAAATGCTCAGATACTATGATAACAAAGGACATACATGTGACACTTCTGACTCTAACGTAACATGCATATCACAGCAACATATGTGTAGGTTGAAGTACACGCATCATTCTATAACTGAAGCCCTGAGTTGTAGAAGTCACAAAAAATCATGGGATCCATGACCTCCAAGACAGACTTGTAGCCTTAACTGGGAACACTCACTCTATAAAGGGTAAAGTAGAAAGGTTGTTTACCAAAAAAACATAAAAAAGATAAAGTAGGAAAAAACCTACTTTCGGCTTGATTTCTAGCTGGAAGAAATTGAAAAACAGTAAAAAGGTGTGAAAAGGGGTTTTCCCACTTTATCACACTTTTTCCCCCTTAACCCTCCATTTTCCTAGTGAGTGAAGAGGTGGCAGGTGGTTTTAGTTGTCATTTTGTTTGGGGAAAAAAAGTAGTGTGGGGTCCAAATACCAACACTAAATTACAAAACAAAATTATTTGGTTTCCAAAAACTGAAACACAACAGATATCAAAATGAAATATTTTGAAAATGCTGAAATTTTCCCATCAAAATTTGTCAATATTGACATACTTTTACAGGAAATTTAGACAAAACCCATTTTCTGATGGGACAACTTTTTATGCAAAGAATTTTGACCAGCTCTAATAATTTATAAAAAGATTTGTGTGGTGGAGCATTATGCTCAGCTATGTTTATTAAAAAAACTGAGGCCCTGGTTCTGATCTCATTTGCACCAATTTTACACCATTTTGTTTCCATTAACGTCAGTCAAATTGCTTCTGATATGTACCAGTCTGAATTCAAAATAGGTTCCTGTGATGTCTTTTGCTAAGATATGTTACCAATACAGGTATGTGGTTTATTGTGCCAGGTATATTGTCAAATGGCCTGTAGCATTTGCTTTGATGCCCTTTAGACCCTGGAACGTTCGTTATTAATTATAATGAATAAATTGTTCATTTATTATAATGGAAAACTAATAAAACGTAACGAAGCAGAGTCAATGTGCTCTTAGCTAAGGTTTTCTCAGTATTTCAGAGGATGTAAAGTTAATATTCAATACTTTTTTTATACCTTAACTTGAAAGGAATTTTAGTAAGTAATACTTTTTCTGCCAATTGTTTTCTATACTACACAACCAACACTGTTCACTCATTTAAAGATGTAACATATTTTAGGTATTAAGCTTCATATTTGCTACTGTTTTAAACCCTCAAAGATTTGATTATGAACTGGAAGAATGGTTCCCATGCCTAAGTCTGGTGAATGTCAGATAGCAAACTCTCACTACATTATAGAGAAAATAACATTTCACTAAAGTTACTCATTGTGACTGATTCCAAAGATTACTGTTTTACTCATTCTTCCTGCATGTGGGGAGTTAGATGTCCAACATGATACAGGTGTCTGGAATGCATTTAAAACTGCTTATCTTATTTTATTTTTTACTCTCAATGTTTACTCTCAATTTAGCAATAACCAGTTGCTAAATATTTTTTTAAGTGGTGAGACATGGATGTGTTTGCTTTACAAGGCTAAGTAGTTGCAATTGTTTTCTAATTAGGGTAATTTCACACAGCTATCCAAATGGATAAGATCTAAAATGTATTTGAAACAATAAAATGTGCATACAAGAGACACTGTGTTGCTAGAGATCACAAAAGAGTTCTCTTATGAATCTGGGGGGTTTTATACTAGCCTGCTGTATTTGGTTAAAATTTATGTCCAAGCTATTGAAGATAAATAACAGAAATATCCAACGCACAGGACCTGATCGTAATGGGGGACTTTAACTACCCAGACATCTCTTGGAAAAGTAATACGGCAAAACATAAAATGTCCAGTTATTTCTTGAAGTGTGTTGGGGGCAAGTTTTTGTTTCAGAAAGTGGAGGAGTAACCATGGGAACAGCCATTTTAGACTTGATTCTGGCCGACAGAGAGGAATTGGTAGCGAATCTGAAGGTGGAAGGCCATTAGGATGAAAGTGATCCTGGAACGATATATTTCATGATTCTCAGGAAATGAAGGAGTGAGAGCAGCAGAATAAAGACAGTGGACTTCAGGAAATCAGACTTTACCAAACTCAGAGAACTGGTAGGTAACGAGTTCAGGAGAGCTGGCAGTTTCTCAGGGAAACTGTATTAGAGGCACAAATGCCATCAATCCTGATGCAAAGGAAAAATAGGAAGAATAGTAAGAGATCAGTATGGTTCCATTATGAGCTTTTAATTACCTGAAGATCCAACAGGAATCTCATAAAGTGGAAACATGGGCAAATTGCTAAGGAGTACACAAGAATAGCACAAGTATGCAGAAACAAAATCAGAAAGTCTAAGGTACAAAATGAGTTACACCTAGCAAGAGACATAAAAGGCAGTAAAAAGAGGTTCTTTAAATACAGTAAAATACATAAAAGGCAGTAAAAAGAGGTTCTTTAAATAGTTGTTGGTTTTCTGCTTAGTGGAAAAGGAGAGCTAAGAATGGATGACATCAAGGAGGTTGAGGTTTTTAATGCCTATATTGCTTCAGTCTTCACTACAGAGGTTAATAGTAACCAGATACTCGGCACACTTACTATTAACAAGGGAAAAGAGTGCAAGCCAAAATAGGGAAAGGAAAGGTAAATGAATGTTTAGATAAGATAGATGTATTCAAGTCAGCAGGGCTTGATGGAATCCTAGGATACTTAAGGATCTATCTGAAGGAGTTTAAGAACTGTTGGCAATTAATTATCTTTGAGAACTCCTGAAGGATTGGTGAGGTCCCACAAGACTGTAGGATAAATATAGTATCTATCTTTAAAAATGGAAACAAAGAGGACCCAGGGAATTATAGACTCACTTCGATACCTGGAAATATATTGAAACAAATCATTAAACAATCTATTTTTAAGCATCTGGAGGATAATAGGGTTATAAGGAATAGCCAGAATGGACTTGTCAAGACCAAATCATGCCAAACCAACCCAATTTCCTTCTTTGACAGGGTTATTGGCCTAGTACGTAGGGAGGAAGCAGTAGATACAGTATACCTTCATTTTAGTAAGACTTTTGGCACAGTCTCACGTGACAGTCTCATAAGCAAACTAGGGAAACATGGTCTAGATGAAATTACTATGAGGTGGATGCAGAACTGGTTGAAAGACCATACTAAAAGTGGTTATCACTGGATCTCTATCAGACTGGGCATATCTAGTGGGTCCTGCAGGGTCAATCTCGGGTCTGGTACTGTTCAGTATTTTCCTTAATGACTTGGATAATGGAGTGGAGAGTATGCTCATAAAATTTGTGGATGACTCCAGGCTGGAAGGAAGCACTTTGGAGGACACGGTTAGAATTCAAAATAACTTGGACAAATCGGAGAACTGATCTGAAATCAACAAGATGAAATTCAGTAAAAACATTTAAGAAGGAAAAATCATATACACAACTGCAAAATGGGGAATAATTAACAAGGTGATAATGCAGCTGAAAAGGATCTGAGGGCATAGTAGGTCACAAATTGAATACAAGTCAATAGTGTGATGTAGCAGTGATAAAGAATAATACGGTTCTGGGGTATATGAACGGGAGTGTTGTACGTAAGACACTGGAGGAACTGGTGAGGGCTCAGCTGGTGCACTGTGACCAACTCCGTGCTCACGCTTTAGTAAAGATGTGGACAAACTGGATAGAGTCCAGAGGATAGCAACAAAAATTATAAAAGAATTAGAAAACCTGACCTATGAGGAAAGGTTTAAAAAAAAAACTTGGCATGTTTAGTCTTGAGAAGAGAAGACTGAAGAGGGATCTGATAGCAGTCTTCAAATACATTAAGGACTGTTATAAATTCTCCATGTCCACTGAAAGTAGGACAAGAAGTAATGGGCTTAATCTGCAGTAAGGGAGATTTAGGTTAGGTATTTGGAAAAACTTTCTAACTATAAGAGTAGTTAAACTCTGGAATAGGCATCTAAGGAAGGCTATGGAGTCCTCGTCACTGGAAGTTTTTAAAAACTGTTTGGACAAATACCTCTCAGAGATTGTCTAGGTTTATGGGGTCTCTTCCAGCCCTACATTTTTATGATTCTATAAAAAGTGGATTTGGGTTCAGATACTTAACCTGTCCCTTACAGATTTCACATGTATTTTGGTCTGGGATTTTCTTTAGGCCCATCTCTACTTCTCTCTCAGTCTTAATGAAAATTTGAACTGAGTGGTCTATAGCATTCATTAATAAGATCTTTGTAATGCCTGATTTTTACACAATTAGCTCACTACTGCCAATTTGTAGTCTAAATGAAGTGTAAACATCATGTATGTAACATTTGTTCTCACCTTTATGTGTTACCCTCTTTGCTGTGTCAATGCTAATTTAGATTGGAAAGCCCTGTCATTTTATTTTATTTTTTCCTGTGGTGGCCTATTAATAATAGGCAGTATTAATGTAGGCTGTCATGTTTTAAAACTGCTAGCACTACTCAGTTTTGTGCCTTAAGCATTGCTGAACTCACAAGCTCCACTAATACATGCTCTTACTGCTGGTGTGATTGATATTGGCTATACCTTTAATGGGTTGACTGCCCTGAGCATTTAGATAAACAATGAATGGTTCTTGACCTGCTGCTGATGGCTTGAGGTCAGATTAAAGTACTGTCATTAACGGTATCACTTGGAAGTGACATACTGTCCATTGCTGATAAAAATCTGCTTATTGATTAACTCATTAGTATCTGACAGGCACTTTTCTGTAATGAATTCTTTTAAAAGAGATGATAATGCCACCTGCCAGCTTTCCCAGAATGACTGACTTGTTCAGCTGTGGTTCACTGGTCCACATTTTGTACTGGAATTCCATTCATGCTATTCAGTTATATCGGTATAGCAGAAAGCAGTATAGTGAAAGTCGGTTGGGATTTCAATTTCCCTTTTGTCTACGGACAAGCTACTGTATTTTAAATTCAGTTGAAATTCAGTGCTTTGCCTCTGATACTGAGTTATGGCAAGGAAACTTGCTTGTCACAATCAGAAATAAAGGCTTTTGTTTTTCTGTTTTTTAGCTCAAATGGCAATGTATGTATTCATATATATGCATATTTCCTTAGTGCTCAGGTAAAGGAAGAAGCAGATTTTAAGACATATTAAAATAACATTAGTCAAGGTTCTTTTACATAATTGGAAGTGTAGCTGCAACTGTTTATTTTCTGTCCCTTGTGCAATCAGGTTCGTAGGATTTTTGTAGCAGGAGTAAGTGTGAAAAAAAGAAAACCTGTATATTATTTGATTCTTCTTCATTGTGATCTGTTGAAATTAAACATTTTAACAGTAACCTTATCCACTCCCTAGACATTTCTGCTGCCCCTCGCCATGTGCATGGGACAGGAGCCTCTCCCTCCTCTCAGAGAGTGGGCTATTAAAACTGCCAAGTCTCATGGTGAATCAGCAGCATCAGGAAAGCAGGTAGCATGGGGTCCCAGATGGAGGGCCCCACCTCCATGATGCCCAGGTTGCAGAGAGGCCTATTCATTTATTCATGCTGACTTTTAGTAAGGTAGTATGCTGTTTGAAGTCAAGTAGGGCTATCAGTTAATTACAGTTGATGCATGTAATGAACACAAAACAAATCAACCAGATAAAAAAAATAGTCACACTTAATCACAGTTTTAATTGCATTGTTAAACAATAATAAAATACCAATTGAAATGTATTATAAATATTTTCAGATGTTTTTCTATATTTTCAAATGTATTGATTTCAATTACAACACAGAATACAAAATGTACAGTGCTCACTTGATATTATTTTTATTACAAATGTTTGCACTGTAAAAAAATAAATAAAAGAAATAGTATTTGTCAACCAATCTATTTAGAATTATAACACAAAAGACATTAGACCATAAATGCAGGTTGGGTAGGCAGATTTTAATGTGTACCCCAAAACACCAGGTCCAAACTGCTTTCCATCACAAAACCCTTTTATTGTTCAGTAGACAAAAGTGTTTTGGTAACACTGAGTGTGTTTAATTTGAACAAAGGTTATAAAGACAAAATAATATAAGCCATATAGTAATCTGTTTATCTAAAACTAGAGAAAATTTCCTGATGCTGTGTATTTCACTTGGTGCATGAACTGTATTGCTTTATCTAATTAAAATATTATTAACGAAGCATTGCATTTCCCCTGCTATTTTAAAAAATGCAGTCGTATTAAATGTATATCTAATATACAAAATAATAAAACACAGCAATATTAAATCTCTGTGAATACTTTTTATTTAAGATAAACACTATGGCTATATTAAGAATAGCAGAATTATTGTTGCTCCAGACACTTTTATAAACTATTTCTGTACTGGGATTGTAATAGTGAATACTCTGCTTATCGAAATGTGGGGGTTATCACTAAATTTGACAAAGATAAATTTGACAAAGATAATAGATAAGATTATTTTGTAGAATGAACTACCTGCAGTGAGATCAGATTGAAAGGTATGTATCCCTTAAAAGCTCAAAGCCATGTTCAGGAACTTTAATTTTACATCAAATTTATAGTAATAGCTAATTTAGGACTCATTTGTCTTTTTTAAAACTAAATTTAACTTTGTGCTAAATGCTAACTTAATTGCAGTTTGTGGGTGATTGCCAGCAAATGAGCTTTTGGGAAAAACACACATAATTGCAGTGTAGGCAGCAGACATTTATAGTCAGAAGCTTAGTGTTTGTTGTTTGTCATGTGCTATCTAATTTTATTTCTAAACATAGAGTTGTGATTTTAAAACGTGATGGGATGCATGCGCTCTACACTTTTCTTATTTTTGCTTAAGAAAATCATGTAAGTTTAGACATTTGCTTTCTGTAAAATTATTGTAGTTTGTTTGCAAAAATATGTTTCTGTGATCCCCTAACTCCTTTTGCTCCCTGAAATCTGGATTGAGTTGGGCACCTCTTCTATTTAGGAAACAAGAAGGAACAGCCTCTTTCAGACTGAAAGCCTTCCAAACACAAAATCATTAAGATCAAAATCTTCCTTTTAATTTTACCTCTTTATTTTTCAGTATGATTTATCATTACCATTTGCAATGGTGTAAATTAGGAACAACTTTGCTGAAGTCAGTGAGGTTACACTGGTGTAAAAACAGAATCAGGTCATAGAACTTTTTTTTAAATATTAATTTTGTGGATGATTTTATAAAGCACATAGGTGCCTAAGTCCTATTGACTTTTAATGGCACTTGGCACATTGGAAAATGCTGCCATTTATCTATAGATTGAAGCATCATACTTCGTTCTATTCCATATTTGAATTCCACTCTATAACTACTCATTTTTCACCTATGCATACTATTATGCTGTACAAAAATGTGTTAACATGTGATCAAAGTATAGAAACCATTTAAAGAAAAACATGTTATATCAATGCAGTGTCCTACACACAGTGCAGCATGAGGGTGCTTGACTAGTTATAAGAAAATCTGTTCGGGATCATTACAGATTGACCCAGATATAATTTCAGGGTGACTGTGCTTATGAGAAAGGCAGACTAGTGATGTTTGCATTTTAGTCATAAGTTACAGTGTCATGCTTTAGCCATATTCAAGCCTGTTTTCAGTTGATCTTTTTCTCTTTTCCCCATTTCATTGCTATGTGACTTAATGAAATAACTTGCAAGGAAACCATAGGTATACTAGTCAGATATTGTTCTCATTTCAAGAATCAGGTTTTCCACTCACATAAGACAGTGGTCCCCAAACTTCTTACATTAAGCCCCTTCCCCCCTTTGCCCCCCCCCGTTTCAGGAGCTGGGGCTGGAGCCGTGACTTGGAGGAGGGCCGTGGCCAGGGCTGAGAGCCAAGGGCCAAGGCTGGGAGCAGGGCTGGAAGTGGAACCATGTTGGGGCTGGAGGCTAAGGCTAGGGTCAGGAGCAGAGCTGCAGTCAGGTGCGGAGCCACTACCAGGGCAGGTGCCAGTGGCCAAGGTTGGGGCAGAGCTGGGGGCAGAGCAGCGCTTCCACTCCACCTCCCCATGGAGTTTGGTTGGTCCCTGCCATGCCCACGTGAACATTCCTGTGTGTCCCCCTTGGGGGCCCCACCCCATCTTTTGGAGACCCTCTGACTTTGGAAGTGACCTAGAATAGCAGAGTTGCTGCTCAGAGGACCAATTCTACCTATAAGCTTTTAAGTGCAGGAATGGAGTGATAGATAATTGAAATGTGAGGCACTAATCTAAAGCAGTTTGTATTCTGTTACTAAAATTTAACTGTTAGTCTTTGGCTCCTGTGCTCCGGAGCTCTGTGAAAGCATACATCGTTAACAAATGAACACCCAAGGTGGGGTCTGAAATTTTATTTCTCAGACATGCAAAAGAAATGTGCTGGCCGAGATCATAGAAATGTAGGACTGAAAGGTACCTCAATAGGTCATCTAAGCCAGTCTCTGCACTAAGGCAGGAATAAGTATTGTCTAGACCATCCCTGATGGGTGTTTGTCTAACCTGTTCTTCTGTCGTACCTTCATCCAAATCTAGACATGAAGGCTTGGGGCAAAGAGTGGTCAGCTGTGTGTGCATTGCAGTGTCTTCTCTACCCAAAACCCTGCAGAGGGTCCTTCATGGTCCGGGGGTGCAGATTGGGCAACTTGAGGGAAGCAGTGGGTGGGTCAGGAATGGTGCTGAGGAGGACACATGATTCCCCTTCTAGCCATGTAGAGATTCTCTGAAAAAGAAATGTACAGTCTGAAACTGTAGTATCTCTTCCATGATGCCAGAGGCCAGAGCTGGTATAGAAGTTTATAGCCACTGCATGGATCACCCTGGCAACTGTCGCATCTCTCGGGAGCTATCAAATTTAGAAGCAAGTCCCATGGTCTTTTCCACAGGAGACAAATCCTGCCTTCTCTGATGTAACAATAGAGGCAGGAGCTCTGGGAGGGTATTCATGCAGAGATTAGTTCCCTTTTATTCCCTTCTCCCAAATTATGGCCCTTGGAAGGGTGATCTGGACCTTTATTAGAATCCAGTCGTTTTGTATATTTTAACTTTACTAAAGTATTTTTACTCAAAACAAATTAAAATATTAAATTAAAAATTTGTTTAACTTCTAGGAATTAGGCAGTTATAAAACAGTTGATTTAATTGCCTGCTTTTGCAGGAATGACAGTATCATCTTACAAACGTGATATAAATATGTTTTCTGTTCAGTGTCATTGCTGATACTATATACTGTGCTAAACACAATCTTACTAACACAATGTAGCTGACAAAAATGACTCAATTAATAGCGTGGCGTTAGCCATTCAGTTCACGATTCCCAGTCTTACAGTTCACAAATCCTAATGATTTTTCACTTTGCTGGACAAGGAGGTCAAAACTCTAGTTACCAATTTAGAGCAATGCAGTTTTGTCAAGATAACAGATCACCATTAAAGTGCTAAACTACTGGTTATTTCTGATGGCTAATCTATATTCATCAGAAAGGATGGCTCATTACGCACGCACGCACGCACGCACACACACACACACACACACACGTTTCTGCATGATTTGTGAATGCTCCTTTATTCCAAATTCGTGTAATATTAATAGTCAACTGTTGTGATTAGCCATACCACAGTCAGGTCTGAAGCCTGAAGAAGATTTAGTGTGTCACACATTGCTGAAGTTGGCATACCACCATCTTCACAATAATCATTTGTAGGAAAGTAAATTCTGAATCTGGATGAATTCACAGTTATTAGCCTTTCTCAGCAAAAATATCTTGGATTGTTTTCACCAATATTTCCAAAGCCTTTTATTCTCTAGTATAGGCTAATAACCTATTGCATTTCTAGAATTGTTTTATTTAAAGCTAATAGAGTATAAAGAACTCAAGCCAACAATAATTTTCTTTTTTGCAGTTCACTACTGTGAGCCCTTGTTCATGCTTAAATTTTTATTTCAACTCCTTTGTTCCAATATTCTTCAGCTTGGTTGAAAAATAGAAACTGCTATGGATAGCTAAATAAAATCTTCTGATTTCTCCCAATATTGCCAACTCCAGGCATTCAAAAGTTAAACTCAGACCTCAAATTGTAATGAGATTGGCTTAATCATGATGCTTTTAACATAATTGTGGGGTTTTAAAAAATTATCTGTCTTCTGGTTTTTGAGCCTTCAGAGAGAAGCTACCCATCCCAAAAATGTGATCATTTCAGGTTCAAAGTTCAATCTTAAATGTGTCGGCAAAAATGTGGATCTCCACACTGGCTATATGCACTTTTCTTAATTTTTAAATGAATCCTTACATTCTGCAGAGTTGATTGGTACTCACTGATGTTAGTACGTGTTGTGGGCAATTATATTTGTCAAGTCCTAGTTCACGTCTTTAAATTGTAAGGTGCTCATGTACTATAGTGATTTGGGCCATATAAGTACGTAACTAGACAAACATTACTGAAAAAAGCTCTTGTACTAATATTATGGAAGATTGTTTTATGCATTTACAATTTCAGAACAGAAAAATTAGTAACAGTGCTGAGGGGGTGTATCATAAGAAATCCTGTAGAATTCAGTTTCGTCACCATTGTTGTTGTTATATGTATATAAAGCCACTCAGAGAACTGAGAAGGTAGTACTCTTTCTAATGCATTGTCACCAGTATATTATTAATACCAAGATCTGTATTAGCATTTTATTTGAACAAACCTTTCAATTTCTGCAACAAATAAGACTGGGGTCCTATAAATGGCAGCCTCTTGCTCTGCACAACCCTGATTCATTCCCAGAGCACAGTCTGTCCTGTGCACTGAATGAAGCAGGGATCCAATGAAAGAAATTTTGTGATCACATAGTTAGACTTATTGTAATACATATGCTGACTTAAGGTTGCATCGGTATTTTGAATGCTTGCATTTTTTACTTTAATATTATTTTAATGTAGTACTTGTGGATATAACTTCTTATGTATTTTTAAACTTAAATATTTTTTTAAATGGGAACCCATGGAGCCATATTGAATCCCTATAATAGGTCATCAGCAAGGATCAGATCTTGAGAGCCTCAGCAAAATTCTCTACCATTTGAGCTAACAGAGTAACTGGTAGTTATGAATTAGTTATGTGGACCTGCCACTAGAAGTGGATGGAGTCACACACTTTACCAGTGGTTTGCACAGCTGTTTGCTAGAGCAAAAGAATGTTGAGACTTAGGAATAATGAGTTCACTTCTAGATTCTGTAAGGGAGTCTTCTCTAGTTATTATAGTGTCTTCTTCCCTTGTCCTCCACAATTCTTCCTTGTCCTATTCTGCTCCTTTCCCCCTCCACCCAGCCCATTTCCCCTTTGCCCAGCTCCTGTTTCTGTTCCCAGTTTTCCAATTTCCACTCATATTTCCATCTCCCCATCCCCTGCTCCTGGCTTCCTCACCCTCGGTCACTCTGTATCTCCTTCCTCCCCCCATCTTCTGTTCCTGCTTCTTCCTTCTCTCTCTCCCGTCTCTCACTTCCGGTTTGCAGAGCCACAATAATCTCTGAAAGACTGAAAGAAATGTGTGTAGGGAAAGTCCTGCTCAGCCCTTGCAGCTCTGAGCTGGAGCAGCTCAGTGACTGTGGTGATGGTGCACGTGCCATTCAGTCAACAGGTAGGAGGCGTGGGGGGGGCATACGCTCAATGAAGATGGAATCTGCAGAGAATTTAGCTGCCAAACTTTAGCAAGGCTCTGTTGAGTAAACTTAAGATTTTCTATAGACTTAGAGCTTGGCCAAATTTAGGTCAATTTTCGTGAGGATGGGAGGACACCATTCCTGATACCAAGGGGATGCCCTGCCAGATTTCAAGAGTCTGCTCCGAAGCCTGGGTGCACTAGAGCTTCTCAACAAAAGAGCTGTAAAATCTTTTTTAACGTAGGCAAAAGGTTGCTTTCTCTGAATCTCACTCTTGGAGACAGCAGAACTGCGTAAGCGGAAACTGTTTTGTTTTCTTTTTAAATCAGTCTGTTTTAGACAGATACCTGGTATGGAAAATTTCAACTTGAATGGTTAAAGTATGGCAAAGTTTTAAGCAACTGAAAACAGAGTCTTATAATGGAAATAATTGGCCAGTCTTAACTATAGGATAACAGTGCTGCCTATAACACTAGGACCCAGAGCTAGCGCACAGGGCCTCTCTTTTCCTGCTGATTACCTAGGATCTGGGGGGCTTGGGAGTTATCCTGGTATTCTTTTCCACTGTTGGGGCAGTGCACCTAATCCCAGTAGGAATGATCTCTGCAAGGAGAATATCACTGAGATTCTGCACCTTAGCACCTATTTCCACCTGTTCCCACAAAGAATGGCAATTAGGCCAGTAATAACTAATGTGTCTGTTCTACACCAAAACCAATTATACTATAAGTATGCTTATTGTAGTTTAATATCTGCTGAAGCTCTCAGACTTCAGTTTTATGTAGTTTGATAGCATAGGGATCTGTTTCGGTGCTCCTGTATGTATACTAAGTGAAATATTCTTGTAACAGAACTCCATTCAAATGTTATTGCTATACACTTACCAAGAAACTATTAACATGACACAAATGAAAATTCCAGGTAAATATAGTAATGTCCTTTATTGGATCAACTGCAAGAGTTCTTCTTCAGGTCTGGGGAAAGAAATCAGAGTGAGTTGAATACAAGTTGGGACAGGCAGTTAAGCATAAAGGGTAACCCATGTTGTAGGAGGTCACTTGAAATGAAGTGGGCAATAAGAGTTAGATTGTTATGCAAAAGGGGTTTGGAGCAGGCCATTAAGGATTAGCAGGCATGTGTATGTTACAGATTGTTGTAGTGAGCCATGAAACCCATGACTGTTGAGTCCATGGGTTTTAATGTCTAGCAGCATTAGGAATTTAAGTGTCCAGGCTCACCTTTTGAAAACGTTGTGCTGGTTTCCTTTGAGGATGGATACTGAAAGATCAGATTTGGAGAGATAGGTTTGTGAAAAGTGTTCACCTATGAGTGTTGTGGTGTTTTTATCTTTTATCATTCTTCTGTTTGAGTTCATTCAAGAGCATAGTGATTGTCTGGCTTCACCTATATAGTTAGTTGTTGTTGGGGCATTTAATGCACTGGGTCTAGGGTGACCTCACCCATTCCAAATTGGGTAGGACAGTCCCGAAATGCAGTGTTCAAGTCCCAGTCCTAGGTTGAATGACTCTGGAACAACATTTGTCCCAGATTCCCTGCACCACGGCTCCACACTTGCTTGAAGCTCATGGGCAATCCCTGGATCTTCCTGGCAGTGGGGGCTGAGGTGGGCCTTAGCCCCCAACTCCCTCCCCCGTTCCCATACTTGCCATGAGGCTCCACTCCTGCTCCTCCACTCCCCCCACAGGGACCTGCCCTGCTATGATGAGAGTCATTCAGGAAGCCTGTGCCGCTGTGGGGAGCCCTGGACCTTCCACCTCGGGGGCAGGGACCCAGGCTGGGGGCTTCTTTCAACCAGGGCTGATCCAGGGTTTACCATACTTTTGTCTTTTGAAAAGGTGGTCATCCTAACTGGATGAGATGCACCACATGCTGCGATAGGCATGTATAGGAAGAACCCTTATATCCTGAAAGGTGTGTTATAAGGGGAATTAGTCATATCAGTGGAGATGTCTGCAGATTTTGTATCTGTTGTTCTGGCAGGGTCTGATGCCACTTGATGTGCCCTTGTCTGTGGGGAGCTTGCATCTGATGATCAACTTGGCAAGTCGGAGTGGGCGGTTGTTTGAAGGCCAGAAGAGAGGCTTCAGGAAAGATTTATTTCAGGATGTGGTCCCAATTAAATGTGGGTTGTAATTGTGCGATGATACTTCATATGGATTCAAATGTGAGGTGGTAGATAACAACTCGGACTGTCTGGTCAGTGGGTTTTTCTTCCTCTGTATTGAACCAGGTTCTGTCAAGGTATTTGGTTGCCCTTTCCATTCTCTGAAGATGTCCTTGTTTAGTGAAGATGGTTTAAAGCGTGTTTAGCTGCGTTTTCAAGACTTTCTCTTCAGAGCAAATTTGGTGGTTTGAGTGCCTGGTTATTAACAGATTTCTTGGTTTGTCTGGGTTGGTTACTGGATCTGAGGAGGTAAGTGTGATGATCCATGTGTTTTTTGTACAAGTCATTTGTAGTGTTCCATTGCTGAATCAAAGGCGTGGTGTCTAGGAATTTGATGCTGGGGTGGGAGTGTTTTAGAGGGAGTTTGATGAATAAGTGGTGGTTGTTGAAGTTGTGATGGAAATCTATGAGGGAATTTAGCACTTGTGTCCAGAGGATGAAAATATCATTCATGTACTCAGGTTAATTGTTGGTTTAGTGGTGCATTTTTCCAGAACTTCTTCCTCAAAGTGTCTTGTGAAGAGGTCAGCACATTGGGGAGACATCCTAGTACCCACGGCTGTTCCTGTGATTTGGACAAAGTGTTTGTTATTAAATGTAAGGTTATTGTGATGAAATGGATGATTATGGCTATGTCATTTGGGTAGATTTCCAAGCATTGTACAGTATCTTGTAAGTATTCGAGGCAGACAGTGATGGTGCGGGATTTTGGTATATAGGGCGGGTGACATCTATGGTGGCAAGATATGGTGTTCTGGGGGAGGTTGTTAATGTTGCAGTTTCTGGAAGAAGTCAATAGTGTCTTGAAGGAAGCTGTCCTTTGTGTGGTGAGTGTTTTGAGGATGGTTTCTGTGTGTCCTGATACTCCTTTAGTAAGTGTGCTCTGGCTAGATATGATAGATCTGGCAATGTTCCCCTGCTTCTGTATTTTGGGACACATGAGGAGGGTATCTGTGGTGGCGCACTTCAAATGCCTTTTACATAACAATCTAACCCATATTGGCCACTCCATTTCAAGTGACCTCCTACAGCTGTCCCTCCTTATGCTTTGCTGTTTGTCTGAACTTGTATTTAGCTCAAACACTGGTTTCTTTCCCCAGACCTGAATAAGAACTCTGTATAGTTCGAAAGCTTGTACCTTCTACCTACAGATGTTGGTCCAATAAAACGTATTACCTTACCTCCCTTGTGTCTCTCATATCTTGGGATCAACACAGCTACAACACTTTAAACAACATATTTTCATATATTCATATATATTTCATATTTTTCATATATTCTAAAAATGAGTAGAGATTTTTTTTTAAATAAATAAGGGATTTGGACTGTATCAACAGCTTCTTTTAGCCCTTATGACCCTACCAGCACAACCATATTTGTATTCTTTTCTTACCATGTGTGGTGTACTGCAGCTAGGTGAATGAGAAGATGCATATGCTGTTATGTCTGGGGACAACTGCTACAAAATCATACTTTTTAAAAAGTAAATATTAACTTCAAAAAGTCTTTAGATATTTAAATTCAGTATCTTGTATTCTGAATCTATTAAAGATACAAATTTACAAAGATCATTTCCAATATTTTGATAATGATTCTACCAGTTGTTTTCTTTTGTATCTAGTTATATTTCATTTGTGCCATATTTTAATAGCTGTGGATATAACTTTGCTAATATATGTACACATGTTCATTTATTTCAGATTGTACGTACACACAAGCCACACTTTATGGCTTTACACTGTCAAGAGTTTGGTGGAAAAAACTATGAAGCTTCCATGTCTCATGTGGACAAGTTTGTTAAGTAAGTAACTGGAAAGGTGCATTTCAATCTTACTATGTGATTTATGCGTGAAAGTATAACAAATATTTATGGATAAGATCTTACCCTGCAAGGTACTGAGTGCCCTTACCCCCACACAGTGGCAGCTATGTCGACAGAAGAATGTTTCCCTCGATGTGGCTACTATTGTCTGGTAGGTGTTGTTGCTACACTGACAGGAAATACTTCTTCCATTGGTCTAGGCTGTGTCTACACTACGGGGTTATGCCAGCATAGCTATGGCGATGTAGCGAAGCTGGTGTATTTTCCATACTGTAGACAGATTCTTAGATAAATAGACATTGTTATGTCAGTATTAACAGAATTATCTGCATTTGCTGTAAGGAATTTAAGGACAATTTCAGATGGTAAAGGTAAGTGGAACAGACCTTTAAGGGCCAGAGGCCTGGGGCCATCCAGCCCTGTTCATTAATCAAATGCAGCTAAGGGGGAGGGTGGGAAGGACAGGTTTTCCCTCTAAAGAGCTGGGCTGTCATCAATGTGGGGGAAGTCCTTGGAAGAGGCTACCAGAGTCCCTTGGGTGAGGAGACCATGGGAACCTGCTGGAGAAAAGGGATCTCAAGGGAGAAAAGCCCCGGGAAGCAGTGCATGGCTGAAAGAGCGAGAAGGAATTTTACAGAGAAATAGGGGTGAAGAGCTTTCTGTTGCAGAAAGGTGTCCAAAAGAGGGGCCAAATTTGTTTCATTATGTTTAGTAAAGACATGATGAGATCATTGTTGAAAGTGGTCATGGAAGAGGGGCCTTAGTAGTGGCAGAAGATCCTCTGTTTATGACTTCAGGCGTGTTGGACGTTGTTGGGTTTGCACGCTGAGGATGTTTTCTTTGGATTTGGAAGCCTTATATGTGTTTTAATACATGAATCTGGAGAAAGATGTTATTGAAATAGGGAGTTTGAAGTCCTTATGAAGAACCCAAGGAAGAATATTGTAATACTGAGTTTTGCAACCAGGGAGCAGTAAATGACAGGGTATCAAGTGCCAGTAAGCTAATTTAGTTATCTATAGCCATTGGCAAGCTCTAATAATTAAACAGTTCTATCTTTTGAGAAACTATGTTTTCAAAACGCTAACTGCTAATGTATTTTCTTATGCTGCTACTTGGTAGTTATAGTAACAAATCCAAACTCCTTGTGATAAAAGATTGAATCAAAGCTAGTGGCACGTGAAACCTGATATAAAGAAAATAAAAAGTGAGATGGGGGAAGTGTAAAGGAAGAAAAATTGAAGCACAATAATTATTTTTAAAAAACCACATTGTGCAAAGTTAAGATATTCAGTTGGCTGAGTAATTAGTCAGCAGGAGATGTCATTTTGTCCCTTCATGCTGTCTTCAACAATCTAATATGTTAGGAAGAAACATTAGTCATAACAAACATTATCTCCATAATACATGCCTAGACTGAGATGAAAATCTCAAGCCAATAAGTCATGCTAGCTTCTTAACCTTCACCAGTTGCTATTGTCGCATTTCCTTTAGAAGTTTCCCTATGAATTAGACAATATACTATAAAAAGACTGCATGAATATATTAGTACTTTAAAATACAGATCTGGAAATCAAGTAACTGAGTCCATACTCCCTATTTAAAACTAAATATAAAGGATTTTAAGCCAGAGCTTTTTCTGAGCTAATGCTTGTGGCAATGTAACAGTATCGATGCCAGTGCCAGTTTAAAGGATTAAAGACAGCATAGACTAGCAATAAGGTTAACTTTGGTTATTTTTATTCTCTTTGACTTTTAATTTTGTATGTAATAATATAGTGCACTAGAAGATGAGATGAACCAACAAAAGAATTTTACAAGCCTTAAATTTTGGATGCACTGAGTTAAGGAGGAGTCCTTTGACTAAACTTTTATTTCACTGAAATATGTAACATTCAGATACTTGAGATCTTGGATATTTGAGTAATTTAACTGAATAGCTTTGTTTGCAATTTTTCTATTTTGATAGCTAATGCAGTTTTGGTAACTTCAACATGATACCCAGTTACTTTTATTAAAGGGAAGAGGTGCAGCATATAATTTTAATGTTGAAACATTTTTCATTTAAATAAAGATAGTAAATGACACTGTTAATTAAATATAGCCATAATGAGTTCTTTTCAGAAAAAAAATTGTCCTGAAACCTCCCTGTTCAAATATTTGACTTGCTAATAAAACCTTAATTGAAATTGTGATGTAACTATTCAAGTTATATCAACATAAGATTTTCAGTTAATCTTCCACCACCTTCAGTCCTTCGAAATAATTTGAGGAGCCTATTCCATGGAAAGTAGTCAAACAGTGCCCTCTGCTGATTTTGTTCATCAGTAGTTGACTTAGTGGAACTTTCTTAAAATTTATTTTAAGTTTAAAAAAAAAAAAAAAAGGATAATCATTAGTAAGTAGTTCTATTATTTATAAAACTGAATTTATTTGCTACATAATTTTGTGCACTGGTTCTGTTCTTTTTTATAGCGAGGCCAATTTTACGTTTCAGTGGATTTGAAATAAAAAGTATAATTTGGAATGACCAACCTTTATACTATAAATCATCAAAATGCAAAATTGTTACTGTGGATTCCCAGGGCTGAGAATTTTCCCCACCTCATCCCCTGCATAAGATGCTTTAATTTCAGGCCAGAGTAGATCCCGTATGTTGTTCTGGGTTGAAGAATATATAGATCCCGTTCTAGACTATAGGACAGGATTAAAAAAGACAAAAGAGGGAGGGAAAGACCTTCTATCCCTATCTTAATTTCAGTCATATTTCAATAGCATGTCTCCTCCTGATAGTCAAGGAGAACAAGGGGCCATCCATTCCATCAGTGTTTGCATGTATGACTCTGACTGCTGTGTTGAGCAAGCAGGAGGGTGGGAGAGGTTGATTGTTGGGTCAGATGGCTCTTGCTTACTGACACAATACTTCTGTACTTAGGCCCTTTAAAATTTGTCCTAGGCTGACGTCGGTTAAAAGAACCTGCCCTGACATAGCTTCCAAAAGTTTGCTTCTGGAAAGCAGGTATATGGGCAAAGTCATGTATGCCATGGCTAATAAATAAGGTTAAAGATTTTGTCATGGTTATTTTTGGTAAAAGTCATGGACAGGTCGTGGGTAATAAACAATTCATGGAAGCCTGAGCTTTGCTTCCCGGGGCTGGGGCTCACATTTCACGCACTGAAGTGGCAGAGGTCACAAAAAATCATGGAATCCATGACCCGCATGGCAGACTCATAACCTCACTAATAAATAGGGGGAATAGCCTCTTCAGCTGTGGAGCTCCTATGGGACAACAATTGCAGACATTCATGCTGGATCAAAGTTCCTCCCTCTATTAAAGAAAGGCAGCTCCTTCACACTTCCATTTTTTAAACGTTTTTGTTATTCTCATGCATGCCTCCCTTAAAAACCTCCTGCTGGAGAACCTTAATAGCGCCACTTTCAGGGCTGCCAAGTCTTGTTCACCTCTGTGCATGCCATTATTTGACAGAGCAATAGGAACTGAGCAAACGTTGGGGGAAATAAGAACCTGTTTCCTTTGTACCTCAGACGCAAAGGAGTTTGGCCAGGTGGGGACAGAGGCAATGTCGGAAAACCAACTGGGGAACAGGGTTTTTGCCAGAAGTCAGAGCCCATATGGGCTAGTGGGGATTGTTAGCGGGAGAGAGTCTGCATGAAGAATTGTTGAGAATAGAGAATGTGAAGAGCTGTTGGGGGCAGCAGAAGAATCTGGGGTGGCCTGAGAGCCTCATTTAGGTGGGTTGAGTGGGTGCTGAACTCTGTTGAAAATCTACCCAATAGTGCAGCTATCCCTCTGCCAGGTCAGCCAACATCAAAACGGCTTGGCACAGCTTCACTTCTCTTTGGGTTTCTCAAGCCTAGGGAGCAGCCTGCCACCTTTAGAGGCAGCAAGCCAGCATCTCTGAAGCCAAGCATGCTATATTCAGGTGAGCTGGCCAGCAAGATTTGCAGAGATTGGGAGCCTGGAGCTCAGGCTTTAAAGCCTGCTGGGCTGGCTCACTCAATTTTTAAGAAACTTCGATATTTTGAAAGTTTGTGGTTTTCTCCAGACCTTCAAATAATGTAGATTGCACATTACAATTCCATAGTTCTTCAGTAGCCCATGTGAAATATATTGGGTGATCTCAGTCCAGCCCTTAGTAGTCAGGTGGCCACATTACAAAACCATCAGTTGTCAGAAACTGGCTCCCTTGTTGACAGTCTCAGCAGAAAACCTGAATGGACGTGGAGACTGAAATACCCTCTCTTATGGGTGCTCCCTTTAGGTTAGAGTCAAG
>ML675609.1:38665969-38737161 GCA_007922155.1 Mesoclemmys tuberculata | reverse complement strand
GAGTACTGGCAAAGCAGTATGAAGATTGAACTGCTGCTGTTTGCACTGTAACTGTTCTGTGGGTAAATGGAGAACTTCATCCCCAGGGCTACCAGTGTGACACATGAACATTTCCGTTCACTGAAAATGACTTTTAAAAATGAAGAATCATTGGTCTGTGCTTGCTTTGATGAGTGTTAGGGACATGTTGAATATAGTGGATGAGAGTGAAGAGATACAACACATTTGCATATTCCTTCATACTGATACTCTCTTACTTATGGCTTTCAGAGAATTGTTATCAAGTGATGCAATGAAAGACTATAACAGAGCCCGGGTTTACCTGGATGAGAACTACAAGTCACAGGAACATTTTACGGTAAATTTCCTTCTTCCATGAAATTAGTTTACTGTTCAATTTACTTAGGTTTGGCCTTGAAATTGTTTTATCCTGACTGATGTAAGGTTTGGCTTTAGCATCCACTGTGATGATGTGGATTACATCTTTTCTAAATGTACTGTATGTGGATAGAAGATGCTCAAATTGATTGTTTAGAAAAGCTGTCGCTGTTAAAATGTTAGTAGAATGTCAGAGTTCATGAAAGGTGAGTTTCTGCATTTTTTTTATGCTGGTCATTGGTGGATCATTATACTTCCATTCAAGGGAATGTCAGCACCTGACATTCTGAGATGGTGCCAGACTTGCAGCTTGATTAACTTTGAAAAAAGTTTGGGAAATATTGGAGACTTTGTTATGGATCTTCAAAGTTTGATTCATATGACTGTGACGGGAAAAAGCAGTGCACAAACTTACACTGATATGTGGGTGACATTTGGGTAAATGTGAAAATGAAACACAGGCCTAGGAAAATTCACCTCTTTATCCATAGCTGAAGAGATCACTTGGTGACAGCCTGAATTTATACAATAAACAAATCACAGCTACCGTGTTACTGCATGCCTTCCCACTAGAGCAGTATTCCTAATAGACTTTTCAGCCCCACTGAATTTTCTTCCCTGACTCTGACCAAACCTCTCCCCCCCAGTCCATGCAAGAAGCCTATTTTCATCCATTTAGCCCATCCCATACTGATTTATCCTTTCTCTACATTGTTTCTCCAGGGTATAGTCAAGACAGTCCTGCTCTTTCTCTTCAGGCCCACTAACATTAAACCAAAATGTGCTGTTAAAGCAAATTTTGTGCTGGCAGTTTTGCTTTCTTGTGCTGCTGCTTCTGGTGTGTTGTGCTCTCCTTTATGCTTCTCTGTCAGCATTTGGCCAGTCCGTACCCCCTTGTATTCCTGGAGGCAAACTGGTTACATGTTCAATGAGCTTATGTAGCAAAGTGACTTAATTGCTGACACACAGAACTATACAAATGCACTTCTTCATATTTGCAGTCAATCAGAGGTGTGCAATATGACATTGTGACATGACCTGCAGCATTGGAGAGGTTTACTTAGCGTCCTTGGTAAACATGCTCTGGTTACCCTGGCTTCTGTACTTGACTCTTCCAGTGCAGAAGGTGGCTGGCCCACTTGGCCATAGCAATAAACTATGGGGCATGTCATGTGATGTCCATCCCTCTTCACGTCTTCTCTCATTCTTCTCGAACTCCTAATTGCGGTGTCCTAGCATCGTTCAAATGGCTCACAACAAGTTATCCCTAGACAATATCAATAAAGCATATGTTAAATGTATTCAGATCTGGCTAAATGAAAGATCTCAAAAAGTAGTTATCAAGTGGAAGTTTCTAGTGGGGAGTCTTAGAGATCTCTTCTGACCTGACACTATTTAATATTTTTATCAATGATTAGGAAGTAAATATAAAATCACTGCTGATTAAAAAAAAATATTTGTGGATGACACAAAAACTGGTGGAATGACAAATAATGATGAGGATAGAACAGTCATGCAGCGTGATCTGGATCTGTTATTAAGCCTGGCTTGTTCAAACAAATTGTGCTTGAATACAGCCAAATGCAAAGATATACATCTAGGAATGAGTGCCGGCCATTCCTACATAATGAGGGGACTGTATCCTTGAAAGCGGTGACTCTGAAGTATTTCGGGGTTGCAGAGGATAAGCAACTGAAATGAGTTTCCAGTGCAGTGCTGTGACAAACAGCTACTGTGATCCTTGCATGTACAAACAGGAGAGTAGCAGGACAACAGCAATTCTGGTGTCCACATTTTAAAAAGAATGTTGAAAAATTGGAGAGGGTACAGAAAAAAGCTACAAAAATTATTTGAGAGCGGGAAAAAACGTGTTACAGTGAGAGATGTAAGGAGCTCAGCCTCCTTATGTTATCAAAAAATCAAGTGATTACTTGATTACAGTCTATAACTTCCTTTAGTGAGAGCGATTAACCATTGGAACAACTGTGAAGGGCAGTGGCGAATTCTCTCTCTCTTGAACTCGTGTGATCAAGTGGATGCTTTTCTGGATGATATGCTTTCGTCAAACAGAAGTTATTGGGTTCAATAATGGAGTAACTGAATTAAATTCTGTAGCCTGTGTAACAAAGGCTGATCACAGTGGTCCCTTCTGGCCTTAAAAATCTGTTTCCTTGAATAAACTCTAATTTAAGTGGTGGCTTAAGGTCTCTTAGGAACTTAATTCACATGTGGAACAATCATAGTGGAGTGTTGCTTTGCCATGCCCACTCTTCCCCTTGACAGTGCCCCTTTTTTTCCTCTCCCTGGTCTCATCATGCCTTTCTCAAACCCTTTTGTGTCAGGAGCTGGGGTGTGACAGAAGAGGCAGCATATTGGGTGGAGTCACTTCTGCCAGCTTCACTCCAATGGACATTCCCATTACACAGGAGGAATTTACCAGTGCAAATAGCCAAAAACTTTAAAGTTTGGTTTGTCACTTAACTGTAAATGTCAGAAAGTGACTTGGTGGACAGGAGAATTCAGTCTAAAATGCTTACTGCAAAAATGTGAAGTGCAATCCTATGTAAATATGGTGTGGATTTTCTATGGATGTGACTTATGCTTGTGGTGTTAAGTTTTAATTACCGACTAGGGAAAAACTTGTGTGATTCTTTTCCATTATATTTAGTCTTAAGAGACTGAACTAACTAACTGACAAAAAGTCTCCCATCGCGCCTCTGCCCCCCGCACCCACTACACAACAAACTAAAAACCTAGAAAAGTGAAAGAAAGAGATTCACCTTCATTTTAGGCTTCTTTATCTTATCACTTGTTATAGACCACTTACTGGCACTTTGTATCAAGAAATCTTGTACATAATTTCAAATACTACTGTCACAAATCAAAGATAGGTTTCAAAAAACCATGGTTTTAACTGACAGAGACTTTAGTCCTGAGCTTTTAGTCTTTGCATTCGTGCACTTTCTGCACTAGATAGATTTTCAAAAGGCATTTTAACTACCAAGTTGTGTCCATTTAGGGTAAAGTTTTATTCTTATCTTCAGTGTGGTTTGGAAGTACTTTCAGGATGTTATTCATCTCCCCAATTCCTCATTAGTTCTGTTTCTGATTGCAAAGGTCTTTACTTGTGTGGTTTTTTTCCATTCCTTCTAAGGCATGGAGTTGGCAACAAATGTAATCCCTAATAATTGTGCGCGCGCGTGTGTGTAATGTATTTGTAGTAATATATATATATATAACTTTTCTCTTTTTTAAAAATCATGTAGAAGTTTATCATATGTCATGAAAATTTTATTTTCTTTAGAACTACAAAAGCCCAAGTATTCACGATTTTGCTAACTTATACCCCTGTTATTCTAATATCCCCTTTCCTTCAGTTTTGGCAGTGGAGCCTCTATGGGGCTTTCCCTGGCTTGGTTTTTGCAGAGCTTACCCTGATTTTGCTGCCCACAGTTGCACAACTTGGCTGCCTCGGACAGCTGAGTCAAGGCTTTGACAAAACACCTATGGGTAACATGGATCCTCAAAATACACCTCCCTCTTTGCCAGTTATACGGAATGTGGCTTTACTAAGAGGATATTGGATATACTTCATGAATACTGTTTAGAGAATACCGTGCATTGACAGTGGGATTTAAGGAGCTTTTGTGGAGTCCATAGAATTCTGCAATAATTCACTGTATGATAAACAATCAAAATTGTTCATTTCAAACCCAAACAATCTACGGCTAGTGATTGGGCCATTTGCAATCATGTGTACCAAATATGGTGAGATTTTTAGTTTAAAGACACTTCCCTGGAGTAGCTGCCAGTACCCAGCTTGTGATTAAGTGAATTCAGATCAAAATTTAATATGACATTTTAAAAAAATCCCCTACAACTGCAGTGCCATCTCCGCTGCTTCTGCAGCTGACAGCTGGGCTCTTAACTCCTGTTGGCTTTTGCAGCAAGCAACCCTGAGAATAAGCAAAAGGTCAAAGATGAGAGAGAGCATTTGGCAATGGCCACTTGTCTAGAGACAGGGAACTGCTGTGCAGCTTTTCAAACTGCTAGAATAGAGCCTGTCGCTAAAATCTCACAAGACACTACTAAAAAAAATCAACCATATCAGCTTTCAAAATGAAGAGAGATCTATAGTTTTTTAAAAATATGAAGATTAATTTCTTGGCACAATGCAGGACAGCAGCTGCTACATTAGGACTAGCACATGGCAGCTTGTGATGACAGTGTTAGAGTTAAGAGCTCCCAGCAGTTATGAATGAAGTTTGTGGGTGTCACCATTGAAAGAGTAAAGGTCATTTCCCAGAAGTTTCACACCAGCTGAACAGTCTGCATCAATATTAGTTCACTTGTGACTGGAAACAAGGATGAGCAAACTGGTTTGCGCAAGAACTGACTCTCACTTTAGCCTTGAATCCTAACTTGGATTTTTCTGGTAGTTCAAAACACTGTGGTAATTTTGTTTTTTAAATTCTGCCCTTCGTAAATCTTTCATTACATAATCATACAACTGTGGACAATTTTACGTATCCTTTAGCAAATCCTACACAATACAGTTCAGACATCAGCCCCAGTCTCTACTAGGAGAATTGGCAAAAGGTTTTATAGGTTGAGTGATGTGTGGAGGCTGAGAAAAGGTCAGAGGCAAGGCCATAGAAATATCTATAAAGAGTCTTGAAATTTGTATTGAATTTCCCAAGTTCTTAGTGTTTAAATTCTCTGCTAGAACTCTAACTATAGCTATAACTCTTACTCTAACAGTGTAGTTTTTTGTCAAGTCAATAGATTATCGGTCTTCACTCTACATAAAATGTATAGTAAAACCTTTAAAGGAATCTTCTTCTTGGTATTAGATGAGGGATAAGCAACACTGAAATGGGCCATGTAATTTTCCTTCAACAATTGTCTTGTGCGTAGTAAGGAGACGATTCCATTTTTATGTTGTTTGACTAAATATCAAATAGTAGCCATCACTATTCAATCAATTCTAACTTGAAATGCCTCAGATCATGGAGCAGTGATGTCAGCTGCATGTGTTATGTTAGGGCAGAATTTGGCCCATAATATCCTTGAGACTTTTGCAAGACGACACAGTAAAGGAGACATTTGACATGTTTAGAGTACACCAAAATAATTGCTGGTCCACTAACGTGTGATGTGTGCGTGTTCTGTGCATAAATTCTTGGCATGCAGGAGAATTGGTAGTTAGTGAAACATGGCCCTGTGATTTCTTTTCTGTTTTCCTTAATTGTGACGTTGCTTTCTTTGCTCAGTATAAGCAAGGCTGACACAGCCATGCCTCTCCCATGTCATGCTCCTACGTAGAATGTGAACTTTTGTTTTATGGTAACTTGCTATATTCCTAGTTTACACAGGAAAGTCCAGTACAAACTATTAATCTTGCAACACACTCCTTGTTAAAGGTCAGAGGAATGTGAGCAAAGAGTCTGCAGCCACAAATTCAGAACGTAAGCCCCTGGGTGGCTGCACTGATTTTAGGCTAGTTTTGCTCATTGAACTACATTTATTAAGTTTCTTCTGACTTGAGGCTTTTTTCTTCTTAGTATATACATTAGAAAAGTGTTTCTTTAACTAAAAATGAACAGACAGACCAAAACACTCCAGAAACCCAAAATACAGTTGTGCTTATGAACAAAAGGATTTAATATTGTGAAGGTGGTTGGTTTTTTTTTTCCAATAGACTAACCCCTACAAAGTCTTGATAGCCTGCCTCCCCCTCTTGAGTATAGAACACAAAGGACCTCAGAGGCTTGGGCCTTGAATTTGTATATGTTTTGAGGAGTTATATGTGTCTGTGTGCATTGTGGAAAAGGCTTCACATTGAGATGGAGATTTACAGTTGAGCATAGATTTATTTTTTTAAAAGGCATCATTTTAATAGATTATACAGTATTCTCATGCACGTAACTGTTTATTATTGGATAATTATGCAATAAATCAAATACCTTGTAAAATAGACTGTTGATAGATCTATCTATCAATCTATCGATTGCTCATGTATTGAAGATTCATCTTGTCCCTGATAAGAGTTGATAGACTTTAATTGTTCCATTGAAGTGTGGGCCTTATTTTTTTTTAAATCCTTTCACAGTGGGGACATGTAAATGAAGCGGGGGAGTCCCCTCAAGAATCTGTACTGGGACCAGTGCTGTTCAACATATTCAGAAATGATCTGAAAAAAGGGGTAAACAGTGAGGTAGCAATGTTTGTAGATGACACAAAATGATTCAAGATAGTTAGGTCCAAAATTGACTGTGAAGAGTAACAAAGGGATCTCACAAAACTAGGTGACTGTGTGACAAAATGGCAGATGAAATTAATTGTTGCTAAATGCAGAGTAATGCACATAATTCTAAAGATGCATACAAAATGATGGGGTCTAAATTAGCTGTTACTGCTCCAGACAGAGATCGTGGAGACGTTGTGGATGGTTCTTTGAAAACATCCTTTCAATGTACAGCTGCAGTCAAAAAAGCTAACAGACTGTGGGGAACCATTAGGAAAGGGATAGATCGTTATACAGACGATATCATAATGTCACTAAATAAATCTATGGTCCATCCACACTTGAATATTGTAGGTAGTGCTGGTGGCCCCATCTCAAAAAAGATATATTAGTGTTAGAAAAAGTACAGAGAAAGGCAACAAAAATGATTAGAGGTATGGAAAAGCTTCCAGGTGAGCAGAAATATAAAGCAATAGAATTGTTGCCCTAAGAAAGGAGATGACTAAGGAGGGGATATGATAGAGATCTATAAAATCATGAATAGTGTGGAGAAAGTGAATAAGTGTTAATTACCTCTTCTCAATGAATTACCCAATGAAATTAATAGACAGTAGGTTTAAAACAAACATAAGGAAGTACTTCATTACACAAGCTGCAGCGTCACTTCACTCCCAGCGCAGCTCCAGCCACAGCTCCACCCTGCCTCCAGCCAAGCTCTGCCCTTTTCAGCCTCAGGCCAGCTCCACTTCTAGTCCCACATGACCAGTTTTGATCCCAGCTCCACCTTCAGCCCAAGCTCTTCTGCCTAGTCAACTGTGCAGTAGTGGATGGGTGGCTTTCTAATAAAAGTGAAAGATAATTGTATTTAATGCATTCTTACATACTTGGGGCAATCCTTTAAGATGGGAGATTGCCTAGTAAGTGTAGGTTCTTAAACAGTTTTCACTGTTTCAATTTTAGAAATGGGGAAACTGAGCCAAAAGGTTGTAACTTGCCCCTAGATTATCAGCAAGTCAATGGCAGAATGAAGAAGCAAGTCAAGGTCTTCAAACTCCCAGGTGACTGGACAACACTAAGGAAAGAAGGATGGTCCAGTGGTTAGCATGCTAGCCTGTGATTCGGGAGAGCAGGTTCAAGTCTCTGCTCCACTCTAGACTTCCTGTGTGACCATGGGCATTTAGTCTTTCTGTGCCTCACTTCCAGTGGTGTACCCAGTGGGGCTATGCCCCCAGGTGCCGTCCTGGCCAGGCTGCTGTCACAGGCAGCCTTCAGACTTTAACATCCCCAGCGCCCGCACAGATTGCAGCACAGGCCTGCCCTGTCAGTGGCCAAGGGCTCCCACTGTGGGGCAGAGAAAACGTCTTCCCGGCACCTCCACCCCTGCACTGGGTGCAAGGAGGGAGCTGCGGGGATGCCAGCTGTGCTGGGGCCAGGCAGCCAAAGGCGGGGCTTCAGGGCAGAGCCTGTCACACCCCTCTCTTCCTCTGGATGGCCCAGGGGCATCTGCCCCATCATTCCTGCTCCCGCTACCCTCACAGCCGGGGGGAAGTAGGGGACAGCAGAAAACAGGGCTGCAGACATTCCCCGCTCCCCCGCAGGTTACTGCTGCTGATGGGGGAGGGATAGGGGGAGCGCAAATGTAAGTATTGAACTCCGGGCACCGGACACCCACAGTACGCCACTGCTCACTTTCCCACCTGTAAAATGGAGATAATAGTACTTCCATACTGCATGGAGTTATGAAGATACATACATTAAAGCCTGTGAGATATTCATATCCAAAGGTAATGAGTGCCATATAAGTAATGCAGGTAGGTAGGTAGATAAGTGCATTTCAGTGCCTTACTACAAACAGAAAAAACCAGTGCTGAAAAATATATTGTCAACTACTTCTCACCTGTCCCCCACACCCCTCAATTATTTTAGACATAAAACAAAACTTGAAATAGGCTGTAGAGCACAAAGTATCCTTGGAGGGGAAAAATGAGAGTGCAAGAGGGCTGTTCCACCTTAATGATGGTCCACTTAAGTATGCTGAGCTAATGTTAACGATTAATAGGAGGATTACAATGGCAAGTAAGTGTCCTAAAAAGAAAGAAAGGTAACATTTATTTAATAAAGTGTGTTATTTTACCTTAAAATTATGTCCTCATTACTAAGAGAATTGTAAAGTTAATTTTTGTTAGATTAATGATATTTGAGAAATATTTTCAGTTGAGTCTGTTTCAAATAATTGGCCATTAATTGAAAAAGGAAATTGAATTGAATTTATCTTGTACATAAATCCTGTCATAGTTATTAATGGGTCTCAGAAAATATCAGCCTGTTCCCAGAAATGAATGGAGCACACTGATTCTTCTGAGCTGATTAGCTGTGGCAGTTTGGAGTTTTGTTAAATAAAAAAAGATGATTTAAGAAGAGAGACATAATTGAATTTAATACAGAGGGAATTCAAATGCCTGATTAGTTCTGAGAGACCCTTTTTTCTGTTAAGCAGTTTCATCAGTAATTTTTTATTTTTGCAAAAATGCAGATTTTCACCAGGAGGTGGAGCTAAAGTATTAGCTTGTATTATAAATGTGTATGTCAATACTGAGAAAATCTGTGAGTTAACTTGTTCATTAACTAAGTGTATAATAAATACAGTGTTGCTGCTAGTGAGCATTTTGCAAAAACATGTATTTAAACAAACAGAGAAAGTGTATTCTGCTCACGGGTAGGAGTGACATGAATACAAAATCTCCTTGGTTAAGGGAAGAGGCCCAGAAGAAGTCATGCTGGAAATCTAATCACCCAAACAATCTAAAGTTTGTAATGTACAGAATGTGACCCTTTTGCTTTATAAGGAGCTGTTTGAACAGATTCCGTAGCTTTGCTGTATGTTTTACTGTAGTTTGTGTCAAATTTTCTTCTGCTAATTTCCCCATTTTACCTTTTTCATTTCCATCTGTTCATTATAAAAAAACACAAGCTCTTTCATGGAATTTTATTTCATGTATATTTTGTGGATTAATGTTTATGGAATATTTTTCTAAAAAGCAATAAAATTTCTGCCTTTGTTCTTTCTCAAGCCATAGTAGTTCTCTTTTTGAGTCTGGTGACTATAAATAAAATGAAACTTCCCTGAGACTTTAATGCAGATCTCTTTATTTCAGGTCTCAACTGGCATGAGTAGATCCCCATTCCCATTCTGATTGGCGATTCTGTTGTGGGGGCAGTTTGAGGAGTTTCACATTTCCCTTCCACTGTCTCTATGGACTTGTCTAAGTGGTGCTTCAGTCTGCACCAGTTGGGGTGTAAATTCAAATGTGCATTGGTATATAGTGTATTAACTGGCCCATGTGTGCCCTGCTGGCACTCACTATAAATTCCCTAAGGCACAATAATGTAATCCCATCCAAACATTAACACCCACTAGAGAACGTACTGTGTGTGCCAGCAGGGCCTCGTCACTGTGCAACACATGAGGTGCACCTTAGAATTACACCTCAGCCTGGTATGAACTAAGGCACTGTGTAGACAAGCCCTTTGATGCAGGCGTCAGCAGCTAAATAGCAGGACCCAGTACCCTCTCAGCTGTGTCCCGTTCTTTGTATTTTCAGCATCCTGTAGATTTTCTGGTACTTGTTACCCCAGAGAGCATCAGCAATTCTGAAATCCCAGAATTATTTCAAACTTTCTTGCACTGACGCTTAAGCAGGGCAGTTTGGGGTACAAGTGCCTGGGTTGTCCTATAAAGCAGAAATTAGAGAAAGCTACAGCAGTGGAGTTCAACAGAAATTGAAGAAGTTACCAAAGATATATGGGATCAAGGTTTTGTGGGAGGAGACTTGATGAGGTTGTATCACAGGAAGGGTAGAGCACAAAGAAGATTCTAAGGGGCAAGAGAGGATTTATAGCCTCAAGAGGCTGGTTAGAGATAAGAATATATAGAGTCTGACTTGGATTTCCAAGTCTTTTGAGGCTCACCCATCATTTCTTGCCAAACTTAAGTGTTGTTTGCACCTTATATGGATGTGAAAGCTGGAAATACACCAATGGTATGGACAGGTGTTTAAATGCCTTTGAAATAAAATGCCCCAGGAAAATACAAAGTATTAAATGGAATGAATTTATTTATAACAAATGTCAACTTCTTATCTCCAAAGTTTTCCAGAAAAGATGGAAATATCTGGGACATATGCTAGGAATGAATCCAGACCGTCTGTCATGCGTGTGTACCATTGGGCAGCTGAAAGAACACACAAAAGGGGCTGACCAAAAGAATCCCTCCATCAAACACTAGTTAGAGAGTGAAAACTTACATAACTTAACAACATAGAGGGTGTGCAAAGAGCAGCTCAGGTAGCCAAGGATGGTAGACAAGACCATTGTGCCCTAAGTGATGTCTGACAGCATAGAAAAGATTAATTTCATTGTTCTTCTGTGATCTTTGGAAAAATGTTCTGTAGATCAATCAGGTAAAATGTAGGGAAGGCCAGAGTCTTTAAAATCATACACTCTTTTTAAAAGTGTTTTAAAAATTATATTAGTAGTATGTTTCATGTCTGAAAGAGGCAGGTAGTCATGGGAGAAAGTAAACCTCTAAAAACAATAGAGAGCATATGATCTTGTTTAAATTTTTTGCAGTCAAAGTTAATGGTATCAACGAGTAAAAAATTTCACGTGTATTAACTTTTAGAGCAGTGGTTGTCAACCAGGGATACAAGTACCCCTGGGGGTACACAGAGGTCTTCCAGGGGTATATCAGTTCATCTAGATATTTGCCTAGTTTTACAACAGGCTACATAAAAAGAACTAGCAAAGTCAGTATAAATTAAAATTACATACTGACAATGACGTATTTGTACTATTCTATATACTATTATACAGTAAGTATCACACTGAAATGCAAGTACAATATTAATATTCCAATCAATTTAGTTTATAATTACATGTTAAAAATGAGAAAGTAATTAATTTTTCAGTGATAGTGTACTGTGACACTTGTATTTTTATGTCTGATTTTGTAAGTAAGTAGTTTTTAAGTGAGGTAGAACTTGGGATATACAAGACAAATCAGCCTCTTGAAAGGGGTACAAAGGTTGAAAGCCACTGTTTTAGGGGATTGCACAATTCTGAGGTTATGTTAAGGATTGGTCAGTTTCTGAGCATCAAATCCAGATCACAGTAGGGTTTTTTGGCAGGAGGAAGGAGACAGAACCAGGTTAGAACTCTTGTCTAGAGTGATCCCCAAATTGCCCTATCTTCCTGCTACTGGGAACCCTTTTTTTTTTTTAATTTTCTGGCCTTGACACTGTGAACCACTTATATCCTGACACTGTGAACCACTTATATCCACATTTCCTGTTTCCGGCCATGGGCCATGTCCCACCACTGTCCCTTACAGCTGTTCTTCCAGGCTAGACTTTTTGGGACTGGTGTTGGCCCACATGTCCAGCCTTGCTAGAAACAGTGAAATGCTCTGTCACAGTGCGAAGCAGTTGCAAGCAGCAAGATATGCAGATGGGGAGAGGGTGTGCTGGTGGTGTTCCTTTCTGTGTGAGTCTGAGAAAGAAATCTTGTTTGAAACAAAAGACTGTGGATGACTCTTAGTTGTAGAGAGTTATGAGATCACTGTAAAGGAATAAGTGTGACTTTTGGATGTGGAAAGAGACGGAAACTGAGTTAGTTTAGCTTTTTTCCCCCACCTTAGAATACTGAGGAGTGCACTTATCCTTAAAATTCTATGGATTAGACAAACATTTTTTGGGTAGTAGCAGTGTTGGGTTAGTGGGTGATATTTGCTCACTCAGCTGAGGTTTACGATTTACAGCTGCTCATATTTCTCTGACTGCAGTGGCCAAGTGTCCCTATTTGTGATTGGCTTGGAGGTTTTCCTATCTAATGTGAGCTTTCCAATTATTAATTATTTTTAAACTCCAAATTCTATTACTGGAACGTGTTCCATAGAGGGCTGATTGGAAGGCCAATCAGAAGCTTCAGTCAAAGCCAAACTCAGCTGCTAGCTATTCTCACTAGGTTTAGCATGTCAGCTGAGGTAGTGACGCTCTGGAGCACACACAGCTACATGGAGCCACTAGTGAGAACCGAGTGAGTCGTCTGGACCAGCTACAAACCAACTGCCTCTTATGGGAGTGGCTGTCTACAATGCAGAGGTAATTGAACTCTTTCCATGCACCCCAAAGTTCTAGTTAAGTGGCGCATATTTCAACTATTCTTCATAGACTGCCCTAGCATTCAGTTCACTTCCAGTTTCAGGGTATTAGCTATGATCTACATTATAGGTCTATCATTGGCCTTAGGTGTTCTGATATGTGATTCCCTTTCTCCCTGTGCGCCATCTGAACAATTGAGATCAGCCAAGGTTTTTTTGTTGACAGTCCCTAATTTTTGTTTTAGTGTGTCTGGAAGCAATGTGTCTCTTTCTATAAAGAGACTAAACTGGAATATGCTTACCTTTTCAATTCAACACTGAATTTGTTAACCCAATGCTGTTTGTAAAATTGTATTGGTTAGAAAAATGATTTGTGTTTTCTCCATCTATGCTTGAAATATAAATATATACATGTACAATACATTGGATTAAATTCAGACTTAGTGTAAGTAGGTGAAGTGCCTTTGACCTAAATGGTATTGCAACTGCTTACACCAGGTCTGAATTGTCCATCTATACTGCACTTACAGAGCGTATAGCAGATTGCTTCTTTTCATCGAGACAATTTGAGCCTCATAAAGGGAAAGATTTTCTTTTTCTGTAAGTCTCCAGAAATAAAAATAATTATATTTAAAAATAATACTAAAGTATTCTGGAAAACTACAAACTTGTGCTCATCACCAGACTTTGTGAATCTTTTCTAACCAAATGTCCCCACTCCCACAGTTACCTCGCTTTTATCATTGTTCTAATTTTTTTTCCAAAAGTGCAGTAGTACATACTTATAGTAGTTTAGATCAGCTGTAACAAAACTTTGAATTAATGTGTCAAAATGCCTGTAGTCCTAACATGATGCAAAGACATTTTGAAACTCTATTTTTAAGTAGTTTTATGTATTTCTACTTTTTTATTTGCTTCTTAGAAATGTGAAACTCAAATATGATTATTTAACAACAATTTGTACTTGATTCTGAGCAAGCTAATTAACGTCTTTGCCTCTGTTTTTCCCTTCATTAAAATATAGAGATAATGAGGCTGACCCACATTTGTAAAGCAATTTGAGATTTTAGGATTAAAAACTTTGTACATGCTAGGTAATGTTAATTTATCCATTTTAAACATTTTGAAAGTATTACTTGCATTAGTTGACACAGAATTAAATGTAAATATATAAGAGAATTAGTGTCTATTAAAATAGACTCTTAAATGTCAGCTGAATGGTAGGTAGAAATATCTCAGATGATTTTATGTTGTAAATGCAAGACTGCACTATTTTCCCAAAGAATGCATGTGCTACTATTTAACTTGTGCTAAGGCTTTCTTTAACATGTAAGAGGATACACTACCGTAGGCCCAGTCTACACTTACCTTTGCAATTCGGCGGCAATCAGCGGGAGATACGCAAGTGACGTAAATCACTTGTGTATCTCCTGTCGACTTTGCAGCATCTCCTCTGCGCACCGTCCACACTGCGGGAACACTGCGCTGTTCTCTTCTACGCAGCGCTACGCCACTTACCGGGGTGGTTTTCCTGCGTCGCTTGCTGGATCAACTGAGCGCGTCTATACAGACCGCTTAGTTGATCCAGAGCGGTCGATCTGACGGTGGCGAATTTGCCGCAGTCAGTGTAGACCCAGCCTGAGACTAGGCTCATTTTCATGGAGATAAAGTTTACCATTGGGTAAACTTGAAGGGCCTGTCATACTAGACATGGAGATGGATACCTGCTTGGGGAGCGCATTGAATTAATGGTGGTTCTGGATGTTGATAAGTATCTTTCTGTAGTTCAGACTCTACCAAAACAAGCCCTTCTAGAGGAGAGATAAGGTAAAGCTAAACCAAACTAGTCATTTAACAGAGGGCTTGTTCTTAAACATGTGATTGGGAACATGTAAAAAATACTTTCAACTTCCTTTGTTCCTGGTCACTATTTCTGGCACTCAAAAATGTTAAAAGAAAGAGCCTGAACGTTAATGGAAGGTGCCCTGTTAATTTATGGTTTTGTATTGTTTGATTCCTTCGGTAAAATGTGCTAATTTCTCCCAACTATCTTAGATGATCCCTATATTATTTCTTATAAGGTCATAGGTTTTATGAAAAGGTTGGTTCACTGACAGATGAACCAATGAAAACATCAAGAACTTGTGACAACTCAAATCAATAGGAGTACCACCAACTGATGTTAAGGATTTTGAAATGATGCCCAGAGCATCAAGTTATAGACAAATTACAGTGGCATGGCCAACCCCAGCTATTTTCACCCACTGTTGATAATTAAGTTAAAGACTCAAGAAATGTGTATGACTCATAAGTCTTGAGTAGCAAAAACAGGGATTAGTAGTGGAGATTTTACTTTATCATGGGCTAAATATTTAATTTTCTTATCATAGTGACATCTCCAAAATACAATTCATGAAATTCTTAGTTAATTTCTAAGTATTTAAATGTTTCAAGAAACATAAAGCATGGGTTGATATTTTGCTATGTGGAAGGACTGTTAAAATCCATAAGAATTATTCTATTGTCTACAATATTATTTTTGCTGCTTACATGTGAGTATATCAAGCTTATAATTTATTTTAATTTAATGGTTCTTTTGATTTTTGTTGATGCTCAAGTGTGTAGGAAAGTGAATAACATTGCTAGCGTAAAAGAGAATCAGCATGTATGTTTTCCCCTGACATAGGCAGGCAGGTGTCTTTCCTTTGGTACTCTTTGGACCTGTGAAAAGGCTCAGATGAAATGTTAGTTTTGTGTTGTAAACTAGTTAAAATGATTCAGTCTTTTACCTAGAAATTTAAATTGACTTTTAGAAAGGGTCCAGAGTTGATGGTCATGGAATTATATGCCATTCATACTCCCAGATACAATTTTTATTAATTCTTAATGACTCGAGTGAACTAGGTTTTTCTCCCCTTTAAAAGGTAGTCACAATTTCTCCCAATTCCACATAATGGCCTTAGAATTTGTACTAGTCTATATTAAACAGATGCCCATTTCAACACATTTAAAAACCCCAAAGGCAAATCAACAGCAATTACAAAGAAACTGTTTGTTTTTGAGATAACTGGAAAGATAGGAAGGAAAGATAGGGGGGCAAAAAAAAAAAAAAAAAAAGAATGGAACCCAGGTGTTGTTTAAATTAAATTCCATCCTGAAAAGAGAAATTAAAAACAGAAAGAAGTTTCCAAAAAGAGAGAGAAACTAAAAGAGAAAGTACAGATTGAGGACTTCAGTAACCCAGCTAGAGGTCTGTTTCAGGAGCGAGGTTCTGTGGCCTGCAATGTATAGGAGGTCAGACTAGATGATCACAGTGGTCCCTTCTGACCTTAAAAGTCCATGAGTCTATGAGATTGAAATTCCTCTTAATATGAAAGTATAAGTGATGCAAAGCCAAGTAAAGCCTCATGGTGGCACTGCCTTTCAGTGGTTAGATTTGTGTACCTCTGTTATGGGAATATTTTGTAATGTTTTTGCACGTTCACTGTCAGTCGTCTTCTTTCCTCAGCCCTTTCCCCCCAGTACAGTATCTGTTTCCATCATAAATTCCTGGGTTTGGTAGACATTGGATTAGATGTAAAACTTTTGTTCTTCTGCAACTTGTCTTACAACATTTCAGCATTTATTTTCTGCTTTTTAATTTTTAAATGTAATGATGACCATGAATATTGCCACTTTTAATAACTCTGCACCCTTCCACTGAGGTACAGAAATCGCTTCAGTGACAGTTTCTCTCTAATAGTAACTCTAACAAGCTGTGAAAAGAGTGACAAATGTTGTCGTTTTTGTTATATGGATGTGTGTTCACAAGAAGCGGAAGTGAGGACACAAGTTCATTTCACATAGGTTTCCAAACAGTTGTCAGGGGATCACTTCCAACCTGTCTGGATTTGAGTTAGCTTACCTATGTGTTTCACTTGAGTGAGCCACTTTAAAAAAAAAAAAAAAATGTAAAATCTGTTTATCTGCACTATTTACGGTGATTTTGTTTGTGTGTAGTGTTTCCTGACCGTTCTAGAACTCAAAAGCTTTAAATACAAACAGAAAAGAGAAAAGTTTCACAGCTCTGTAGTCCGTAATGTAGATCTAGGTTTGTTTTTGTTTATTTATTTGTTTTTCATTTATAAATATTTGCTACTGTTTAGAAAATTGGCTGTTGTATATGCATGGTAGCTTTTTAATTTGTAGAATCATTCCAATGTTATGTATATATGCCATGGATTCATATTCCACTGAATTCCATACTGCAGACTTATACAACAGACTGCAAATGTTCTGAGGGATAGTGGTTTAATTAGTAAAAAATAATTACAAAGTATATTTTCATAATAAACCATACATTTTCCAGCGAAAAGATACATATTTCTAAAATTCTCTGAATATGTATCTGCATAGGTTATAATAGTTTATAAATGCTTAATCTGAATTGCTAATGTAGTTATGTCAATTTGTATTTCCATTATTTGTATTTATTTATTCTTTTATTTATATTTTGGTATATGAAATCTGATCTCTAGTGTTGATATCTGTGAGAATGCACAAGAAAGTAAGTTGTTACTAACCAAAGCGATAAAACACAGTTGCAGCTAATGTGGCTCACATGATATTCAATTTAAAACTCATGCAGATTTATGTTCCTAAAGACAGGGGACTCCTAAAATTTTCCTTTAACCTTTTAAACAGCTAACAATTTTCTAATGTTTGCTTAATAATTATAACTGGCATTTGTGTTATCCAAAAAATAAACATAGATCTCAAAGCTCCTTATAAAGGTAGGTGAGTATCTTCAAGGCAGGGACTGTGTCTCATTGTGCCATTGATCCGACATTGAACTCTGTTTTAACCATTTGTAGTTAAATTTGCTTTTAAGATGAAATCTTTTGGGAGAAACTGTTCAGCCCATAAATGGTGGCAATACTATAAAACTTTATTTTCTGAAGACTATGGGATCAGGAGTTAGCTAAAGAAGGAGGAGAGTCTGTCAGAGAGTACTCAGCTAAATACAGATTTCTCTATTTAGCAATAGAACCCCTCAGTTGCATAAAGGGTGTTGTACTGAGCCCCATATTCCAGAATTTAACAAAGTATTTAACATGGGACCCCATTAATTATATAGAAACTATAGGTTTATCATGAGAATCCCACAGTTATACTGAAAATCTGTATTGAGTCAGCAATTTCAACTTTCATACATGGAATGATATCCTTAACTTGGAAAAACTCTCTTTTCAGAGAGAATCATGTACCAAACCAGACAGTTCCAGCAATTACCTAGAGAATCTTTTCATTAATAAGAGAATATCATGGAAGTATTTATTCATACTTATGATTTATTAGTTTGTTGTGTGGAAAATAATGACCAAAGGCCCTCAGGATTGAGGGCCTTATTGTGCTGAGTGTTGTATAAATGCAGAGGAAGAGAGAGCTCCTACCCCCAAAAGTTTACTTTCTATTTTAAAACAAGGTTACGTTTAACAACCGTAAGAGGGAGTGAGTAAGGGGGAACTCAGCTAACTGTTAGTGGACCATTTAGAACACACAATTTAAAATAGTCTGGCATTCATGCCAAGCATCCTGTAGTGGATTATAAGAAAGCAGGAAAAGTTGAAGGTGCTGAAAGAGAGAGCACTAGTGTAGATTATTCAGGCAAAAGAGTTTGTGTCATAGACAACTTTGCCGAGTTCTGGGCAAGCTTTGCTCTTTTTGTGAGCACCACATAGCCTGCAGTGTTTGATAATATCATTGCAGAAGACTCAAAAGTTTGTGTGTGACAATAAGAAGTTCATGGCCCAAGCAAAAAACCCTTACCCGTCTAAACTTGGTAAACAGTCATTGATATGTTAATAGGTATATATAGGGCAAAATAAGTAGCAAAAGCCCATTTATGCAACAATTCAAATTAGTTACATTCGTCATGGATTGGTTTAAAGCAAGTCCACTTGTTGTGCTGTTTGATCTCCACTGTGATATGGAGAGCAGCGTCAGGCTGCATAATGAAACAGTTTGGGTTTTGCCATAAGTATGTTGATAACACTTTCTCCATTTAATTAGATCCAGAAGATGCCATCTCTCAGTGTTGCCAGGGTCTGGGTAACAATAGGACTTGAATGAAAGCAAGTTGGCTGAGGCTCAATCTAGATAATAGAGATACTGAGATAATGTCCATGGGGTGGGGAATCTCCTAGAGGAAATAGTGCATAGATCTACTTCTTGTCCAATGGCAAGCTGTCTTTTCTTACTCAGATGTGCAACTAAGAGGTTTGATTGGACCTTCACCTGCTTTTGGATATCCAAATAGCAGCAGTGGGTAAAAGTGTTTTTATTTATCCTCACGTGGCAAGAGGGTTGTGACTTACTTTATTAGGCCCTAGCTTGGGCCCAGGTGTCTAAGAGTTGTCTCAACCTCGATGCTTTCATTGGATTATCCCTAGATTTGGGATAACCTGATCCAAGGGATGGATCAGTATTCTCTTAAGAAAATAGCGTTAGCTAGATTTTCACAATACAGGGGTTTTAGTTAAGTTTGGGAGGACCTTCTAGCTTCTTTCTGTCACAATGTATATTTGATGTCTGTATATGTGTTTAAACATCCATTATGAACCACTAGAATGATAAGTTCAGTGCATAAATCATAAATGCATATCTCTTTCATTCATTTGATGACTATTTCCGAATATTCAGTGATCCTCTAGGGATATTGCCAATAGTTGCAGTCTGGTCCCCTTGCTATTTAATATCTACAGGTTCCTTTTTGCATGGCATCTTCTTACTGGCGTTCTTCCCATTTTTATGTACATGACACTTAGAATTACTGCTATCTTTTATACTGTATATTTGGTGAATAAGAATGTATTTCAGTTTATTTTTAGATGTAAAGTTGTGTAGGGCAAAGAATGCATTATCAGGACAATCATATCTGATAGTCAGGGTCTCCATTGCCACTCAGTTGATCCTGAGGAATCGTTCCTGCACTGCCGACAGTGCCACCAGAAGTGTGGACATACCCTTAGTTTGAATGGACCGAAGGTCCTAATTTGCTTCACTGTATTTGAATAGACTTGCCTTTTATAGAAAAGTTTCACTGTGAAACTAAATATGTGAGCCACGGGAGGTCTGCTGGGAAGCTATGGCTATGGAGCAGCCAAGACATTGATCTACAGCCATTAGTAAAGATAGAGAGTGGTAGTACCTTTGGTGACTGTTTTACATCCACCTGTGTAAGGCCTTGGCTGGTGGATTCATGCAGTTACAGATCCACTGACCACACTGTATTTCCCATAAAATCTCCATGTGTTTGTTTGGACGGAAGTGCTAGAAAGCCACATCAAACCAGGAAATGGGGTTCCCCCAACATATACCTGCTAGCCCATGCAGTGGAACTGCACTGGTTCCATTATTTTCATTGATGCCAAGAGAGAAGAACAGAATTTATCCCATAAAAATATGAAGACTGTTTCCATCCATGCTTAAAAAAAAAAAAAGGCAGGAAGGGTGGGGGGAATCATGCTTGTGAATGAGAGAGAAGAGGACCATTTGGTGCAGTCTTGCCACCTCATACGAAATATAAACTATAGCCGAAGATTAGAAGCTTTTAAGCAGCTGTTCATTTTTAATGTTTCTGAGCATACTAATATTCTGTACATCTGGTGAACATATGCTGGTAAAAATTTAAATGCTGTGCAACATATGTACTCTGAAATGACAGCCAGATAGCTAAATTCTTTCCCTCTCACACACAAACTTAATGCCAGACTAGGCTCTAAGCATATCAGTCAAGTGGCTGAGGTGGGACAGGAATCCTTTTTCTCTGTCTTGCCCCTTAGGCCATAAAGTTATTACCCAACCACAACAAGAGTACTAAAGCTACAATAGTTCCGGCAGCCCCATGCACATCCTCTGTGAGGAAATGAGAGAAGGACCTACCAAACAGCAGATCCTGCAGCCCCATCCCCAGCTGATGACACTTCCACCTGCCTTGTGCATGTCTAAGTGCTGAGAGCTACTGTGCGTCTGAGCTCCGTGTAGCATAAAGGCTGACAACCCCGCTTTCCTCCCCATTACTCATCATCATCTCATATGGGCCCACAACTAGGGAGTTCTCAGCACCTACAGAGGAAAGGTCAGGATTTGCTCCATGAGAGATTTTTGTATGTGGTATTAGAATAAAGGTTGTTTTATTACTGAGGAAAAAGTGCAAGATGCAGAATCTCAGCACAATAGTGTTTAATGGGAAAGAGAAAGAGGAATGTTCTTCACTGAAATAAATTTAAAGGACCACTTGTCCTACCTCCTGCCCAACTGCTTTAATTCGCATTACAAAGGATTTTAAAATAGAAGAGAATCCACATTGTTCTCTTTTAAGACATTCATTAGTAACAGGAAGACAGTTGGAGATCTGAAATACTACCTTGTTTGTTATATATGATATACTAGATTTTGATTTTTGTCTGTCTGAGGAAGAGATTATTATTCATTAATTTATACTGCAACCAAAGTGTGGTAATCCTGTTGCATGCAGTAGGATTTTGGCAGTGTCATTTTTATATAGCTTTCCTGTATCTTGGCAATGATTTTAAGAACCATTTTTTTCAAAGTATTACATATAAGGAATTTGTTTTTGTGAATGAAGTGTTTGACTTGGAACAGTTTTCGGTCGCAAGAAAAGTGCTAGATGGGAAAATGTGAAAATAATTGCTTAAGAAATAATGAAATGCTGTTGACAGAATTTTCTAATGTGTTTGCATGAAGGCATTTAATTCTTAAATAAAAGTAGTGTGACTCCTTAGAGAAATAATATGAACAGTGTGTACTGATATGAACTAATGAGTTTATTAGTGTTTGTGAATAATGTTATAATGAAGTATTGAGGGTAGAAAAGAGAGCAATACTTCATTCTGTGCACTCTATTTTTACTAATGTCATGTTACAGTCTGTTTTTACTGCATGGCTTCTCTTGTCTGGTTTTATACTTGAAATATGTATCCTTTTACATGCTTGAAAGTGTGTCTAATAGTTTTGCAATTAAAAAACAAAGATGCCCAACCCTCCCCACCTTTTCCTGAAAAACAAGGCCAGCCTTGGGATATATTTTACTACTTAATCATAATCTCAAAGTACAGCTACAAACATAAAAAAACAGCCAAACAATATGATTTCAAGAAAATCTTTCAAACAAAAGTCCAGGTTGCTTATTGGATGTGTGCACAACTCACAGTGAAGTCAAGTGGATCAGCTTCATGGCTATGCTGTGGCTGCTTTGCAACTGTCTCCCAGTCCAAAATAACCATAGGATAAATCCAGACTGTGGAGTATTTCCTTTTCATATGGCGAAAGCCAGGAAAAGAAGTACAGTTGTCCAAAATTTGACTGAATGGTAGTAGTGTGTCCCTAGATATGACTAACATCAAAATCTAAAAAAAAAGCCCAAGAAATTAAATTTTATCTAATATTATAAAGAGAAATTAACTTCATGCAATTTGATGCTAATATTAAAATGACACAGTAACATACGTTGCTACTTTGTTAAATTTAACAGTGGTTGCAATGTACAAACCCAAACTAGAACCCTTTGACACTGAGGAAGTGTTTCCACTTAGTTTTCGAGGGCTTTCCAAGTGTCTATTGATCAGTGTTCTCTAACAGCACAGAAATAATGTGTCTAATTTAACTGGCCACATGGAGGAATATAGAAAAAACATTACTTATCCCGTGAAAGGTTTGGAACATCGATAGGAGGACATAACATTAATGACTTTCCTATACACCAACTTCAAAAATGGCTAAATGAGGAAGAAATTACAAATTTATTTTCCTATAATTTCAACAGTTGTCTTGTTTTACTGCAGCAGTAAAGCATTAAGCAATGAAATATCACACAAGGACTATTTTCCTGATAATTTGTCTGACATGCAAAGCATATAATACAAAAGAGAAAGAGATGGAAATGTGGATTTTATTTATTTAGACAAAATCAGTGAATTTTATTGCTCATAAAAAGGAGAAAAGAGTCTGCAGCTACCATGCAAGGATCTTCAAATATTGCTCTTTCATAAATGACACACTGTAACTACAACACCTTTGCTATCTCAGTACAGACCTTGACCTGAACACAGACTAATTTTTGGAGTTGGTTAGTAATGCAGATAAATATTCACTGCAGACTAATTTAGAACCCCAAACTCCTTTCACTTTTCATATAAACTAAACAAGTACCCAGATCTCCAGAGATGAATCACTGAAATTAGAGCTGGAAAAGAACTGTGGTTATCCAGTCTACCTCTATGTCAATGTGGGATTAAAGCAGAAAAGGCTGAGATTTAACTTCTTTTCCTTTTAGTCTCTTTTTTCAGATGAAGAAAAGCTTTAGAGAAACAATTTATAAAATCCACTGTGAAAGACAGTAATGAAAGTAAGTTTTTTCTAACTGAGCTACATTGAAATGCCATGTAGCTTCCATATTGAAATTGCCAACTCTTTTTGAGTTTATTTTACTTCAGGTAGCTTTATTAGTCTAAGTAGTGTTTTGTTTATGGTACCAGTAATGAAGTATTGCATTATTGAATTTATTAGCTATTTTTAGTGACATCTAGATGAGCTTGACATCTATCACTATAAAATTTCACCCTAACAGGAAAGTATAAATTGTTATATAATAATCAGATATAATTTTTGTTAAAATGGCCATCATGATTTAAAGGCAAGAGGTCACTATTTCTTAGAATATAAATTTTGATGTTCACCAAAACATTATGTCAGAATATGGATGATGATATACATTGTGACTGTTTTGCTTCCAAAATATCTGAAGACCTTTCATGATGAACAAGAATTTTTGTGTGTGATACTTTCTCTTTTAAACAAGCTGTTTTTAAAGTGACATGAAGTTAGAGATCTAGAAAAAAAAATCTTTTGAACCCACGAAGCAAAAATAGATTTGCATATACTTTCTGCCTGTGCACATATGATGCTGATCTGATTGATATCAGAGGTTGTTCATTTGTTTTACTGATCTCTGTGGTTCCCCATTGGGATGTATTTGTTTCATATCTCATTATTCACTTCTGAGCAGGTTTCTGACACATAGAGTGAATGTGTTTAGCCAATCATGAGGAAGGATTTTCTTTATTTACAGTGGGTTCCATTAAAGTCAACATTTTGCCAGAGTTATTGCACAGTATTATGAACCTGTTATTTCTCTGTACTTAAAATAGGAGATAGTGTGTTTTTAGATACCACTACTACTGGGTGGTAACTGTGGTAAAGTTTGGCTTTTTAAATGTTGACCATATATGTGACCATAGTAATTATGATCCTGTAAAGACTCTATTACGCAACAGAAGTTGTGCCTGCAGAGTCCATACCAGATCAAGCCATGTTTCTTTTAAGTGTCATTCATTTATAAGTATCACAAATCATTGTATGGCCAATTTATACTTTATATTTGCAAAAACAATTACACTATGCAGATTGCACTATTTCAAATAGGTTGAACGATAGCTTTGGTGGAAAAGAAAGAGGGGTTCAAGGATCAGATTTCACAGATTTAGAGCACACATGAGGAACTTGAGCAAGGCAATTAAGATTAAGGGAGCTGTGTCATAAAACTCAAATTGAGACCCTCCACCTTAGGGGAAACACAGATGGCAATGCATTATGATTTTTTGGTTTTTGGTTTTGTTTTTCATGGTATTACAACATAATGTAATAATGCTTCAGGAATGTCAAAATACTTTAGGAACAGAATTGTGAAATTCTGGGTCTGGTCAAAGCAACTAGGAGGTAGAGGGGGTAGTATTTTGTTTTATTAGAGATAAGATTGCAAGTTATAGGATAGGTAGAAGATACTGGTCTCGATGGGATCTGAAAAATTAGGGAGACAGAGAAGAGCACAGAAACTGTTCTAGATAGCAGGGACAGTGTGGGAGAAAGGTCTGCTGCCTAGAGAGGTAAAGAAGAGGTTACCTAAGAATCTGGTATTTCAGGAGACACATAAATTGGATGGAGTGTGAATATGGTAGAAGGATGAGAAACAGTTCATGGAAAAGCTTGAAGAGCGAGAGGAATGTTTCGTGTTTGGTACTGGATTTAAAGATTTGAGAATGGAATGGCTATTTCTGAGGACTGGCAAGAAGTTGAGCTTCAACATTTTGGACAGTGGCCTCAGTTCTCAAATGTGGATACTAAAACACTGATTTTTCAGAAAAACAGAACAACTATAGTTTTTATTAATTTTATTGGGAGTTGTGGGTTGGTCAGACCCTCCAAAAATTAGGTATCTATTTAGGTGCCTATTTATAGACTCCCAAGCTGGAAAATTTTGTCATTAATGTTAGGAGACTTGGGTTTAGTGGGAAAATAAAGGAGGAAATCATATGAGAAGAGAAGAAGTCATAAATAGTTTTGGCATAGGATGGCTGAGAATGTTACTAATGGGGGAGATCATGAGCTAATAATAGGCAAATTTACAGACAAAGAGAGGCGAGGAAAAAGTAAATTATAACATTAATCTGACTGTTCCATAAATTCCTGTAAAAATGGCTGACAATCTAATGATAGATTCTGAACCCCAAGATGAGAGAGTCACAACCTAACACCTTTTGTGCTGTATTTCTGCAAAGGTCCCAGCAAAATTTTAACAGTTTGGGATTTATTGTTTTTCACTCTGTCTAGGAGGGGAACTTCTTCAATTATAAATATAAGTGGTTTGTTTAAAATATCACCATTCTTTATAATATGTTCTAATACTAACTTTCTATTAAAGTTGAAAATCACTATGTTACTGGATAGTTTTCAGACATCTGTCACCTTGATATCTGATTGCTAGGTAGAAACTTGAAAACTAAAGTAAAAGGAACAAAAGGAGCTAGGAAAACTGCTCATTCAGTAATAATAGCAGCTTCTGATTCCCCATGTACTTAAATTTACATTTCTTATACAATGCATGCTAACACTGTATTCCTCAAAGACAATGGTTTTGTCTTTTTTTAATTTTGGAACTGAAGGATCTGCACACCTAAATCCCACACTAAGATACATATGCACGGACGCTGCTTCTAGCAGATTATATGAATGTCTTCTTTTGACACTTTTCTTTTCAAAGAAAGCTACAATCTAATCCCTTAGTTAATATGGTGCATGAAAACGGATGATACACTGATGGGTTTTGTGTATGTGGGGTGGGGGGAGGGAGGCTAAGGTGTGATAGAAACAAAAGAACCAGCTAAGAATTATAGGCATCATGGCACTAGGGAAGCCATTTAATGAGATTTTACTTATAAATCAACTTCAAAGGTTCTTTTATAATTGAAGAATTATTTTTTATTTAAGAATAAAGATAATTAGTTCCTTTTTTTAGTAGAAATAAAGGCCAAGATTTCCAAAAGTGACTAGTGATTTTGGGTGCCTCTGTTTTTGGACAACCAGATGAGACACACCTGAAAGAGGCCTGATACTCAAAGGATGTGTGGTCAAGCATTTTCTGAAAATCAGTCATCTTTAAGGTATCTGCAGATTGGCACCCAAACATTGAGGTATCCAAAATCACTAGTGCTTTTGAAAATCATGCCCAAAATAATTTATCATTACTGTATTTCTAGAAGTCTTTCTGCTTACTTGAAAGAGAAAGATAGTCCTGAGTTGCTGGAAACAAACTTCCTAAGAATAACAATTAATTTGTAAAATTGTTCATTTCCTTTCCTCTCTCATGGTCACCTTGTCTCAACGATGCCTTAAGTATGGCTGAGACAAGGTGGGTGAGGTAATATCTTTTATTGGACCAACTTTTGTTGGTGAAATAGTCGATGTTTAGAGCTTACACAGAGCTCTTCGGTAAGTATGCCTGTCTTGCAGAAAAGCATAATCAGGGCAGCACTTAAGCATGTGTGCTTAAAGTTTAAAAGGTGCATAAATGCTCTTCTAAATAGCATCGCAGAATGGCTGGACCCTTTTAGTGTTTCAACCGTGACACACTTACTTTATCTCACCTGTGCAAATACAAAACTGTTTTTTTTCCAATATGTTTTTGTTTAGATTGCAAATTCACCTGAAGACTAGACCTCAGTGAAGACTAGCCGCTTGGGAAGTTTATCTATTAAGTTGAACTGTTCTCAAGTTATGTGCAAAAAATGTCTTCAGAAATTTCTTGTGCTACAGCCAACTGTGTGTTTTTACCACTGCATAAGTCAAAAATGGGTGCACAGATATTTTTTCAAACTTTACGAGAAAATGATCACCTAAGTGGTGAGATGAAGCATTGAAAATTTCAGATATAAAATAGAATTTAAGAAAATTATAAGCACACATAAATGGGTGGGTATGATGAAAGTCTCAAAGGAATCTTAACTATCCTTCTTGTTTCAGGTGAAAATTATTAAATGGTATTGCTTCATCATGTAATTTATGGTAATAAAAATTCGAAGAGCTGAGACAAAATTCAGCTTAGCAAAGGTATAGCTAGGGATCTCTGTATATCTTCATCAAGAAGCAAAGTGGAAAATTTAGGGTTAGGGCTCAAGCAGGTTTAGGGATCTGTTGAGTCTCAGTGAGTGGAGGCAGAGAGTTGAAAGCTTAGTGTGTACATATAGTACCCCAATCCTATTTTTTGCTGCAGTTATGCACTGTACCCACAGTTTTGGAGAGGAGAGGAGTCATGGGCAAATCCTTTGCTGACATTGCTAAAAGAGAGAAGAAATGGAGAAATTAAAAGGAAAAATTCCAAGGCTAAGGGGCAAAAAGAATCAATCCAATTTCCTTTTAGCACAGGTTTTGTTACTCAGAAATTCCACTTTAGAGTAACTGTTGTCCACAGTAACAAGCAAAGCGCTTAGCCTTGAGGACAAGATAACAGAATGACTATAGAGGAAATGCTTTTCAAAAAGGTCTTGAATCCAGTTGTCTTTGTTTCCTAAGCCCTGTCTTTGTTTCCTAAGCCCATTTCCTAATAATGTATCCAGTATTATAGCACAGTTTCTCTGACCGGTGTGAACAGGTTTGTTTCCCTAAATACTGTGTAGGCCTGATGTGACCCAGTGAAACAGATAGAAAAGGATTAAGGATTTCCACCCTGTCCCATGGCACCACAGAGGTTTTAAGGAAGGCGCATGTCCTTTTTCTGGGGACTGAGAGGGACATGAGGAAAGACCTTTGGGGACTGCAGCCTGCTTTGGTTAGGGTGAACACTTCGTTTTGGGTTACTGAATAAGTGCTTGTGTTTGAATAATACACTGTGGCCTGTGGCAAGGGCTAGAAACAAACTCGCGGGATCTCCTCATCAACCTCCTCCTCGCCCTGGCCAAAGTGGCCATCTATAACACCGGGCGGGGGGCGTGGCGGCTCTGCAACTGTGGAGAAAATCAGGCCTCATGTATTACCATTCTACGGTGGTAGTTGTCGGTACTGTTCGACTAGTATGTAATTTTCAGAAAAAGATTTTTGTCCACAGAATTGTCTGGAGAACAAGAAAACTGGCCCTACTCCTTTGGGGAATCTATTAAAATCAGGGCTACTCTCCACTTTAATTTAGAAAGTAAGAGTGCTCTTTTCCTTGAGAAGATCACCTTGAAATTGTGTATCATAATAAACAGATAGTTGTCCGAAGGACCATCTCTTGTTGCTCACAGTTTGCCTATGAAAATCAGAACCAGAGGTGCCTCAGCTTTGGGAAGATTTCAGGCCAATTTTGGTTTCTGAGGGCAGTGCTGTCCCACTGGTGTGTGTGTGTGTTATAAGGTCCACTTAGTGCCAATCTGCAGATGATATGAATTGTTACAGCCCCCAGCTATCGAGCTTTAGCTATAGCAGATTATGCTGCTGGCTCTGGAAGTCCACAGTTCAGTCCCCAGTTTGTCAGCCAAGAGGGCAGCAGCTGTCACAATAACAGGATGCTAGTATAGGCAGGGTACAAGATGGATTTTGTTTCTGCTACAGCTATATATACAATTACATTGTGGTTGTCCCCTGATCTGGTTACCACACAGTTACAATTTGTATGGAAGATGGGACCTGACGTTTTCTCAGTTAGGTCCCATCCTAACTGTGAGATTTGGGGGCACTCAGCATCGCACCAGGAGAGGCACTTTCGAGTTGAAAAAGGAAATAATTTTGTTTCTATCTGTACCAAATATTGGGGAAAATATTCTGGCAGAATGAATAAAGCAATATAAAGAAAACATTTATATACTTAAGCAAGGTAGAGGCAGGATTGGCATGAAAAATAGGAAAACCAGAAACTTTTCCAAGCAAATGGGTGCTATTAGGAAATAGACAGACCCATGTTACCTCTGCACAAGCCTGTGCAATAAAAATAACAGTGTAGCGGGGTAACATAGGTGGTGACTCAGGCTAGCTGCCCAGTATGTACTCACTCGGAGTCCCTGGCTAAGTCCTCAGGTGGCTAGCCTGAGCTGTTACGCTAGTTACACTGCTGTTTTAAGCTCTCTAGTTTAAGCGTAGCTAGGGAATCACACCTAGCTAAAATGTAAACGTACCCTTACTCAGTCAGGACTTCTGATTCTCTGACTGGTAGCTCCACTGGATCAGACCTCAGTAATAGTTCTTTACCCCAGTCAGCACCTACACTGCTGTTCCCTGTTCCAGGGGTCTTTTGGAGTTCTTCTGGTCCTGCTCATACTTATGACGCGGGGGCCACTCACTTGAGGGTTTCAGAGCCTACTATCTTCTAAGGGTTAGACAGACAGGTGGTGATCTTCACATCAAGTGAGTCTGTTTCTAGTGGAGTCCCACAGGGATTTGTTCTTGGCCATACACTATTTCACATTTTTATCAATGATCTGGAAGAGAACATAAAATCATCACTGATGAAGTTTGCAGATGACACAAAAACACAAAAAATGGAGAGTGCGGTAAATAATGAAGAGGGACAGGTCACTGGCACAGAGCAATCTGCATTGCTTGGTAAACTGGATGGAAACAAACATAATGCATGCTAACACAGCAAAATGTAAATGCATTCACCAAGGAACAAAGAATAGAGACTAGACTTACAAAATGGTGGACTCTATCCTGGGAAGCAGTGACTCTGAAAAAGATTGGGGGTCATGGTGGATAATCAACTGAACATGAGTTCCCAGTGTGATGCTGTGGCCAAAAGAGCTAATGTGATCATGGGATGCATAAAGAAGGAAATCTTAGGTAGAAGGTAGAGAGGTTAATTCAGCTCTTAAATTAAACTTATTTAAGAAGGATGTTGAGAAATCGGAAAGGGTTCAGAGAAGAGCCACAAGAATGATAAAGTATTAGAAAACCTGCCTTTCAGAGAGAACCTCAAGGAGCTCAATCTATTGATATTAACAAAAAGAAGGTTAAGGAGTGCTTGATTATAGTCTATAAGTCCCTGTATGGTAAATACATATTTTAATGGGCTCTTATAATGTGTAAATTGTGTTTGGGCAGCCATAGAAAATCCACATTGGACTGTGTATCCCTTATAGGCATCAAGAAATTGGATTTCTAGGAGCACAAAGGTCATTTCTTTACCTCACAGCAGATAAGAATCATCAACTGCTAAGAAGTGCTGATGACTTTCTCACACTGGATAAATCCTGTCCCTTTTTGATCATCTCATAGACAGACCAAGAAGGAATATGAAGTCAGCATTTCATGCAATTGATACTGCTGCCAAGCCAGCAGCCATGACAGTCAGCACATACTGATCTTTCTGGCTGAACAGTTCCAGTTTGCCACAGGAGAGTTCAGATCATGGTAGAGAAACTTACACTGGAGGGTCCCAATATGTTAGCAAAAAGACAAGTGAACCTGGAAGATCAGAAAAGGCTTGAGAGCAGCCCTTGGGTTTCTACACACCTTAGATTTGGAGGAAACCCACTCCTATTCAGGTTTCAGATACAGGCCAAGAATTTCAAGAATGGCTATTGATTTTCCATGTTTCAGCTTGAGATCCCTTAAAGTAGTCCAATTTTCAGAAGATCCTGAGAAACTCACCATCTGAAATCTAGGTTCATTTAAGATGTCTTTAGATGGCATCCAGAATCACTAGTCATTTTGGAAATATTGGCTGGAGCTCTTTATGGCTTCTAGTAGGTCACAAGTTGAGTTAGATGCACTCCTTTTTCAGGTTGTGGCTTACTGATGCTCTGATGCAGTGGTCAACAGCCTCCAAATATTTTATGCTGTGGATTTGTGTGTTCTCACCATTCCCATAATTTTTTAGGGATCCAAGATATCCATCAAATGGGGCAATAGAGAAGGTCCCTCATCAGTATAAAGGGAAGGGTTCTATTTCTGTTATTTTTTAATACCCAAAAGCATTATAACTGACATGAAGAACTGAAACAAATACATCAGGAAGTTGAAATTCTGTATAGTAGCATTTGCCTGTATTATTCTTACTTTCATGTCCCAGAATACCTATGTCATTAGAAATAAATATGGCTCTGTATGAAAGAAGGCCGCTAACACTGCTAAAGCTTTCTTTCCAGAGGACAGGTTAAATGCAATTTAAGAGATGCTATCCTCTATAAGATCCCAGTCTCAAGGAAGCATGCTGTATTACCTGTGGCTGTTAGGCCTCATGGTTTCATTTACCACATTTCATCATTTGCCAAGTCATGCCCGAGACATTTACAGGGGCTGTAATGGATGGTGTACCATTCCCATCGTACAGTGACACGATAGTTATAGTGACTTGGGGTGTTAAAGGCTCTTGTAGGTGTTTCCTTCTCATTTTTGCATCATCTGCACTAAAAATCAGAAACCACTACAGTGGGTCGGTGGATGTGCCATTTGAGATGTGACTTTCCTCCTTATAACCATATGCAAAGTTGTTCAAGTCTTGATAAACAAAACCACAATAATATATTACCCCAGCCACCAAGGAAGAGATTGGGAAAGACATGCCAGGGAAGAACAATATTGTAAGACTCTTTAAGTCAAAAGCATAGTTAACAGAACAAATGGTCCCCAGAGGACTGAATCTTGCAAGTGTGTCAAGGTTCAGCAAAATATCTTGGGCGCTAGGGAAAAAGACAGATATCTGGCTCTTTTTCCAAGTGTGAGCAGGTTTTTGTCTCCTACAGATCTTTTCTCCCAGATTGGGGTTGTGAGTTTCTCCCCTCATTTGCTCCAGTCCTGTAGGTCATTTGGAAAGTATGACGGGACGGATCCAAGAAGTACTATTGTCCCAACCTGGGCTTGAAATTTTTGTTCTCTGGCCTCTTAGTGAACTGCAAGTTCTGCTTCTTGACCCCGTTCCAAATTTGTCAAGCTGACAGCGTGGTTTCTGAATTTCAGGAAATATTAGATAAAGAGTATTCTGCTTAGTTCCAAAATATTTATTTAGAAACCAGGAAGCCTTTTTCCAGGAAAATTTCTTTAATGAAATTAAATCGAAGAGTTGCTTTTTCTGGACTGTTCAGCAAAGGGTACTCCTGAGGGAGTCCTCCATCCCTTTAATTTTGGACATCTTTTTGTACTTAGACAAATCTGACTGATGTACACTGAGTTCTCTCAGGGTTCCCTTGGCTACAGTTTCTACTTTCCACTTCCCTGGGATTGTCAGCTTTGACTCATCCTTAGACCTACCAGTCCTATGTGTTCAAAACCTGCTACTGGTTTGGGTAGAGAATTCCTAGTTTACCAGGAATTATCTGATTGGCTGCCCTTCCTCATTCACTGGCTCCTGGGGAAGAGGAGCCAGTCAGAGCTGGTCCAGATGCTAAGGGACAGCTTGGTCCTTCTAGTATGTAGAGCAGGCACAGCTATCACCTTTTGCTTGGCAAGAGTTGTAAACAAAACAATTGATCACTATAGTAGCACACAGATCTTTGATCTGGGAGCCACCAGACCAGCGACTGGGGTGAAGGCTATTAGAATCCCCCATTTCCTGAAGATACCTGTTACCCCCCATTTGCAGTGACTCTTCCCTCAGCACCCTTCTGTTTGTTGCTGCTTCGCATAGACTTACAGACTTTAATGTCAGAAGGGACCATTATGATGATCTAGACTGACCTTGTATACAGTGCAGGCCACAGAACTCACCCACCCACTCCTTTAATAGACTCCTAACCTATGACTGAGTTATTGAAGTCCTCAAATTATGCTTTAAAGACTTCAAGGTACAGAGAATCAACCAGCAAGTGACCCGTGCCCCATGCTGCAGATGAAGGTGAAAAAACCCAAGGGCCTCTGCCAATCTGCCCTGGGGGAAAATTCCTTCCTGATCCCAAATATGGCGATCAGCTAAACCCCGAGCATGTGAGCAAGACTCACCAGCCAGACACCTGGGAAAGAATTTTCTGTAGTAACTCAGAACCCATGACATCTAACATCTTGTCACAGGCCATTGGGCTTATTTACTGCTAGTAGTCAAAGATCAGTTAATTGCCAAATTAGGCTGTCCCATCATACCATCCTCTCAATAAATTTATCAAGCTCAGTCTTGAAGCCAGCTAGGTTTTTTTGCCCCTACTGCTCCTCTTGGAAGGCTGTTCCAGAACTTCACTCCTCTGATGGTTAGAAACCTTCATTTAATTTGAGGTCTAAACTTTCTGATGACCAGTTTATATCTATTTGTTCTTGTGTCCACGCTAGTATTGAATTTAAATAATTCCTCTCCCTATCTGGTATTTATCCCCTTCTCCCATCTCACCCATGAGGTAGCTGCTGCTACTCCCCTATCCCCACATCTAGTCCCAGATCTCTACAGCCTACAGGTGTGTTGGTGTGGGGTGGCAATGGTTTACCCTCCTGTCCTGTTGGTTTAGGTGGATGGCCAATGGTTCCATGCATCTTTTTATGGCATATGCCATCTCCACGCAGACTGTCCAAACTGATCAATATGCATATGCTTAGATACTCTAGACAATTGTGGGAATTGCAGAACATCTCACCAAGTCATGCAATGGTCTCCATAGCATGATTTTGTCATGTTACTATAATTAAAATATACAGGGAGGCTAATTGGAGCTCTGTACACACTTTTACATAGCAGTCCTACATTTGTTTTTCAGTTAATATGATGGGCTCAACCCTGGATGGTCACCACCACTTGTTAATTTGCCAAGTGTGGGGCTTCATGTAGGCAATTCCTAAAGTAGAAAAGAAGTTACTTTTATATTAAATAGCAGAGTTCTTTGAGATTATTGTGTCTTTATGGATGCAGTTTCTGCACCCACTTCTTTGGAGTATCTTATCAGTGAAAGGAGCTAAAGGGTGCTTGTGGCTGCCTCCATCTTACACCTTGGGAACACAATCTGAGGGAGGAGAGAGGAGCAGGACTTCCCAAAGCATACTGCTTGCTAGAAGATTCCTAGGTGTGCTTCCTCCCAAGAGCATCATTCCAAAAGGGCTATCATCTTGAAGAACCAGTTACTGTGGTAAGTGTAAGTAAATAGGTTCTTTTATTCTCACTGATGACTGTTCTTGATGATGTAATCGAGAATAAAAATGTATTTTTGTCATGAAGTTCCTCACATAAGTACAACTTGTCAGTGTTTTGGGACTAATCCTACAAACCCTTGATCAGGCCAAGTAATCAGTCCTTCATTACAAAATTGTCTCATTAAGATCAGTGGGGCTACTTGAATGTGTTAGATTTAGTAGGATCAAGTCCATCATATCTCTGCCCGTTGTTTGGTCTCCCTGTCTACTGTGCTGCTCTTTGTACCCTGAGTGCCCTGTGCACTAACCGGAAACAGGACATTGGCATATGTGTCTCTGTATGATCTCTGTATTAATGACTGTCATCATATTTTAACTCAATGTGTTTCTCTTCTGTAAGTATTTTAAACTGTGTCCCTTGTTTCAGGGTGTTGTCTTAGGCTTGTATTGTGTAGCCTCTCGATATAGTCCTGGCAGGGTGAAGTCCACTGACAGAGAATTTTAAGGCTGTAGGACTGTATGTATAAAAAGTGCTTTATAAAGGTGCGGTACATAATAATGAAGTAGAGGTAGCTAAATTCAGACTAGAGGTAAGTTAGCTATGACAGTAGGTGACACAGTACATCCCATTTTCTTTGGCTGTTGGAGAGGTAGCACACACTTAAACCATTGCCGTGAAAGAGATGTCAGGGCAGTGATCCACTGACTGAGTCCATAACTCTCCCTGCCTGCCTCCATCAGCCCCAGCAGCAACGATCAATAGAGCCACCAGCACCAATGACTGATGCTTCTTGCTGCAGGAGATTCTCCCCCTTCCTTCCCACCCCTCGTCCATTCTGTTCTACCCTTTTCAGCTTTCTGAATAATATTTTGAAAAAAAACATGGTAAATTAATTATAGTTTACTGATGTTCCCTAATTCAAGGGAGGTAAAAAAGAATGGATGCATTTATGATGAGGGATGTAATCTGTTTTATGAAACTGATCATGTCTCTTTCTTTGCTCGTGCCCTGTCTCTCTTTCTCTCTCTCCTTCCCCCTCCCCCTTCTCTCGTACTGGGTAAAAGACAGGCCTGATAAAGTGAGAGAAACAAGATTGGTTTTCTAAGGGCACCCGGCCCTTCATGATCAGCTAAATCATGGGCTGTCTGGCTCCCTGACTGGGTAATGACCTGCTCCCCGCACCGTGGCACCTGCACCCCCCTGCGGGACGTTATGATGTGCACCCAGGCAACTGCAGGGGGCTGCAGTGAAGGTGAAACTGTCATATCGATCTTTTTAGCACTAAAATATGAGCCACTTTACTCCACTTCCTGATGCTGTGATGTGAAAAATAATAACTCGGATCCAAATTAAAAATATTGATCTCTGGAAGGTGTTGAAAGTAAATAAACACCTTCCGAAGTTTTCGGGTCAGCCGAGAAATGGTATTCAGCAATAAATGTGTCGGCATGTCAGAATCCAGGGTTCTTGATCTGTTTTTCCTTTTGAATTGATTTTTCATTATTTACTTCCTAAAAGTGTTGGAATTTGGTCCTCCGCCATTAAATCCCAGTGTTTGGGCAAATTATTTCTTTGGGGCTTATGAGGTGCTCCTAATCCACTCGCTCATTGATTGATTGATTTTTGACTCAATAAACTTGCATTACCCTTGCTTTATTTAAGGCTTCCATCATAATTTTTTGTACATTTAGGCTTGACTTTTTTATTTCCTTCTAACAGATGAGCTGACATTGGTCTATCAAACATGTGGGAAAACAATTGCCACAAGGTTAATTTTATTGCTAGCTCCATGCATTTTAAGTAGGTGCCAGATATTTTCCAGTACAAGCTGATAAATTGCAGTTGAACCACTAAAGCATAAGAATGAATGGAAGCACTGTAACAACAAAAAATACCTATGTAAATGTATCAAGGAGCAAACGTATTAAATGGATCATTTGTGCTTCACTGGTTTAACTTTGTTTTACATCAAAGAAAAAATAGACACATAATACAGTGAGCGAACTCTTTAACTGTTGTGTTATTCATGCATTAATGTTAGAGTGTTCTGAATTGTGATGGTGTAGATATTTCTGCTTAGTAGGAGCAATAAGAAATAGTAACTTATACTTTAACAAAGTATTTTTCTTTTTCTGAGTAGTCAGTTTATTGTTAGATGGTGACACATTCTTCAGGAATAGAAGTAGAGATGCTGTTCTCTAACAATTCAGGAAGCTGCTTTTTAACATTGCAAACAAAAATAGCTTTGTGCTTGCCCTGCTGTTAAAGAAGGTTGCAGGCTGCTATAACATGTACAAAGAGAGCAACTCTAATTAGAATACTAGTAGCTTCCTCCTCTTAGCAAAGGATCAGTTTGTTCAGTTTTTTAAGAAGTGTGCTCTAGAAACCCCTCTAAATACTTATTTATATGATAAGCTGATGTGTCTCATAAATGCTCTTGGTCTTAACTGAGTCAATAATCCATACTTTTAAAAGTTCCTGTATGGATATTTTTGTAATCTGCATTTCATAAAGTTCTTAAAATAACTACAGATTTACTAACTAGAGCCTGATGGCTCAACTTGTGTTAATTCTTGTGCATTTCTTGTGTTTAAGAATAAAGGGATACAGTCAACTTAAAAATAATATTTTTTCTTCCTGAAAACTCTGTGTATTATGAGTTATACCCAAATGTACTATAACTGAAAGAAATTAAACCAAATGTTTTTCTGGTTTCATGTTCTTTCAACTTTATGGATTCGATAGTACTTTATATATAGTTAGTTTTATGGCATAATTATACTAGTTAACAAGTTTCCCCTTTTGTTTATTTGGTCACGTTGTCATCAGGGCAACCCCTGAACCTAACTTTTAAATATTGTTTGTAAAAAACATTAGATTTTTAAGTTGACTTGTGTCTGTCATATCTGTCCATATACTCACAAAATTATGACACAAAGATACTAAAACAAGGAAATTTTAAAGTGTGGTTCTATCTATCTAGGTTTTCATATGCCACTCCCCACCTCCATCACTGTTCTATCTAATCACCTCCCGAGACCATAAAGTGTATGCATGAGATACAATGCTTTCTCTCTCCCCTCCAATCAGCAAAAATTGGACTTAGATAATTGTATAGGGGTTTGGGGTGGGTGAGTTGTTTGGAAGGTGTTTTAAATATTATAATTTGGTAGGTATTTTTTGTTTTGTTTTAAATATTATAATTGAAGGTAAGCTAAGTTAGAGAAGTGGGGTTTGCATTGTGCTCTGAAGGCACTTAGGTTGATATTTTTTGGGAGTGAGTTTAAGATTTGGGGACCTGTCCCCGAGAAAACTGTCTTCTGCACACAAGTTTTGCTATTGAGACCGATGGTTCCATTGTTCCAGAAACATAGTTGTCATGGGAAGTGACAATTACATGGGGGTGAGATGACTCATTGGTAAACTTAGACAAATCCCAAATAAGACTTTAAAGATGAGTTTGATGGTATTTCTTGAGGAATTTCAAACAAGAAAGTGGGGCTCTGCATTGATACATGCTTTCAGTTGTCTCTGTTGCTAGGCAACTTCAGAGGATTCTGATCACCTAGATGAAGTAGTTTTCAGGCCGGGAAAGGGTGGCGTTCCTTGTGTCCCCTGTCCCCATGCTCAGTCGGAAAGCAACGCCAAAGTCTGTGTGAAGATCCAGAGATGAATTGGGGAAAAAACAAAGGCTGGAAAGTGTGAAGAGGGGGTTTGGGGCTATTGCATTAGAGACATTTTCAACAGATGCCGAACTCTCTCAGGGCAATAGTTACTTATAATTTTTATTACTGTAGCACCTATAGGCCTCTATTAAGTCTTAAGGCATTCATGATTATGAGAGACAGCCTCTCAGTCAGCTCCTCTAACTGACATTTGCTTTTTGGACATGCACAGAGATTGCATAGAGATTCATCTCTACATTCAGAGCAGTTGGAGAGCCTTAGATGATTTTGTTTTAGGGTGGTTCGTCTCTCTTGCATTTGAGACTGGACTGGATTCCTCCATCATTGTCTTCTATGGGTCTAAATCGTTTGGGGGGGGGAGATGTTTTGTCTCATTGACTTTCCAGATCAGTATTGCTCAGCAAAAGGATGTTTTTACTATTTGCCAGCCCTGCAAGCTCAGGCTGTGATCTGTGGGTTTTTTTCTGGCTCATGCATGTTCATTAGTAAGATTCTGGTTCCATTTTCAGGGCAACCTGTGAAGCCCCATTGACTTGAAATTACTCCCTCAATGAAAACTTTCCAGCTCTATTGCCATTGCTTGGGGATGTACCAATGTAAATGGGCCTGTAATTTGATGATAGTGGAATTACTAAGGTGGTCCTGAAAATGGAATGTGGTATTTCTATTGGTGCACAAGCTAGAAAAGTAAAATAGTAAAAATATTCATCAGTGCTCCTCCTGATGAATATGTGGTAGGTGATCTAACAAGAAAGAGAGCTGGCAGGGCTTTGAAACCAGTGGGAAAGACTAGTGGTGATTCATAGAATATTCTCCCTTTCCTTGTGCATTAATGTGTGAACATTGAACAGGTTCCATAGGTTTTGGATGGAGGGTGTCTGGTCTGCAAATGTTATAGTTAAGGAATAAATTATCTATATAGCTTTCAATGTGTCTCTACTTGGAAAAACATGTTTCCTAAACTTTCAGAACAATTTATATCCCCTTCACTGCAGGGGAAGCCAATGACAACATGTAATTCCTACCCTGTTTCCCCGAAAATAAGCCCTAGCATGATTTTTCAGGATTTTTGGAGTATGCTTGAAATATAAGCCCTACTCCAAAAATGAGCCCTAGTTACAGTTTACAAGAGGTTCACAAGTAAAGGTCCCCATACACTTTACACTCATGGAAAAAAATAAGACATCCCCTGAAAATAAGCCCTAACCCATCTTTCAGAGCAAAAAATAATATAAGACCCTGTCTTATTTTCGGAGAAACATGGTATTACAGAAGCCACTGAACACCTAGGAACAAAGCATGTAGAGCATACTTATCTAGGAACAAAGAAAGAACAAAGAAGAAAACATAAAATCATCATTGATAAAGTTTGCAAAGAGTGGTGGGAGTGGTAAATAATGAAGAGGACAGGCCACTGATACAGAGCAATCTGGATTGCTTGGTAATGCATGTTAATACAGCTAAATGTAAATGTATACATCTAGGAATAGAGAATGTAGGCTGTACTTACACAATGGGGGGCTCTATCCTGGGAAGCAGTGACTCTGAAAAAGATTGGGGTTCATGGAGAATTATTAGCTGAACATGAGCTCCCAGTGTGATGCTGTAGCCAACAGAACTAATAGGATCACGGGATGCGTAAAGAGGGGGATCTCAAGTTGGAGTAAAGAGGGTCATTTTATCTCTGTATTTGACATTAGTGTGACCATTGCTGGAATACTGCGTTCAGTTCTGGTGCCCACAATTCAAGAAGGATGCTGAGAAATTGGAGAGGGTTCAGAGAGGAGCCACGAGAATGATTAAAGGATTAGAAAACCTGCCTTATAGGAATAGCCGACAGGAGCTCATTCTATTTATCTTAACAAAGAGAAGGTTTAGGGGTGACTTGATTACAGTCTGTAAGTACCTATATGGGGAACAAATATTTAATAATGGGCTTTCCAATCCATCAGAGATATGTATAACATGATCCAATGGCTGGAAGTTGAGGATAGACACATTCAAAGACTGGAAATAAGGCATACATTTTTAATGGTGAGAATAATTAACCATTGAAACAATTTGCAAATGGCTGTGGTGAATTCTTCCTCACTTGCAATTTTAAAATCAGGATTGGATATTTTTCTAAAAGATCTGCTCTAGGAATTATTTTGGGGAAGTTCTATGGCTTGTATTATACAGGAGGTCAGACTAGATGATCACGGTAATCACTTCTGACCTTGGAATCTGAACATATGAAAATGTTCAAAATAGCTCAGTACCCACAAAAGGACATACTTTCAAGAGCTCAGCTGCCATTCAAGAAATTAAATATGTCACCATATTTTTCAAAAGAGGTAAGCATCTTGGGTGCTGAGTTCTTCTGAAAATATGGCCACAGGTGTCATTATAGGAGCTGCTGGGTGCTGAGGAATTTTGAGAATCTAACTCTTAATTATTTTAAGTGTCAACTGCAGAACTCTTTTTAATATCTGCTGTGAAATCATGGTACTTTTTAAATCAAAGGCAGAAGTCTTTGCATTGACTTTGTGATGCCAAGATTTCAGCCTGGGCCTTAAAACCTGTGTAGCAAGGAAATCAGAAATTAAGGCAAAACACACTCCAATATAATCCAAACCTGCAAGAGTTAATCCACTACCATCATGACATTTTTCTACACCATAATACATTCTCTAACACACTTAATTTAAATTCCACAGTTTTATCCAAAAACAGAAAATTTCACTGAAGTCCACAACCTGAACTTCAATTTTTCAATGGTACATTATTTCATAATTCTAATGTTAAAATTACAATCAGATTATGAACTAGACAGGAAAAGAATGCTAAATTGATTACATTCTCAAACTTTAACATTTTATAAAAAATAACCAATTGTTACTCTTATAAATTTACATTATGACTTTTGAAGTTTCAGAACAAGACAATGTACAGTACTAAATAAGATCATGTTTCATCGGAACATTCATAATATGTTTTATAATGAAATAAATTAACTGGTGACTGAAGAACTAGTGAAACTGACAGGACATGAGATTTGAACACTGAGTCGGGAGAAGATTTCTAGTTAAACTGTTGAAAAAAATGGTTTTTGTCAGTATGTGTTTACCTTTAAAGCCTAATGGACACTTGTGAGAAAGAAAGTCTGTGTTAAAGGTTTCATAGCACCCTCTCCCCTTCACTTAGGCTCCAGTTCAGCAAAAAAAAAAATGTGCTTGTCTGTACATGTGTGAGCAGTCCAATTGACTAAAATAAGCATGAGTAATTATTTGTAGGGTCGGGGCTTGAGCTGTGAGAGCTCACAATACACCTCTGTGTTCCCCTTTGCCGAAGGTCCTTGAGGAAAATAGTAAAAACCAGATTTCAGATTTGCAGTATTTCTAATGTAAAAAACAAATACAAAAAAAGTATTTTAGGTACAGGGGGAAAAACAACTTCTTTAGGCCTTCTTTATACATGGCAAAAAAGTACAAAAGCCCATGTTAAATAAAAAAAGTGCACCATTTTGTTATCCATGAATCCAATTCAAGGTTCCTTTCCCTACCTCTGCAGCGACAGTTAACTAACCAAAAGAATTCTAGAGTTCTGCTGACACTATAGGTAACGGTGATGCACAAAGATATTTTAGCCTAATAATTGATGATATACATAAACTGAAGTAGCTGATAAAGAAAAACATCCGCAATAAGTTCAGCTGTATTCACAACACAAGAAAAAAATGCTCCAAATTAAAGAAAAAAATTGGGAGTGAAAAGGTTTTCAAGCTTCAAAGATATGTGATATAGAGATCTTATGGCTCAGTGAAGTGAGTTGAAGTCATTACAGTTGTGTGAGACATAATGGGGAAGAAGGTGCCACTAAGTAAGGAAGCACTGTGGGTGTGTGCGGTGATGGTTAGTAGAGTAGAATGAACATGAGGGTGCTTCTTACCCAAATGAAAATATAATGAAGTTTGCTCTTTTGTGGAACATGTGTTACATATTTGCATGATGGATGGATATTTAAAAATTATGGGTAAAATTCTGGCCCCCTTGAGATAAATGGGAGTTTTGCCCTAGACGTCAAAGTGGCCAGGATTTCACCATATAAGTTACTTACATATAAAGTTACTTACAAATATATACATAGTTTTTGTACACCTACGCTTAAAAATTTTGGCCACAGTTTCCCCATAACTCACAGCCCTATTGAAGCATTTAACATAAAAGAAATCAGAATTAGTTCCACGATTGGTGAGAGACACCGTTAATTTTTTTAAAAGAAATCTGATGTATTATAAAAAAAAAAGAGCTTTTCAGTTTCATCAATTCAAATTATATTATCACCTGGTAAATGTGTTTAGAGTAATACTCTATGGGATTATGGAATTATTATAATATATTACTGTCGGCAGTTTCTATAGTTGCATCTTCAGTTAGCTTTCTATGGGTGGCTAATCACCCTACTTCTACTCATGATGATCTTACATAAAACAAATAGCTGTTTTCACTGTTTCTATAGTATTCATTTTAAATTTGTCCTGTTAGGTTCACTTGAGAGTTTTTGGCAATATTTTTTTTATTTAGTCACTCATCACTAACCTTTCTCAAACAGTGAAAAATATGCAACTGACACATTGGCAAAGGTCTGACCAGGCTGTGTTGTGGCTGGCCCATACATCAGGGAAGAAGACAAACATGATTGAATACTATGTCATAACACTGCATGCGGGAAACAAATATTCTGTAAGAAAGGTATTGGTGAACAAACTGAAAAATTGTAAAGCTCTAAAAGAGTTTCAGCCTTGTTAGCATTTTTTGACAGAAAACCACTGAAGCAGTGAACCCCAAAAAAACACAAACCCAGCCAAACAGAACTGCCCCCCCATGAGGGCTGATTCAGAATTTAGCTTTGTTCTGTTCATTTAACCCCAAGTTCCAGTCAGTTTAAAGTTAGTTTCCCTTTTATCAAAATTGGTTGCCTTGTGAAGAATTTACTACTCTTCGTCTTTAACTCCTGCACTCCCTGTGGCTCTTAGAACCCCCTCTAATTATTTACAACAAAGATTTTTTTTAAATTTTCTCAACTGAACTCAGAGTATTGATGGCTTTTTATAAAAAGCATAGCGAAATCTTACTAAGGCAGCACATATTGGTTAACTTTAAAAATACAATTATACATCTCTGACAAACCCCTGGTTGAGTTCTGTGGAGATTTAACCCAGGATGTTTGGATCTAAAAGCGTGATCTTTTGCTTGAACTAGCAGTTCATTAGCTCAGGAGGCAGTAGCCAGTTTATAAACCTCTTTGGGATGCAGCCACTAGAGGGGGACAAAGGCCCAGTTAGGGTTAATTTGGGTTACATCTTTGTCAGATTAACTACATATGAAGCAAATCAGTTTAGCAAGTACAAGGATGAGATTACGGCTGTATTTTAATAATTTTAAATTTTTGGCATAAATCCTTATAAGTTTAACAAATGCTTCTTAGGAAAATTATCTAGAACCTGCCTTGTTCTAAAAAATATAAAAAATTCATTTTAAAACAGACAAAAAAATAATTCAGTTAAACTGGTGCCAAATCCCCAGGGGTACAGGATTATCTTCATTGTTGGCAATCACCATTCTGTATCAAAATACATTTTTAAAAATAAACTGAAGTTGATCACTTGCTTCATCTTCAAGTAGAAAGATATATTTGCAAATCCTAAATGAATTCTATCAGTCAAGGTGAATTTTAGTGATGGCCTCTTCATTCCTGAATCACCAAGCTCTCTGATAATTAATAAGCTTTGTTAAGCAAACACAGGCCAACATGTGCATGATGAATAGGGCAATTGTACACTTAGAAACAATTAGTTTAGTGCTCCATATGGCTTGATGTCTATTAACATGCCCTATTAATAATGCAGAACAGAAACAGCTATAATTAAATTTACAAAGGTTTTAGATTATATGAAAAGGAATGCATTTTGATAATCTCTTCTGACACTAATTTTAAAGTTTGGAAGCTTGTAGTATTTAAAAAAAGAAAGAAAGCAATGATTTCATCCTATGGGAAGTGAGGTTATATAGCTGTTCTCAAAATCAGATTTTAGTAATCTCAGCTTTCTAAACATACCGAGGGGAAAAGTAATTTTTTCCCCTCTTTTAAATTACAAAATGAAGTAAATTTGAGAAAAGCTTCTCTTTTCAATTGTTAATATTACTCAACTCTGTATCTTGTTACATTTTATAAATTGGAGATTAATAGTGTTAGCATTAGAAGATATTGGACATTAATTAGAAGAGTTTAGCACCAATTGCATGACTTATTTTTCAATACTATTTGGAATATGGAAATACTTTTAAAAAATCAATGTACTTCCTGCAGTCAGCTATAGCTAGAGAGAATTAAACTGTGATATCATGGAATAGCAACGATAAGTTTTTTTATTTTATATTTTCAGATTAAACAAAAATGTTTTCTGAGAGTGTCTCATATTCACATAAGGTCCCTTGAGTTAAAAACAGAAGTAACCTCTGACCAATATATATGCTTATTAAGATACTTTGTAATAATAGGAGAACTTTCAAGCCTATCACCAAAAGTAGAGGGGGGAAAATAAGCATAAAGATATGTCTTGAGAACACAAAAAAATCCCTAAATAATGTCCAGTCTGATGCACACTCTGTTCATTTGTGTAAAGTTGCGGACATTCATCTATATTTACTTTTGATTTGGTGAACATCCTTAAATGCTTTATAATTGAAACTGAGGATAATGATAATGGTCAAATTTAATTAAGATTAAGAGAACATTTCATATATTTTTTTCTCCTAATCCTTCTGAGCACAGTAGCCCATTATTAAACATTGTCTTCTGTGCTTTGAATCAATTTCTGTGTTTTAGGAGGAAGGTATTTTTAATTAACAATGGAGGGTGGCTTGCATTTTGCTTTGCTTCTGATTTTACTAATGCTTCTGGTATGTCGGAATTTAGCAATGAAAAGTCCATTCCTACAATATATGAATCAGTAAATCTTTTTCAGTTTTTCATTCCAAGTGTTCTACTTTAGTTGATGTTAAAATAGTATTTAATTTATATCTTTCTATTTTCTTTACCATTGTGATAATTATTTCATTAACTGTATCTGTGGTTTAACTGGAGAACTTTTCTTTTGACAATTTATGCGAGAGAACCTGTGATCTGATAGATTGCATGCTGAAATGTCTGGAAAATAGTAGAAGTTATATAGTATATTTAGTTAGCATGAGAAGTGTGTTTTCCCTGAGATCTAATAGCAATATGGGATCTGCTTTTTAGAAGAACAGACTGATGAACTTGAGATCTATTTAATATTTAAAATAAAAGTTAATAAGAATAAGATAAACCTGCACACATCCCACACAAGTTATTGAAGGCCTAAAGCACTTTAATATATATCATTTATTATTCAAAGAAATGCATGCCAAAATGTTTCCAACATGCTAATAAAAATTCAATGTAATTATTTAAAAGAACTTTAGGAAATGTGTAGTTCAAGTAAACTGAATTTATGAGAATAATATCCAGCAGATGTGACTGCCACCCTATTCACTGCTGGTTGACCTTCCTACTCAGGACATTCATTGTATGGCCATAATCTTGAGAACATTGAACGTGAAAGCTTCACTGCTGAACCATTTATGCATCTTTCAGTAAGAGACTATTATGCTTTTCACTTCATCTATAAAGTAGTTTTTCATCATTTTATTGCTGTCTTAAATCTGTGGCATATGAATCTTCACTTTTGAATTCAGTACATTTGTTCTTAAACTTTCAAACATTAGTAGTTCTTCCAGTGTTCTACCTAAAAGGTCTTTGGCAGGGCTATATTTCTTTTGTATCTTAATGTCCTATTTCTCGTCTATGGGATTGAGTAGTATATTAATAAGAAAAACATACCTTAAACTTTATGTGACAGCCATCGAAATCAGTATGTATGTGAAGTCTGACTGTAGTTAGGGTGACCGGATGGTCTGATTTTACAGGGACAAACCTGATATTCAGGGCTTTGTCTTGTATAGATGCCTATTACCCCTCACCTCCTGTCCCGATTTTTCACCCTTGCTGTCTGGTCACCCTAACTATAGTCAGACTTGATTTTGATGGCTGTCGTATAAAGTTTAAGGTATGTTTTTATTAAAATCTCCCCTTGAAATAAAAAATGACTACAAGTTGTAGTGACTGGTTCTAGAAAGGCCAGCATGTAGAATAGGCTACGATCTCATCTGAGCTTAGTTTTATAGATCTATTTATGAGATCCAATAAAGTAATGATGTAATTTTACTTGTCTAATAAATGTAGCTGTACAAGCAAAAGACAGCAAACATTTTCATTGTGACCAAAATCTTTTAAACTGCAGCCACTTTGAGCTCAGAGCTGATGCTATTTAATAAATGTTGGCTATTCTTCTAACAATCACAATTATTTAAAGGGTTTTCAAAAGGGATAGAGCAAATCAAATAAAACAATTACTGTTGTATCTCATTCTGAAGTTGTGTATTTTTTATGTGGGTCTTGTTTAATGTCTCCTCCCAGTTTTCATCCATTATCACAATAATTGAGTTTGTAGCTGGAATTAAATTTATCAAATTGTGTTATCCTCTTTTGAAATTGGATAGGTATCCTGGCAGTGGGAGCTAGAAGTTAATCTGCTTTGCTAAAGCCTCCAGTGGCACAGCGGCAACAGGATTGAGAAGGCTCAAACATTTTCCTGTCACCCTGGACACGATGTAATTTCTCCTCAATCCCTTGTGCAAATAATGACATTTGAATCGAGCATTAACAGGCTTAATTACTTTAAAATTGTCATTTTAATTTACACTGATATAGTATTGATCATACAAGCAGAGATTAAGCTGTTCACTGGAGCAGATGATGGGGAATTAAACATTAAAGGGTCCTCGTGGGGCTGAGAGGGCCGTCTAGAGTGCGCCAGAAGAGGAATGATATTTCTCTGTAATGAACTGGCGGCATGCAGGGACATGAATCTTTGGCCTACTGGAAAAAGGGAAATAATGGGGTTTGGGAAGCATTTGCAGGTTATTCATTCGCTGCCATGCACCAATTCTCCAGTGATTCATCCACCTCACCAACATTTATTTATCTAGCAAATTCAGGAGCTCTGACCTTTTGCTAAGTGCATTTAACATAAGACTCTGAATTTTTGTGTGTGTAACTTTTTATAAATATTAGTTATTGTTTCTTATTTCTAGGTAATATTAAACCAAATTATTTAATCTTACAAATGTATTTATGTCTACCTACTGTTCTTATGAATATCAGTTAGACTTCAGTATGATCAGTTAGAGCTAAGTATGGTAGGTTTAAATGAGGTCTTCCCAAGTACTTGACCTCATTTAGTTCCACTATCATTTTATCTTTCATAAAGTCTAAATTAAAGCTGTAAGTAAAGCAAGTTGACACAAGTATATATGAAGCATAAGTATATGCTTCTTTTTTCTGGATATGATTAAACAATTACTAATATTTATTTTTTTAAAAGATGCTCCTAAAATTTCACTCAGTCTTATGTTAAATGCACTAAGAATTTTTTTCAAATGTTTTAAAATAAAATCCTGTTACTATTCTGTGTTTTAAAACATTTTGATTTGTCTATAATATACAAAAGTTGTATCTGTTTTAAATATCACTAATGAAACAGATATGTAGCCTCAGTATTTTTTCATAATTTATGATAGAAAAAATGTCAAAATTAAATGTTTGAATGGTGTAAAATGGTAGATTTTTAAAACCAAAATTAAAAGATGCATCCGTTGCTATATTTTGATGATGTAGTAACTAAGAACACTAGACAATTTTTTTATCCCCTTAACTTGGAATTACCAGCTAAGTGCAAAAATTGTGTTGCCGTTTACCTTATAAATAGGGTAATATTGCCAGGGAGTAAACAGTAATTTGACATAACGGTAAATTAGGTGAACCCAGACCGTGGTCCTTCTTTAATTAAAATTATTCCAGTTAAAATAAAATGAACATATCATCTCCAGAAATCAACACTGTCCCTCTAACATGGACTGAGGTCCTGAACCAAAACCTGTTTACCTCATGCCTCAAATCCTAGTCTTATTGAGACATGTAAAATTCAGAGTAAATCCGTTGAAGTAACTAGTGATTCTGGATTTACATTGGTGTAGCTGAAGAGATTCCTCTCCAAGAACTAGAACATTTTTTGATCTATATAACATAAAATTTCTCTTTTGTATTATAATCATTTTGTAATGCAAAATTCATGAAGATAATATGTTGCAATATGAAGAATTGAATTTTTAATCAATAGTAATTCTTTTTGCAGTAAAAAAAATAAAATTCTTTATTGCTTATACTTAACAAAATGGGAACTATTGATGTACACAGAAATATTAAAATCCATCTTTTTAAGATTTTAAAAATATTTTCATGATTTCAGATAATAATGGAGGAAGATCCCACCATATATTTCTTTCACAGTTCAAACTAATGATTTTTTATCCATTTTAGCAGAGCATCTTCTTTTTGTCATTCCTGCTGTTTTTTGTTTGTTTGTTTGTTTTGTTTTGTTTTTAATCTAGTGATATCGGGCCATAATTGCATCATTTGTTTTTACTCACAACCATCACTGCTTTCAATGGGAACTGCATCTGCATAAAAATTGGTTGTATGATACTTCCCACTTTGTTTTCTGTAGCATAATAATATAAGTTTCATTGTTAAATTCTGTCCATTGCTTGAGATGTTATGATTAGTAGACTTTGGGCCAAATACTGTTCATAGATAATACTCACTATGCAGGAAATAGGGCTTGTCCACACTGACAAAATTACCTGTTGCTGACAGTGTGTGTTAGGAATGCATGCAGCTGAATTAGCTCTCACTATGATTGTATTTCAAGTATAGACAAGGACAAAACCTATTCAGCTCTGTTTCAGTAGCTATAATTAAAACTCAGTGATGGGGCTAAAATCCACCTAAGGGCAGAGAAGTTCGTTCAGTGGGATCATGTGGATAAGCTAACTGTGCTCAATTTGTGCTAGCATAAATTAGGCAGTTTTAAATTGAGAGGAAATGCCAGGACATGGATAGAGGGTAAAGAGAAACAGTTCAGAGTATTTGTGCTGTGGGAAAAACACCCAGAAGAAGTGCTGAAACCTCCCATCTAAAATAATGTAACAAGTATCAGGATTGATTTAGGCCGAATTGTCTTTGCACTGAGTAACACAAAACAGGGGAAGAGCTACTATGCTGTCCAGTATGAACAGCAATCCATATAGAAGAAACATATTGTACAAATATTCTAAAAACAGATGAAAATATATTTTCAGGCTGAGCCAGAGCTGTCTTGAATATCATAAAAATGCCACCATTTGAGAAAAATTAAATATATGGACTATATTAATGGGAATCCTATGTCTTGCTGTATATTTTGTCAAATATACTGTGTTATACAAATATTAACCTGATGTAATCAATATCAATTTCATATATGTTCCATTACCCTGTTTGATCAACTAATTATAAATATTGTACGTAACTTTTTGTTTCTTACCTCAGGTTTTTATGTATGTGCTGTACATGTACAAATATATGTACTTTATCACCTTGTCTGCTACGACTCAGCTGCAGGTCTTCTGATTTCTCAGGAGTTAGAGACAACATAGACAATATCAGTTGGCAGGGAATGGGTTGGAAAGTGTGTGTGGAGGGGGGTGAGGGTGGAGAGGACACAGCACAGACAAGCATAAGCACCTTTCTTGTCCTCCCCTCGCACTTGTTTTTTTTTCATGTATACTGCCTATGTTGTTCCTCACCAAGTGTGTGCGTCTGTATTATTATTTTCTTCTGAGCAACCCAAAAGATGCTAAGTACTGTACAGAGATGGGAGGGCGGTGCCTTTGGGTTTTGGACTATTTTTTCTTGTCATAGGGTGATTTGGCCCTTTTAAAACAAATGTGCTAGTTTTGCATTTCCTTGTTCAATTAGTTCATATCTACTCAATTATTGTGAACACCAAAATAATGGTCAAGTCATTTCCAAGCAATCTTTGGAATTGAGTTTCCAAACTATGGTTGAAAAATTCTTGTAGTAATCTAGAATATTTTTAATCCAGTGGGTGCTTGCTCACCTATTTTTCTGCTGGAATGGATATTCATTTACTTCTCCATTTTCTGTATCTACTACTAGCAATAGATAGAAACTCACAGTCCACGCTGATAGCTGTGATGAAAAAGAGGCAGTGCATCTGCAATTCTTTAATACTCTAATTTATGTGTGTGGACACAGATATAGACATATGAAATATAATTAAATGACAAGAATTTTCTATTTTTCCAAACAAGACAAAGCATGGAATTGTTTCATTTGACTTGAAACATGTAATTAGCATAACCCTTGTGGATTGCTTGTTTTATCATTTGCAGTATAGTAAAAGATTTATTGTCGTAATGTATCTTTTGAAATTGATTAATAGAATTGTTTTGTCCACTTGATTAATATGTTGCCTCAAGCCCAGAATAATCAGATTAAACTGGGTTCTCCTGTCCCTTTTGACTTGTTACATTCTTATTTCCATACATTGACTTATCACTAGGGCCCTGTGTAAAGTGGTCTTTTGTGTATTTTATTGTCCTTAATGAATTTCAGTGTACATTTAACTTATGGTCCTTACTAATATTACAAAATGTGTGTTTTGCTTATTGCATGTATTTTATAAATTAATTTACTAATGCCAGTTAAGATTAATTGACTGTTTCTGCTTTAGCAACAGTTCCTCTGACAAATCAAATTGTTCCATATGCATATATATTAAAAAAAAATCTCTAAAACAATAAGGCTATTGAAGTATTTTATTTAATGCATGTAAGAAGTTGTACATAATATCATGAACTTCTAATTTTCAAAATTAAGTCTAATCATAAGACACTAAAGAACACAGTGACTTTCTTTTTAGTTTTGTTCTTTGATATATTATGATTCAGTTTGTTTAATGAGATAAAACAAAGCTTATTTCTTATACTGTAGTTAGAGATCAAAAAATTTAAATTGTATGATAATGCTTGGTAGTCATATGCTTTCTGTCTCTCAGCTGCTAACTGCTTTAAACAAGCAACGTTCTAAACTCTAAACTGACTTTATTCCATTTAAATAAACCTTTTGATTCTTTTGAAAAGAATGATTTTTTAAACTCCCTTACATGTATTTAGGGATAAATTTTGCCCACTGAACCTACCTCCCTATATGGGGGACTAGTATCAATGTAGGAGTGGAGCTAAAGAAGTGGCTCTGCCCAGGAAAGGTTATATTATGGATAGGAGGAGGGGTTTGCACCCTCGTGTGTGATGGAGCTGTACTCCTGAGGGAACTCATCCAAGAGAGTGAAGAAAGGTACCTTTTGGGTATGGTTTCACAGACCCAGTTGATCTTCCCTCTCCTGGATGCTCACCAAACTGCTGTGAGAGTATTGAAACACTGATTTCTGTGTGTCTCAAGCTTCAGGAGTCTGAACAGAGTTCATGCACTGCCTCTGGCTTGGTCTCTCAGCACAGTCTTGGGGTGCAGCTCCTCTGTCTAGCACCTCCCCGGGAAAGCTGAGACCTTTGCAGCCTAGGACCAGTTTTGACACCCCCTCCCAGCCCCGGACCATGTAGGTGTTGTGGGTCCACAAACTAACTCTTCAACAGCACAGGAAGAAATGCTAAATTTTGTAAAACCCCATTCTTAAAAATAATCACTTAAAATTTGCAGGTGATTATGTTTGTGTCAATCAGCATTGCATGCCATGCTTGCTCAGCATGGCACTTTGTCCCCCTTCTCGGTGGTTAGGTCAACAAAACTTGATGAGGCTGCTATGTCCTTGGCGAAGAGAGTGGAGACTTTTTGCTCCGATAGTAGGGGCTCGTGCGTTAAGAGCCAGATTTCCCAGGTACAGCCCCTGTGCTGATAGCCCACCCAGTGGTGGCAGCGTTACAGTGTTTTCCACTATGAGCCCTAGTTGTTTGTCCGGAGTTTGGGGGGATGAGAACGAGGGGTATTTCATGGCAATAGAATAGATAAGTATTGCCACAAAATTTAGTGGCTGTTGCAGTGAAATTTGGTCCCGTCGTGCTGCAGAGTACACTTGGTCCTGCTCCTAATGCTTGAAATCACTCCAGGAGTATTGTACAGGCTAGTAAAATTACTCTTTACATTCTGCCTCGTGCGCTTTAAAAGGAGGAATTGTATGTAAAAATTGATTCTATAAAGTTTCGATAAATAATATATTTACATAAAAAAGGCAAAAAAATTTCAAAAATTGGTGCTCAAGATTTAGGCACTGTAGAATTAGGCCCCTACATTCATATTTAGGCCGGTTATTAGATAACCATTTTAAAAAATATTGACCCAGGTTTCTTCATATAATGCTGTTAATAATGTTTGATAAACTTTTCAAAATAGTTACAAGAGGAAAGTAACCTTTCTGACTATTGTGGTAACCTTTAAGAGATTGAAATCTAAACCAGAGTTGATGAATGGTATGAGAATTTTCATAAATTCAAATTATGTAATATGTAGTACTTGTACAGTGCTTTACACCTTCATGGTACTATATGGACATTACTCAGCAGAGCTGCACAGACCCTCCTGACTCTAGCTTTCACAGCCCTCCACAAACTTCCTTGTCAGTCTGATTTGTACACAGAATGCAAGCCGTAACTTCAGGAAGAATCTGTGTTTCTGTAAATGCAAAATTCCCTATTTGTGTGGATTGGCTTTGCCACCCCTTCCTCAGGCTACTGCCACCTAGCATCAGTGATCACATGATGTAAGTAAATACAAAGCAAACAGATCAGCAGCTGCAATAACTGTCTTGACAGCAAGAGTTTTACTTCAACTCTTTTCCGGTCTTGAGATGCTGCACTGGGATGAAGCGCATTGTATTCCACCTGCAGCATGTTTAACTGGTGGGCATAGTAATGTTCAATATTCTGCTACCTGAGTCCTTTATTTATGCTCCAAACTGTATGTGATGACACTGAAATAATACACACATCCCCCATAATGAGTTCTCAGTTTGGCAACTAAACCACTTCGTGGTGGTGATGTTACTGAGGATGATGAAGAGGGCATTGACTGTGTTTTGCTTCCCTTCCCATGAAGCCACTGGCCTATGGAGAACATTAGACAACCAGCATGGAATTGTCACCAACCTCTTTTGTGTTTCCTATGGCTTCTCTGCTGCCAGTCACAAAGTTTCTTGCAGCTGTGACCCTAAGAACTCCCTCAATGCCAATTGAGAAAGGGATTACTGGTCTATCACAGCAACTCCGATCAGGCCTGACACTACACCTGACACACTGTTTTGATATTTATCCAAAGAGGTTCATGTGTGTTCTATCATCAGAACTTACTGATCCTCAGAATTGTAGTGAGAAGTATGTCTGCATGATATTTGAGGAGTTGTATGTATGTCCTGAAAATGTTTTAGAGTCTGTGTCACAGCCTGGATTGACAAATAGGTGTTGCCAGACAGGAGGATGTAGATTCACTTCTCTGCTTTGGTTCACGTGTAAAATAAGCATTGTAAGCCATAAATCTGTTTGCATACGACATTGACATGAGAATGTAAAGGCAGCATGGGACAAGCACACCAGGGAATAAACCATGGGGGATATCCTGACTCTGGGGACAAAACCATGAACTTTGGTGTATAAGAAGGTCACTTTTTTATCCTTCACTGAGGAATCAAAAAGCACAGCTAGTTTTTGCATTGATGAAAGGTGGATCCCACCCATGTTGGTTGGTGTTGTTGGGAGATAGTTTTGGGTGAGGATTTTAGCTTGTTAAAGTTAAGTTTACATTTGGGGGTTACGTCTATACTGCAAAAAAAAAGCACCCTTGGCAGCAAGTTTCCAAGCCCAGGTCAACTAGTTCAGGCTTGCGCTATGGAGCTAAAAAATAGCAATGTAGACATTCCAGCTGGATCTGAAACCTGGGCTCTGAAACCTGATGAGAGGGGAGTGGATCTCAGACCTTGGGCTCCAGCTCGAGCAGGTATATCTGTGCTGCTATTTGTAGCTCCATAGCATGAGTCCTGTGCCTCTGGCCCAGCGACTCACTGCCGCAGATGTTTTTTGCAGTGTAGATATACCCTAAGAAACGTGTAAGGCTTTTGTTTTGTATCTAATCATTTCTTATTCCACTGTTATCTGTACTATCTCTTAAATCTAGCTTTTAATAATAAACTTGTGATTGTTTTCACTATACTTATCTCAATACTATGATGTTATACTGGAGGTTGATGCTCCGTTGAACTAGAAAGGTGTGTGCGCTTTTCTTTGGGGAGAGCTTTCCTGGTCATTTCTGAGAGTGTCCAGTGGCAGGGATTGGATACTACAGCAGATGCTTACAGAGGGGTTCAGGGTACATGTCGTACGCATGCAAATAGTATCCTGAAGAAGTTCATAGATATCTAGCTACTGCTGAAAAAAGTTTTGGGGGGGATATGCACAAAGCGTTCGTAGATAGGAACTATTGGTTCATGACGGTTAGTCAAGCCAGTCCTGATTTTGTCGTTCTTTGATTCAAGTCAAACGGGTTGTTTAGCACTGTTAGTTAATCCTGGCAACAACTCCTGTGAGATATGTAGGTAAGTATTCGCCTCATGTTACATATGAGGAAACTGAGAGAGGGAGGATTGTAACATAGTCATTATTCAGGAAGTTCTGGCTTACCAGAATTGTGCAGAGTCCATGAGATCACACTGCCTCAACCAATGTTTGCCTTCTATAGGTGAGATACATGATAGATCTGGGTTGTCCAGCCCATGGGCCAGAGTCCAGCCTGCCAAAGGCTGCCATCTGGCCCACCAGCTGCAGCAGCAGCCCCCGCCACCTTCCCACCTGGAATTAAGGAGCAGCCCTCCTCTCCTGCCCCATGCACTGTCCTGCACTGCGCCAGCCAGGACTCAGGAGCAGAGGTGGGTGTGGGAGATGAGCCGCTTCTGGATGGAAGGGGATGTTGCTGCACACTGTGGAGTGTGTGCAACTCCCGTCCCCTGGGGTGGCTAGCCCCGCCCTTCTGCCCGAGTCACCTGCCTCAGCAGGCTGGCCAAGCCTGGCAGGAACGCAGGCCAGCCCAGAACCCCCAGAGCCCGCACCCCCGAGCTGGCTGGGACGCTGCTCTGTGCAGCACGACAGCTGCCTGCAAGAGCCTGGCTGGGGGAAGCAGCCTCCCCTCCCCATCCAGGCTGGCTGCTGGGGCAGGGGCCACATGAACCGGAGGTCCCAGTTCCCTTCTTCTCCTTTCCCCCCTCAGCCAAGCCCCTGCAAGCAGGAGGGAACATGGTTGGGACTGGATCCCGTCCACTTGCCCAGCTGCCAGGGAAAGCAGCCAAATGTGCTGAGAAGTGCAGCGGGAGGACAGAACCATCCCTTCCTCTCCGCAAGTGGTGCACGATGGCGGCCACGGCCAAGAGGGAGTGAGTCACATGACCAGTTACGTGTCCTTCCCCTCCCCTCCTCCAAAACTCTTTCCCCCCGCTGGCACCCACTGGCAAAAATCGAAGTTGGCACCTGTGCCCCCTCCTGCCCTGCAGTCCTGTGCCGGCCAATCAGGTGCAACAGCAGCACCTCTCCCTTCCCCTCCCCCCGCATCCAAAGCGTGCTCACCGGCCCCCTGAGTGAGAAAAAAATTGCAATGTGGCCCCTCATGGTAAAAGGTTGGATGATTTCCAAGGAACTGTTATGTAAAACAGATAATTGTTTCTTTAATTGTATGAAAGTCCAGGTCACAGCATAATATAAGGAATATGCTCTTTTCAGCAATCAAGCACAGATGCTCAGCTGGCATAAATCAGCTACACAGATTTATACAAGCTGAAGATCAGGCCCAAGACACTTACCCACTCGTCTGATGATTAAAAATTTTGCTGTGCCACACTCCATCATGTTCTTCTACTGTAAGAAATATTTCAGACTGAGCTGCTAATTGTGTCAATGTTTTATGTGCCAAATAGCATTCCATTAATATGGCCTATAAGTTTCATCTCTCTCTCTCTCTCTTTTTTTTTTTAAATTGCAAAGTACCCCGAAAAGCAGAAAAAGAAATAGCTTCAGAAATCTACTGGAATTTCTGATTTGGAATTCTAAGAAGAGATACGTTATGATTAAAAGCACGTGCCGGAGGGCTTCTGTTTGAAACAGATCTCTGTATATACAAGGCCTGTATAAAACATTTTATAATGTCTTTAGCTTTAAAACATAAATGAAGCCTATACTGAGGTTTTTGACCTTGTGATTTAGGTATCTGTCTGCATGGGTCAAAGTTAGAGGCTACTAAAGTGTTGGAATCATTGAACTTTAAGACTGCATTCATCGCAGCTCCTAGACTGATATAAATTTTTTCCCATTAAGTCAATAAGCCTGGTTACATCAGACAGCAGTTCTGTCTAGAAACAGAGATTAATAGCTGTCATAAAGTGATGTAAATAGACAACTTACTAGATTTACACAGACTACTTTTGTCTTCTCAGAGTTTTAATAAAATTTAGGTTATTATTTCAGTCCTTATATGTGTTTTCTTCATTACTTTACATTGTTCCTTGAACAATCTTTTGGAATCTCTGGAAATCTCCAGCTCATGCCAGATTCTCTGGAAACCTTTTCCACTTGATCTGTGGTCTCATTGTAGAATTCCTTCTACTGATCTTTGCCGCCTTTTACAAAGTATATCTCATTTTTTCTGTTGTTTTTCCTTCATCCATTGCTATTTTCTGTGGGACAAATTATATCCCGCATAGATTTATTTCCATTTAGGAAAATGGAAATTATCTGAATTTGTGCTGAGAGTTTCAGTCAGATCATTCCTTCAGGAATTTATCCCCATGCAGAGCAGAAACAGATTTCCGGAGGTACACATGAGCACTGGACCAGCTAGATGCCTTTGAGCTGCCTTCCAGACTTTCCCCTAATCCATGGTGGTGCTATTAGGAACCCACAGAGTCCATAACTGCTGCATCATTCAGGAGTGTTTCACATCATGGTGAGGGAACCATTATACATTAATTCTGATGAGAATCACTACAAGGTTGAAAGACAATGGTGGATTGGTGCCTCTCTGGCACGCTAGCCTCTCCTGCACTATCATTGAGGGTTCCTGATCAGATTTCATGTAGACACGGGATCATACTGTGGAGTCAGCAAACTTCTTCTGCACCCTACCCTCAACAGGTTCCATTATTATTTGCTCTCCTCCACTTGCTCCTCAAGGGCAAGATATGCTTTGGGTTATCCTTTCCATTGCTCGAGGATCAACTGTGTAATATTCCTTATGACGTTAAGGTTCCCTTGAAACACATCTGCTGGCAGCTTCTGCCTGATACTCACTTTATGCTGAAAAATGGTGGATATATGTGCGATAGTGATATCAGTGTCAAAGAGAGAGATTGCAAACGAGGTGAAATTCGGATAAGGGTCAATGTTACTTGGTCATTGTCAAACGAAGAATAATTTACGGAAGGGCTGCTAATGAGAAAGAACTTCTTGTAGTTGTCCTGTAAGGAGTGTCAGATATTTTGACTTCAGGAAAAAGAGCAGGTAAAAACAAATATTTCAGTGTGAGATCAGACATAGAAGTTCACAAATTCGTCCTGGACAAATGTAGGGAAACAGACTGTAAGATAAGCAGCCACTGAGCACTTCTGGGTGGTTTGGTTTTTTCCAGCCCAGTAGCATTATTCACCTACTGATTTATAGCCAGTTGATAGGTGATTGGCGTGTCACCCTCAGTCAGGTACTTCAATCCGCCAATATACCTGTTGCAAAGCATTCCAATAAAACATGAATTTCTGTCATTTCCAAACTGGAAAATTCCATTTTCAAAAATTCATTTTTTGTAAATTCTGATCACATGACTTAGCAAACAAATCAAAATTGGTAATAGGGAAAAGAGATGGGAAATGAAAACTGGAAATGGTAAGCAAAAATTTTCATCAAAAAATGGAAATTTTGGAGAAAATCAAAATGCTTTTTGTAGAAATGACTTTTAGAGAAGACCATTTTAATTTTTTTTTTCCTTTTAAATGCTTCAGGAAGACAATAATCACTGCCTAATGTCACATGCTTCTAGTAACCTCAACTTGAACTTTCAGCCTATGACAGTGAAGATGAATATTTTTTTGGGGGCCAGCATATTTGTGTTGTATGGTGAAAGATCTTTGGCAAAGCATTAGCTAATGGTAACCTACTTGTATGGAAAACAAGAAATTTGACAAAGTGCGTTCTTGAAAGCACACAACCTGAGTTATCTGGGCATGCGTATTCATGAAGATGGTTTTTATGAACAGAGTTGCTTTTTAAATAACGAAATGTACATGAAATCTCTGTGTTGTATGTAATTTAAGGTTGTTCACACAAAGTCATATAAGCATCAAAGTGAATGTTGTTTCTTCTCCAATATTGTCATGCGTGCCCCATGTGCCTTTGATTGGAGATTTTCATTAGCAGTGTCTCTTTAGCCCATGCATGCACTTGTCATGATCCACAGGCCTCAAACCAGGTCCACAGGAGCAGCCATTCTGCAACCTTTCACTGAGCCACCTGCTGACGGCACTTACCATGGACTTATGAAGCCCAGCTTCAGTTTGAGGCTATGCTCCTGAAGCCCCATTGTCAGAGTCCCAGAGCAGCTGATTGGCCCACTGGCCCTTCTTAAGCCAACAACAGGAACAGGAAGCTCTCCAAACAACTGGGATTCACCCAGTTCTGAACTGTGTACCTTGTGGCTCCTGTTCCTGCGCCACCAGCTTGACTTCCTGGTGCCCTGACCTCACTGGGCTCTGGACCTCTGACTTGTGGTTCTGATCTCTGGTTTGTATCCTGACCTGGCCCGACTGGTTACTGACTTGTGGTTCTGATCTCCAGTCTGTCTCTGGCTTCTGACCTCTTGGTATCCTGACCCAGTTGACTCCTGCCTGTGGACTCTGACTCCAGTCATTAGGTCTGGCTGCCCACGACGTGACCCTGATAGTGCTGCTGATATCCTTATTCCATGCATCGGGGCTATATCAGGCTGCACAGGAAACCAGTCTCAATTCCTTCTCAGCTGCCTCTGCCTGAGACAGAACTTAGTGTGTCCACATTGTGTGTGCCTCTGATGTTTGCTGAGTTTGTTCCTCTTAATTTATTTAGTTTAGTTTATTTGTTTGTTAATTAGTAATAGTAGTTAGTTATTGGTTATTGAAAGATTACTTTATTTCCTGTGGGGAAGTCCTCCCTGTGAGGAACATTCCTGGTTCATTGGGGTTTAAACATTGACTCACATGTAGAGAAGCAGTCCTGGTCAATGACAGACACTGCTGCCTGAGACAGTCTCATGTCCCTCAGAAGTGTAACTTCTGTTTAACTGTCAAATCCAGGGCATGGGAGAACTGGGAAATCAAGCTGCAACTATTAATGAGAGAGCACTCTCTTTGCCTCACTTTGGAGCTAGCTCAGGAGAACCCCCATTGTACATCAGTCCCCAGGAGTCTCTAGTGACCCTTGGACTTGGGCACAACACACTCTGAGGAAGGGGAAAGCCTCAGAGAACTACTCTAAAGAACCTAAGAGGAAGAGCTATACTTCCCCTGTTAAGTAATCCACCTCAAAAAGACCTCACACTTTCAGCAATGTATCTCCCGGGCAGACAGAATGTCACAGCCAACTCTCGCAGCAAGCGTGTTTCCCAAGACCACGAATGGGAGCTGGATTCCCTGGAAGTTGGATTCCCAGGTTCTTGTTGGCATATTGCGGACTTGGAGGTTTCCAGAAGTGGATCTGTTTGCCACGTCTACAAATGAAAAATGCCATTTGTTCTATTCAAAGCAGGGGTTAGGTTGCAGTTCCTTGTGGGACACATTCCTCCTCTCTTGGACGAAGAAGATGTTTGATGCCTTTCTCCTGATGCTTCTGAGTCTGAAAGTGGTGAACAAAATCAGGCAGTTCAAGACCAGAGTTATCCTAACAGCCCCAATGTTGTCAAGGCAGACACGGTTTCCTTACCTGTTTCACCTTTCTCCTTATCCAGTGATAAATCTTCCAATTACTCTTCAGCGTCTCCCCCGGAATACCAGTCAACTGCTGCATCCCATTCTGAGCATTCTCCCATCAAGGCACGGCTTCTCAAGGGTTGGCAGGATTTGAGTCAGTCTGGGCAGATGATATTAAATAGTACGAAAGATTGAGTCACGGGTGTGAATTCCAGAAAGCTGCTCTTGAATCTGCCATGTTTTCATTTGTTCTGGAATACCTGCTGCCACTAAAGAAAACAATTCTATCACTTAGTTCTCTCCATGTTCATTTGGCTGCCTTAACAGATTTTCCTACCACTACTGAGCAAATTCTTGCTGTTTGGTAACCCTATAGCCATAAGATCTGGATAATTTCTTCCCACCAATGAAAGTCCCCACCCCAGTGTGGGACCTTAACTTGGTTCTTAAAAGTTTCATGAAATCTCCTTTTGAACTAATGGTGACATGTTCCTTACTGAAATTGTCCATGAAAACAGCCTGCTTAGTGGCTATTACATCAGCCCACAGAGTCAGAAAGATTGGGGCCTTAGTGGCAGATCCTCCTTTCACAGTATTCTGCAAGGACAAAATTGCCTTACCGCTGCACCCCAGGTATCTCCCTCAAGTGTCTTCTGAATATCATCTGAATCAAATCAATTATCTACCAGTTTTCTATCCAAAACAACATAATTCCAAACTGAAAGCATCCTTCCATACTCTAGATGTCAGAAGGATGTTAGCTTTCTGTCTAGATGGGATTAAATCATTTTGTAAACCTGTTTGGTTCTTTTGCATACCAATCTAAAGGTTCTGCTGTTTCTACGCACAGACTATTGAAATGGGGTGTATTATACATCATTTCAGTGCTATCATGATGACCTTTAGATCTGATGTGGCCATTGGCAGGGTAGTTCTTTATTCTGTGCTGGACTGGATTCCAAAGCTGCCTCCTCTTTTTGGGGAAACAGCTTGGGATTCATTTGAGGTGAAGCATCCATAGGGACACTACTTGAAGAAGAAAGAAATGTTACTGTAGTTCTTAGAACTGGCATGTGTCCCTATGAGTGCTCCACTACCTGTTCTCCTTACCCTCTGCTTCAGAGTTTCCTTCTGAGACTTAGCAATGCAGAAAGAACTGAGGGTGATTTGCTCATGCAAACTGATATAGTCTCAGTTTGGGGCATGAGGGTATCAGCCGGCACATGCACGGGCCAAACGGACACTATTAAAGAAAATCACTGACCGAAGGCACATGGGACACGCGAACACACACCTGAAGTGGAGCCCTCATAGAGAGACACATCTTGAAGAATTCCAGTTACTGCCTAGGGTGAGTAACTTCTCTTTTCCAGAAATGAACAGAAAAGATAGTGGTGAAGTGGAGTGGGGAGTTTTCTCTGGTCTGTTGGGAAATTGATGGTGGGATCTGAAAGGCTGCTATCCTTACTGGGACTGAGTTAAGCTTGGCTATCTTTCTCTGGATGGGGAAAGGCAGAGCATTTACTGTTAGATGCTTTAACTTTTAATTTAGTTTTTGGGGTATTGTGTTAGGTAAATTATGTGTAGAATATAACTGACAAAACAGTGTTTTTGCGTGTTCATGAGCAAGATGTGTTTGTTTCAATCTGGATGATGGACTAGTTCACAAGGATTTTGTGGAAGTGAAATACTGGTTATATTTTCATAGTCAAGTTAATAAATATGATGCTCAAATAAAACTACAAAAATTGATTTTATTGATTCGGAGAGCAACTTATCTTTATTCATGCCTGCCGGGTATTTGCCACAGGTTTTTAGAACTACTTTTGTAGCATCACTATTCAGAAACTGTTGTGGTAATAGAATAATAGTTTTAAGGTTTTAATGGCTCAGTGGATTAATCTTTCACCTGTTGGTAGCTGGGTTTGAATCCAGCCGCCCTGATCAGAGAGAGATGATTCTGATTAGATGGCTTGAAAAGATAGCAGGGGAAAAAAAGAAAAGGAAAAGGAAACATGATGGATTATGGTCAGAACTCATTAGACTAAAGCCTACATCACACCTTAAATTATAGAATAATTCATAGTGCTTGATCTTGGTAAAGAGATTAAAATACAAATACGCATGAGGACTGAAGCTTTTTAACATCACGGAAAATAATTTATGTGCAATTGGCAGAGCAATTGGGAACGATCCAGTCAGACTAGATTTCAAAAGCAGAAATGAGCCTCCAATCCTGTTTTTCAGTATTTCATGATAGATATTTTCAGTTATACTTTTCCCCTTCTCCATCTTTGAACTTTGATCTCTATATTAAATATGCTGGTGACTACTCAAATATAATATATAGCTAGTCTATAGTTAGTGGCTGCTTTGTCTCCTCATTTTGCTGCCCACCCCACCCCCATAAAATCCTCTGTTAGTTGTGTAATAAGGTTTCCATAATATGAGAGCAAGCCTCAGCTAAATTTGTGTGCTGATGGCTCCCATACAGCAACTATCTACCAGATAAATTCCTGTGCAAGTTTAATATTTCATATACACCTTATTCTGTAGGATATCCTGTCCTTTTATCATATATTACTTTGAAAGAGATTTAATATAAAATAACTTTATATAAATATTGTATGTATATGTGCTACTAAATATATAAGTGAGTCCTGAAATCACAGCTCAATTCCTATGTTTGAAAAATAAATCAGATTAGAATTTTATACAAAATGGTAATTGGGGCAGAGAGTCTTGTCTGTTTATAGATAGTAAAATCAGTACCCATTACTATTTTTAATTTTTATTTCTCTGTGTCAGTGGTAAAGACATTTTCTAAGGGATATTTGTATATATTATAGCAGGCAGCTTGTCTCTTCATTTTTTTATAAAGCATTTCTGTTTTGTTCCAAATCATTCTATAGAAGTTAATCTTGCATTTCTTAAAAATTGGTGTCTAATTCAACTAAACATTACTTTTAATATTTTAGCATTACAGTTTACTCTAGATTGTACTTGGCCCCTGTTGAAAGACTAGTTTATAATTTTTTCTTTTGCTGAAAGATGCTTCCATCAGTAGCATGGAAGTGAGGATCTGTTTCTCTGCTTCAAATCATTAAAAACAAACCAAAAAAGAAAATTGTATTTTCTAAATAGAACCAAATTATTGCTCTGCAAGCCGGTGGAGCACTAGTTGGGGACTGTGGTATTTGCTTGTATAATACTTCCAGAGTATTTCTACACACCTGTACAAAATGTGTGGTGTGTGATCTGCTTGGGCTGCTGTCCTTATGTTAGCTGCTAAACAGAAGTGAGGAACGTGACGCACCTACTCCCACTCCTTTCAATTGTGCAGTGCTGCAACAACACTAGTGGGGCCTCCCTTGTGCTTAGGAAGATCAAGCAGTTGTACTAAGTTATTGGGAGTAAAAGCAGGCAGTGATTACACCACATTATTGTAATTTTAAAAATCAATTAAAACTTTTCAGTAACAGTGCGTATGGAGGAACAATCCTAATGAATGACGGTAGTTTGTAAACAGTTTATGTTAAATTATTGGCCAGCTCTTAAAAATGCATTTTACTTTAATTAACTTACATATATAATGCACAGGATATGATTCCCACTAAAAATTATGAGATTAAAATCATGATTGAAAAGGCTCTGAAAGATCAAAGAAAATACTGAGAGGTTTGAATTATGATGCAAATTCCTTACATGATTTAATTAACATGGAATTACATTGATTGAGTTTTTAGGTACAAAGAGTATAACTTAATAAAGTTATTTTCATAATTAAAAGCACAATTGTGATTGCTGTACTAAATACTTTTTATTGGTGATGTTATTCACTGCGTTTCAATTTACAAAAGTTATATTAGTGAAAATATTCTTTTAAAAGTGTAAATGTAGTCTGTTTTGGAGCAAGACAATATGGGTAGTGCACATGAAATGATAACCAGTTTTTTGAAAATCAACCTGCACAAAAGAAAAAAAGTACCTCCAAATTGTTTCTTTTGATCACACATCAGAAAATCCAGGAGTAACAACAAGCGCTTTGCCTTGCTGCATACTAGCACAATACAAAATTCCAGAAAAAGAACGTAATTTCACAAGAAAAGCAAGACTGTCACTACACACCCTGAATAAATGATGGACAGCTGGGAATATTTTTATCAATTTCTATGCTAGGTTTATACCATTTTTTTCATCTCGTACTTAGAGTTTCTGGTTTATGTAAAAATTGATAAAATTCCACTGAATAAAAGGTGTGATAAGAGATTTTTTAAATATAATGTTCTCTGAAAATACTCTACATCTGCCAATTTTACAATATTGAAAATTGTTTGCGGAAGAAGCTGGCCCTATATATGTGTCAGACTCAGTGCAAGCTGGCTTTTAAGAATGATTGAATGATTTTTTTAAATTTAATGTTGTAAATGCTGATAAAAGTGACTTACTCTTATGAAAGGAACCATAATTTTAATCTCATCTGATATAGGCAGGCAAAGAAAGCCACTTTCTGCCCTGCTTTTTGTGAGGTCCTGGAGAGGATAACAAGGTACCATCACCGGCAGATCGGGTGAGCAAAGAGTGGTGTTAGAAGTGGATCCCTTCCCTGCAGTGGAGGAAAGTTCTGAGTCCTTATAATTCTTTCTTCTCCCATGTCATGCCATCCTCACCTTTGTTATGTCTTGCTTCCTCCAGGTAGGAAGATTGCATCAGCAGTGTGCTACTTTATGGCTGTCCCTTCCCAACCCACTCAGTTAGCTATTCCTATCCAGTTGTCACCAGCCTCTACTACATAGTTCCCTTAAAAATATAGCTTCCAGTTTACACCTTCTCAGCAGGACATTGTGTGTGGTAATCTTCACTCTTCTCCACTTCTGTCTTGGACCATGTCTAAAGTTGCAGTGTAATTTGCCATCACATTGCCTGTGTGCCAGAAGCTACCATTCCAGATTTCATTTCATTTGAGACTGATGATGTGAGAATCAGAATTTTGGACTGTAAGATTTTTAAGAAGGATACTAGTGCTAGATCAGGTCTATCAACACTGCAATCAGATGCACACAGCTAGGCTAAAGCTATGAAAAGCAGAGTTTGATTCAAGTTAATTTTAGCTTCTTTAGCATCTTAGCTGATCTCAGTGGATGTACTGTCTTCCTCTGATGATTTTAAAATTCTTGAACCCTCTCCTTATCCCCATGGTAACCAAAAATACCCTGATAATTTATATCTGTGCAGGGCATGCCGTCCTTGCAAGAAGCCATTTCTTTCCCTCAAAACTGTCTTTTTTTTTTAAAGGCTGTCTTGTTACACTGCAGTTCATCTTTGTTATGGTAATTTAAAAATTTAACAGGTTTATTAATCCTGAAGAATTTATTATAGTCAAACATGAGATATTATTAAGTAGCTATTGTACAAAGCATTTAGCCTCACTGTTGGAATGACTTGTCCTCTGCATTGGCAGACACAGAAACATTCATTTTGTTTCCTAATTAGAAGAGTTGCAATCAGGAGCTATGACAGAGTTCAGCTCCTCAATGTACAGCATGCCAGGTTCCATAGTGCAGGCTTTATAAAATTCTCTTTAATTCAGGAACAGAATATCATTAACTTTGTAAGTGGATGAATACAATGGACAAGCAATTTAATTAACTTCTAACATTGGATGTTGGACGGGAGACAAAATGAAATTATGCACATATTTCTCATGCAGGCAGTCAACCTTGAAAGGGGCTTGATTGTGGTGGGTCAGACAGGGGGACAGCTTTGTCCAATTATTTCTTGTTTAGCCCTAGAATATGAAATTTGAAATTTGGTACTTTGTAAATCAATCATCTCTTATTTTGAGGCAGTTACAAAGGTTCTTGGAGATACAAAACAACCTCCAGTGACTGTGACATGCTAAATAGAGTCTTTTACCACATGGTACCCTTCCTATTCTGGGTTGACCTGTATAATACTAAATGAAATGGGCAATAATGCCTTCTTGTCAAATTGAATTTCCCATCCTTGAGTATATTATTTAAGAGATCTATGTAATACTAAATTGATGTAAAGCCAAGTGTTGTTTAAATTATAATTGTCTAAGGTCAAGATAACGTGATAAGAGTGGTTCAGCCTTAAGTTTCCCACACAACAAAAATTAAAAGTATTTTTTAATAAAAAATAAATCTCCTTTTTGTCCCCCCAGAAGTGGCTAGAAGTTCTCATTTGGTCAAACTCATCCATATTGTAATACCACTGATGTTACAACCTGTGTACCATGTAACATTGTTAGGGGTCATGGTTATCAGATACCAAACTTTGCAGATTCACAGGCCAACCTCTCTACCCTATGGGTAGGGGAAACTAGCAATTATAGAGGCGAAGTGCATAACTGCAGAGTAACTTTTCTGCTGCTCCATCGTCTTGCGGAGACATTTGTCTTCTCTGATTCCATGCAGACGTTCCCTGTGTATAGCTCATTTACTTGACCTGTATAGTGGGACTACTGTTTGTCTCACAGTGAACTGGCAATTGATTCAAATGCATAGACATAAGTAGCAAAGTAATTTCTATAAGAGGTGAAGCTGCTGTTATTTGGACCATTGTGATCTTCAGTTATAACTTGTAACAAATTTTGAAAATAGGGAGAAACAAGAAGTGCTTCAACTATACTTCTCTTCTGAAAAGTGACTATGGAAATGACATTGTAAGCTTCCATGTTTATTGTATCCTGAAAAGTCAATCTGAGTCAAGCTTGATTCTTTCAGACTCTTGAATCATCACCAGGGATCCTAGTTTCCATGATTAAAAAAAGAACAAAACCAAAATTCTCCGATTAAAAAACAAATCAACATTTTTCCATGATTAAAATTAAACACTGAACTTTAGTTTCCCTAACCACAATATATATAGGTATCAATTGAACACAATGTTCTATTGATATATTTACAGTTTTTAAGTAGGTTCAAAGCCTATCAGTACCAATCATTATAATAAAAAAAATTAATGGAATTGCACTGTCCATGTCTGTATTCTATATTTTCAGAAAATTGGGGGTTTTTTAATGCACAAAAATGCTGGAATGATCTAATCACAGTGCACTGCTTCTTTACTGTTGTTGATGGCCCTGCTCTTTCAGCCTTTTGTTTTCCTTTCTTTTCATTCAGTTTATGTTTAGTACTTCCCATGTGTTCTACAAGTGTCTGCCTTTGAACATAATCTACAGCCTTGCTGCATACAGTATGGAATAGCACATTACCATCCATGTGAAATTGTCCATGCCAATCTCAGTGACACAGTCTTTAGGGGTGATTTTTAAAGTTTTCAGCATCTTTTCGTAACTTTAATTACTCACGTCTGGAGGCTGAAGTGAAATTTGAGATGCATTAAAATGTGAACTCCTATAAACTGTTCAATAGCCTCTATGGGGCAGAAGTAGTTTATTGAAGTATGTTTAGCTATATAAATTTCAAGAACGTTCAAAAATCAACCACAAGAGGGAGAGTTTGCGCGCATTGAATAAGTGACATTGGTACTTTCAGTAAAATTTAGTTAATAGTTAATGTATGGTTTTATTTTTTCACAAAATGTAAAAACTAAAGATTCTCTGTAAAAATGCAAATTTCACATTTTTCCGTATTTTTCCATGGCAAATGGATTTCTAGGTTCCCTGCTCATCACTATATCTGCATGATAAATTGTTCTGTCACACCTGTTCAAAGCATTCATAAAATATTTAGCCCTCTGTTTTTCAAGGACCAATGACTTCTCACTCTTTTTGGCTCACTGTGGGGTTTTACACTGCCAAGTGACTTTAAAAATAGCACTTTCTTTCTCAATAGATCTGTTCTCTATGTCTATTTAGTGTCATGTCTGTTGCATTTATTGACAAAAATACATTTGTTCCTTTTTCTTTCTGCACTGACGAGCCTACACAGCTGTAGGAAAAAAGGATGGATTTTTCTGGCTCGTTCATCATCATCAGGATTATTAAATAAGGGCCAAATTCTGTGTGGAGTTGCACCCTCTCAGTCATTGCCATTAAGAGTTGCTGGGGTGTTAAACCTTTTCAGAATTTAGCCGCAAGTTCTAATCGCAAATTCTGCCTCCAGTTACACCTTTGTAACTCCACTGGATGTTTAATGTGACCGTGTCTTCCTCTATGATTGTACAGTGCCAAGCACAGTGTTGTCACTTATCCTGCTTGGGACCCCTTGGTGCTACTGTAATATAAATATTAAATAATAGAGAGATTAAGTATCTTGTCAGGGTTCCACTGTGAGGTTCGTGATTGAGCTGAGCTAAGAATGAATTCCAGGGGTCCTGCTCCAATCACTAGATAACATTTCCTTAATTGTTCGATATTCACATTTTCCTTTTCTTAGTTATTGAAAATTCTGTTTTATTCTATGGGTTGCTCTGATCTGTAAGTAATATGTATTTGAGTAGAACTCGTGATTTTAATGAATTGATTACAATTTAAAATGTTAGAGCTCTTCTGTGAATGTTTAGTATCAAAAGGCATAGATAATATTCTTTTGCATTGCAATAGATGGATGGATTATTCATTTACTTATAAAATACTTTTATGCACAGTTATAATTCCATTCATTAATTTGTTCAGTTCTTTTTAAATAACTGAATAATAAAAGCTCTTTGAAAAGGGAATGTGAGCTTGCATTTGCTACTTGGAGGTCGCAAAGAAAGTATAAATGTAAGTTAGAAATATTAGAAATGTTTCAAGTTAACACAATCACATATTTTGTTCATTAATTGTCTTTTAATCATAAAAATCAAAATCAGTGGCATTTTAGTGCTTTTGAAAATTTACCCCCTGACAGTTGCAGTCAGTGGAAATTACTTCAGCTAATTCCCCTCAAAGAGAGGGGGATGTTGTCAGGGAAATCTTTGTAATGACTCCAGGGCTAGGCTCCTAAGTCCCATTGAAAGTCAATGGAACTCAGGCTCCTAAATCACTTGAGGACATTTGAAAATTTTACCAAACATGGCACGTTGAGAGAGGAAGTTTATAAGTAGGCAGGACCCAAGCTGCTTAGAGCTTTATAGGTTTAACTCTATACAGAGACCAAGAGGTAGCCAGTGCAGATCTTCAGACGTGGCATCATGTTCTCTTGGTGAGATGCCCAGATGGGCTAAAACAGACTGAGGGTGGTGAAATCATGCAAACAAAGTTTGCCAGAACTATTGTAGACCTAAACAGGGATTCTAAGCTGTCCTAGTCTGAACTGTTGCTGGTTAATTACTATACTCTTTGATGAAAAGTTATTTTATTTGCTTTATTGTTTTTAAGTGTATATAGAATCAACAAGAACGTATATAAGCCAGTGACCCATTGTTTGAACAAAGAATTAGAGGTTTTGGAAATACATACCATTGGACAACCATTTGGAACAATGTATCCAGTGCTTGCTGGCTAGTGTCATGAATGTGTTGTTACATTCTGAATTAGCTGATCACATAATATATGACTTGTGGGGCTACAAGAGTGTTTTGAAGGGTCAGCTTGAACAAACATAATGAAAAAGCTTCTTCAGTAATCACATGTGGAATATTCAGTTTTAGGTATTGAACTACACAGAAAATATTATGAAACGGGTTATAAATATATATAGCAAATTGTCCCACTTCTGCTCAATTAATTAGTACTATTGCAGTCTGAACTGTTGGCAAACTGGCAACACCTTCTTCTTTATGTATGTGTGAATGCCTGCTATTGTCATATTATTTCTAAAGTCCCGTGGTTTTGATATTAAAAGTGTTAAAATGAGGCTGAATGCCACATTGGTGACATACATTATTGATAGCTAGCAAATGGGAAAGGTAGGATCCAGAGAGAAAAGCCCATCTTTAGACAAGTTGCATTTTATTTTCACCCAGTCCCTTATCAGTTTTTGCAATGGAGTTGTGGGAATCACACTTCTCTGAAGAACCTCGAGGTCTCTACGATCTATTGAGGTTTCCTGTTCTGCATAATACATTTGGTGAGACTCAAAATACAATGCATAAAACTGAATAGTGTATTTTGTGAAGTTAAGGATTTAAGTGAGAACATGTTTATTTTAAATTTATATTATTTACTTTATTCATTTAACTAGATTTTTAGTACTTAACAATAAGAGTACCCTCCCAATGCTTTGGGTGCCCTTGACAATCTTTACAGTGATGTACAAACAGACCCATCTTTTACTCTAAGATCAGATCAAACACCACAATATAAATATAACAAAAATTAGTCTGTACACAAAATTCCAATGAGAGTTCATACCAGAATTAATCTCTGTTCTCCTCCCACCCCACTCAACCATCACCCATCTCCTTACAGAGAAGGATGGACCTGACAGACAAGGATGGATGAAGAAATAGCCCTTACTTTGGGTATGCATCCAAGATTATCAAACTCAGTGATAGACCAAAAGATGAAGCACCTTTCAAAAAGTCAGGACTCTAACAGAGAACTCCCAGGCATCCCCTATCTTGGGCTTCCACTTAGGTTTCTCAGCTGATCACAACTGTGGCAGTTTGTCATGGTGGTCTCTTACATAGGTGGATCCTGTGTTAGTTAGAGCTTTATAGGGCAAAACCAATATCTTAAAATCAACCCAGAAAGAAGACAGCTAGTACAGTTCATAAAGCATGAGTTTGTTAACTTATCTTAGGTACTACATGGCTCCTGTTATCATTATATTTGAGCACCTCACAATCTTTAATGTGTGTGTCCTCATAACTCCCCAGCCCCCAGGGAAGTACATTTTCCCCCATTTTACAGATTGGAAAATAAGGCACATCACACAATTGGATGAAGGACATGAACCCAGGTCCTCTAAGAGCCAGGGTGCTGCCCTAACCACTGGAATGTCCTTTCTCTCTTACTTTAAAAATCTCTTAGTTTAATATGCTCATGAGAAAAAAAAATACTTTTTAGCAGGCAGTCACTGCATTCTGCACCAGCTGCAGTTTCCAGTTGAATTTAAGACTTTTGCTATTCTCCTGTTTAAAAACTTCAGGCAGTCAGTGTGCAGAATTAACCCCATGAAACTAACTGCACAACATAAAGAACAATTATTTGTTGAAATTATTACATGAATACTTACGAATAATAAATACATGACCAGAAATCAGAATTGGTTGGTGAATGATTCAAATACAAAAAAAATGGGCTAAATTTGTAGTGAATATTATTCTTAATTAATAGCTTAATTAGCCCTGCTTGTAAATGTATCACAGCTATGCTGGAGAAATACAAAGGGAAAATAGAGAAATAGCATTACATTTCAAAAGAATTTACATTGCCAGGAAATTATAGCACAAGGAGTATAGTGGCAATGAAGTTCTTTGGGTGCAGATAGAGAAATAAAGGAGAAATG
>ML675609.1:38455657-38665959 GCA_007922155.1 Mesoclemmys tuberculata | reverse complement strand
TGGCAATGAAGTTCTTTGGGTGCAGATAGAGAAATAAAGGAGAAATGACAGTGTGTAATCTGATAAAACTCATCAGGATTGGAAATATGCAAGATACTAAATTATTGGACCAACCTGATGCAATCAAAGTCCTGGGTATTATGCATCAGGAGATTTCAACTGCCCCAATATCTGTTCAGTAACAAACATAGCTAAAAGTGACATCAGAAAGATTACTTAGTTACCTGGAAAGAAACTTTAATTCAGAAACCACTGAATCTATTTCTTCCTAAAAGGAACTAATTAATAATATGGGAATAACAGGAAAGCTTGGAACTGGTGACTATTATCTATGTGAATTCATCATAGGAGGGAGCAGATTTCACAGAATATAGAATCATGGTGTTACAGTGCTCATCATTAAAATTTCCATAATAAAACATACCATAATTAGGCTTTGCCAGTACTAGGACTTTTCTTACCATTTGCTGAACACTAATGAAGTTCCACTGGTGCTAGCAATGGTGGAAGAGCTAATAGAGAGTGCAGCACTGTTTGATGATACGACGGTATAAATAACTGTGCCCCATATGCTCTGCAGCTTCCCGCATTCCTCAATAAATATGCAGAATCCTAGTGTAGATGTATTCTTAAAATGAAACAGATTGTAGTTCCTCTGAAAAAGAAGAATACAAGGTACAATGTGTGGCTAATATTGCTCAATAAGGGACTTCTCAAATATATGTGCAAAGAATCAGTTTGAGGAGTAAGGGACAAGGAATTGGAAAGAAATAATGCATTGGAGGGGAGGGATATGGAGTTTGAGGATTATAGTAGGGTGGTCTGTCCGCTTTAAGAGGTTGTGGGGACTGGGGACAGCCAACCCCTCTTCCAAGTCATAATCCTTTAAGGTTCTGGAGTTGTGGAGCAGATGAGGGCTTAGGGAATGGAAGAGGCAGATTCTACAAAAGAGGAAGTAGTTTTATGATAATAGAGTCTGGGTAAAACTCAGGTTCCTGTTTATATAAGGACCTGGGATGAGGAGCTCTGTAGTGTAGGGATGGACGAGGCTCCTCTATCTCTCCCAGCCATAATAAGGTCTGTGAAAGAAGGCATTATATAAGCTGCCTCTTGAGGAGGTACATTTGTTGGGAAAGGACTCCTTGCCTCTCTCAGCCTAGGGGGAGAAAGGACTGATGTCCAAGCCATGGAGGAAGGTGGAAGATTGCAACCAGCGGAGAGAACTGAGAAGAAAGGACTTTTGTTATTTTATGTTTATCGTTCTGTTTATTTTACAAGACTTCACTGCTAGTCCAGATGGAACTGGTTTAAGGTAATTTAAAGGGGCCATCGGGAAGAAGGCAGCCTGAAGCAGAGCTCGGCCTCATGAAGGAGGGCTTTGGGATCTGTTGACCAAGGGGAAGGGCTTGGGCTAAAAAAATTGTTTGTAAAGATTCAACAAATTAGATACATACCCCACCCCAGAAGGGGAAATGTTCTTTGTACTTTGTACTGTGGAAAGTTATTGGGAAACCCAGAAGGGAACAGAGGATTGGACTCCTGCATGGCCACCCCAGTCCATAAGGGGACATACTCCGGAGACACCACCCTGCCACAGAGAGAAAATCAGTTAATGGGAACAAGAGACTCAAGATAAAATTGGAAGAGATGCCTTTGAAGTTGCCATGGGTGTATTAACACCTTGCTGTTCTCTCTATAAACAAGCGTAGTAGGCCTCCTCCCTCCCTCACGAAGAAAACTTCAGAGAAGAGGAAGCCTGCTGCAGGAGGGGATTTGTGTGAAGAGGAGAGGATGGGTGGTAGGGTCTCCACTGGTTTTACTGTTGTTTATTTGGATTTATAGAAATGCTAAAACAGGTGTCCATGCCATGAGCTCTGGGCAGCACCTTTGATATAATTTTAAAATACATCCAAAGTTCAGCAGAACAGTTTACAATATTCCACCAGTAGTGAGCCTGGCAATTTATAAACTCAAAACCCTCTTCCCTTTGAATAGTTCTGCACTCTATACCATTCTGACCACTCTCAACCCCATCTTCAGTGGTCAGGGGGAAACAATGAGATTCGTAACATGCCCTGAAGGTCATCAAATTGGAAGAATTTCAGACCAAGGCATGTGGGGACCAAATCCCAAGCTTGTGAGATGCTCACAGAGAACATCTTGCTAGCAGCCTTTATTTATTTATACCATTGGGGCTCCAGAAGCAGAGCCTATCTCAACTACAGCACAACGGCCTAATGAAAGAAGTGGTCGCTAGGTCACAAGCCATGTAGAGCTTTAAAAGTTAAAACCAAAACCTTAAATTTCACCCAGAAACACACAGGTAGCCATTGCAGATTTGGGGAGCACTGGTTCAATATGCTTGAAGTAAATTACTCCAGTTACCAAGTGGGCCACCACATCCCGCACTGCCTTCAGTCTGGATGGTTTACTGTTTCACCATCTCTGTGTGCAACGCAACCATCTGGTTAGCTGAAGGCTGTATGGTCCTCAAGCCATGAACGTAATTGGGAAATTGTTCCTGGGAAAAAAAGTCTTCATTCATTTGTCGTCTCTTGTCTTACACTTAGATTATAAGATCTCTTGGGTAGGGACGGTGTTTGTTCTGTGTTTGTACAGCACTTAGCTCAATAGGGTCCTGGTGCATGATTAGGACTCTATATATTGGCAACTATGGCAAGCAGTTGTACACTGCTGTAAGGTAGATTATTGTAGGCTGTCCTTTATTGCAGATACTAGGTGTATGTTATGACATACATAGATCTTTTAGATTTTATGGTTGAAAAAATAGAATCCTGAGCCCTAGTTTTGTCAAAAGTTACACACAAGTATAATTTTACCCATGTAAATAGTCAGTGGACTAACTAATAAGACTTATAATTATAAGACTTATATATAATATAATATAATATATAATTAATAATAAGACTTATTATAATTATAATAAGACTAATAAGTCAGTGGAGCTAGTCACATGCATAAAGTTAAGCTTGTGCATAGCTCTTGGTAGGACGGAGCTCTGATTTATATTATTAGGTGGGTTGGGTTTTTTATATTCCACGTTACAAAAGCTGTTATGCATGAAAAAATTAAATAGTGTATGAACTATATAATTTTTGTGTAAGTTGGTTGTATAATTGGAAGCTATAAATATGAAAAATAGACTACCTATCCGATATTATAATCGATGCTAAAGAGCAGAACTCTTTTTCTTCTTTATCCAGATTGTCTACAATGGGGATTCTGAACATACATATGCTGTAAACTGTAGTTGTTATCAGCCAGCCTTTTTGGCCCCATCCATTTTCATTATGTCCCGTGACTGTTTTTAAATTTTTGAATTTGTCATTGGACATTTGGAGTTTACTGTATTTTTATACCTCCTTAAAAGTATAATTATTCAAATACTGATTAACTAAAGTTTATATCTAGGTTGTAGGGATCTGAAATAACGATTGTGTTGTTTGAAATTGTTTTGTCCATTTAAGTTCCAAATGTCTAAATGTCAGATAGACAAGGCCTTATGCAAAAAAAAGCACAATAGCAGCTTAATTATATGTACTTTGGCTGATAACTCTAATTCAGGAAATGATAAATTGCTAGACACCTAATTTGTTTGCAAATAAAAAGTGATAGATTATTTTTTAATGAGTTGATCTGTGTACCCAGTCAGTTTTATCCACCTGGAATGAGTAATAGACCTTGAGTGTTAATTTAGACATACTGGATCAAGTGGACTATGAACAGAGTTGACAAATATGTACTTTTATATTGCTTGTTATTTGTTGTTACTTTGTCATTTTCTATTCAAGTGTAGTAGAACAAGCCTGTTCCTACATCTTTTCTTTTGTTCACTTCTTGGAAAGTGAAAATTATATCAGAATTGCCTTGTAAGAGTCAGTTGAACTAATCTGGAACACAGTAGACGCTCGTTAGTAGCAACATATTGGTGCCCTTTTGCTATATTGTTCCTAAGCAGCGGTTGCTGTTATGGGAAGTGTCTGACCAAAGGCACATGAAGAGTTAAGTGTTTTGGAAAGGGTGAGGCAACCACATTGTGGGGAGGAGAGGGAGGAAATTGGATGGTCTGGGGTGGGGAACCTCACGTTTGAAGGAAATGAGGCAGGGGAATCCTGAGTTTGGCAGGGAAGCCCCCAGCCTCCAAAATGGCTGAGCATGCTTGGCTGCAGAGGATAGGCTGAGGATACTCCCACTGGCAGCTTGATGCTCCACCGTGGCAAGAGGGGGATGGTGGGGATGGGTACCATGCATAGAGTTGTGGCTCCTAGCACAGACAGTGGAGATGGGAAGGGGATGGGTCAGTGCCCTGGGGAGGAAGCTCTCGTGACCCGCCAGTGCAAAACAGCACAGCCGCACCCCACTGCTAGCAACCGAGATGGAGGGGACAGCTCTGTGCGTGGGGGTCCCCCTGATACTCCCCACTGCAAAATAACACCCCTGCTGCCTGCAAGCCAGATGCTGAGGAAGGGAGGAGGAAAATTCCCTGCTGCACCTCTGCTGCTCCCGTGTCCCCATCTTTCCCCCAAACTCCCTCCTACGGATGGTCTCCACGCAGGCTGTCAGGCAGGGCAAGTGGACAGGACTGTGTGCCCTGGAGCTGTGCTGAAGGGTCAGGGTCGGGAGGGGTGTGAAAAGATGCAATTTGTGGAGAGAGGGCAACTCCGCTACACATCCCCCAATCTTTGCCTCTGGATGTGACGTTGCAAATGTTGCTCTTTGCTATTACCGAGTGGGCAATTCACAGCAGGGGAAGTGTTCCCTGGGGAAATGTTGCTGGTAAGCAGCGATTGCTCTTACAGGTGTTGCTGCCAGCAAGCCTATACTGTAGATGTTTCCATTTAGTTTGTCACAATTATTCTGCAATTCAGAGTAAATGCTATCTGTTTTTCTAATAGGAATTTGGAATTGCTTTTATTTCCTTTAGGATAAATATGTATACCACACAGTGATGATAACAGCAACTGCTGAATGGCTAAACAATGTGAAACCCCAATCCTGCAAATATATTTGCATGTGCTTAATTTTAAATACCTGAGCAGTTCCACTGATTTGAAATGGAAATTAGTCTGTTATACACAATTTTTTTTTGCACAGAACAACTTCATCTTAAGTGAAGGTTCACAATAACAGGAATTGCAGTGCACTGAAATGATTTGGGACTTTCAGTGTACTTAATTAAAAGATTGTTTTAAAATACTATATTCATGCTAATTATTATTGTCAATGTGTATTAGTGCCTACCAGGAAACCTGACCACAGCAGGAGGAGTGCGTGGCAGAAGTTTTTCACTCAAGCCTGACTCCTTCAAATTCCACAGGAAGGTTTCTCTATACATGCCCTATGTGAAAGGAACTGTGGAGGGTGTTCCAGAGCAGGGTGTTCCATCTGTTTGTTTTTGTATATACGTGCCCTAACTGGTGACGCCTATGCACACCCTCCCACATTAAATATTTCTGCAACTGCCGGGGGTAGTGCACCTTGTCCTGGAAAGTGCTGTGTGCTTCCTCAGTGACAGTGAAGTGTGCATGGGCCGGCTGCTGGCCAAAATATAAGTGCATATAACTGTAAAAGCAGAATTACTATAATACTTACAGAATTACGTACTTGCCGGTGCGTATTGCTGTAAAAGCAGAATGACTTACATACGGTTTATTCATGCATTGGACCAGAATTTCGTAATAGAAATGGAGTTTCACTGTAACAGGGTTCCACTGTGCCCTCTCATGTCAACCCGATGTTTATGCCGTATGAAAAGATATCAGTGTTACTTACATCCTTGTATGCTTTTCATTATCAGTAAAAAAATAATAAATGTCTTCCTTAAGGAACCTCTTAAGGAAAGTGAGAAAGCCAGGACCTGAATTTGCTTTTAAAAGCAGGTTCCTATGTAATAATTTTCCATCTGAGGCCTCTCCAATTTCATTGCTACACAAATGAAGCCAGACAAGGTATCCCCTTTCCTATCCCATAAGAGTACGTTTATGTAAAATTATTGTCTTCCTGTCTAGAGTTATTACCATTTCTTATTTGGTTCTTTTCCTTTGGCTGAAATATGGCAGCTAATAGACTGCATTTTACTAATGGAAAATTAATAAGCACTCTTGACAGTCAGGTTTATAAATATGTAAAATATTTTAATTATTTTTTAGCAAAACAGGCAGGGAATCAATAATATGAGACGTGACAAACATACTGTTGACACGCACTATAGTCAAAAGGGTTGTAAGAGATAAGGGCTTCCTGTCAGCAGTGGCCTATGCTAATTAATATTCAGACATTGTCATGTTCAATGATAAATGGATTCCTTGAACTATATTGATATAGTAGGTTAAACATTGAAAAAGTTGGGTTGAACTTTGACTTTAAATATTCATTAGAGCTAATTATGGATTTTATGACTACATGAATTACAGTTTCTGTGTCATCATTGGCAATTTATTTTAAATTTATTTAAAGCAATTTAATAATATAATATTAGCTTTAGCACATTCATTGAGGTAATACAGTAAATGTTTACTCTGTGCAGTAATTAAACTTTTGTTCAGAGTATTTCCTTTGAGTGTTAAATTTATACAATTGAAATGACGTACTCTTAAAAGCCCTGTGTCAACACACCTATTAAAAAAACATTTATGGGTGTAGAGTTAGGCAGATTTTTATACTAGGATTTCTATACAACTGAAAAAGTGTTATTTTTGTAATATCAGATGTGTAATGCAACAAGACTACAGTATTCTGTTAATTTCAGTGTTAGGAGTAATTAATCCAAACTACCTATTTGGCATGAAATCATGAAATAGATTTATGATATTGTATTGAATATCTATCTAGAGGATAATTAAAGACTAAAATGGACATTTGGCAACAAATTATTGGCAAGTTGAGGCGAAGATTATGAAACATCAACTTTGCTGGACTGGTCATTATGTGTGAATGGCTGATACACGTCTTCTGAAGCAAGTCCTCTTTTCCAAACTTAGTCATGATAAGAGGACTTGTGGAGGACTGACAAAACACTACAAGGACACCCTGAAAGTACATCTTAAGAAGGGAGGCATTGAACCCAGGAATTGGAAAGAGTTGGCTGGCAATAGACTGCAATGGCATCACATCATACATCAAGCCTCAGCCTGTTCTGAAGAGAATCGCCTTTCTCAAAAGGCTGAGAAAGGGCACAGGAAGAAGGAAAGTGTACAGCATCCCAGCTAGCAGTTGTGCTGTCTCCAAGTAACCACCTATCACATATATGAAATTGGATTCGTCAGCCATCTTATCAATGACTTTCCCCCTGGCAGACATCATCCTCGTATCGAGGGATAGCTGATGACAATTGCCAAAATAAAACCCTGATATTAATATAAATGAAAGTACCTTATTCTCTCTCGATAGTGTACCTATGGGTATGTATATATATGTATGTTTCACCCACAAAAATACACTAATTTACAGATTATTGCTATAATAAATTCTATCATCCTTGTGCAACATACATTACCAGAACTTTAAAAGTAAAAATCTTAAGCGTTAAAAAGAATGGAAATGACCAGTAATGATAGCTTGTGTGAACATTCTGTTACCCCTGAAATGCAGGCATTTGGTTAATGACAACCTTGCGCATTCCAATAAGTTGGAATTTGACACACAAGCCATATTTATAAATTCTTACAAAACCTATAATGATATCTTGAAAGATATATATATGGATATATTGAAAGAATTTCTAGGAATTCACAAGCAAAACATATGCTGGGAGCATAATTCTTTGTTACTCAGCCATGTTGTCCTTTCTTGTTCACTTCTTTTCCTACAAACCACCACTACTTTCCCTACACATCTGGGAGGAGCTGTTGTACTGCAGATTTTAGACAATCTATGGCAGTGGGGCTCTACTCCTGCACTCCTTTTAGGTGTGCATGTCTGGCAACGGTGTCTGTTTTGTGATGTCTCTGAGATCTTTGGAAACATGCAGCCTGCTAATGGCGCTTTGAGCTCCTCTCTCCAGGCATCTTCATTTCTATCACAGAAGATTGCTAGTTACTTTGTTCTTCTAATTTCCTATGTCTGAGATTTTGTTTAAAGCTGCATCTGGAGTTTGAAGTGTTAAAAAGGAAGTAATTTATTTGTAAGTTTGGGAGGAGGGGCAGAAAAAAATAAACACCAACCTTAGAATTTCATTTTGAACTCCTTTCAAATACTAAGCTACTTACTAGATTTATGTGTAACTTTACAGAAAATTAATTTTTTACTCAGACAGTAAGTTGTGCAATTTTGGTTATGATCAATATTTATATTGTTGCCTAGACTAGAGATTTAAACCCTGCTTTAGATGGAATTCTGAATGACTCTTAATTACAGAACCACTAGCATAGACTCCATAATATCTCTGTGGGCATGGGTGGGTGTGGGTGTGGGTGTGTGTGACTCAGGGGATTGCGATGCAGTCTTTTGCCTCTAATCCATCAGTTCAGATCTTGCCCTGGTTAGTGGAGACTGAAAGTCATTTATCATGGAAGGGTTAGGTGGCCTATATAAACTAAGTTGGTAATCTCAGTCCATTTGTGCTATACAGGAGATCAGGCGGTCTTGCTGCTTTTTCTAGATCTTTTAGCCTCTGATATTTTTTACCATAAGGTGGTGTTAACACAGTCACAGACATCAACAGAAATAGGGGTATTTACTGTTTTATTTTTGTTTCTTTAGAAAATGCCGAGATGGGAGGAATGAATGTTTGCTTGTCTGCCCCAAAGAACTACATGTAGGTTTTCTCTCCACTCTATTCCTTTACCCTTCCTTCTCGATGTGTTTGTGAGCCCACTGTGGGAGATGATGGGAATGACAATACTACCTAGCTCTTATATGCAGAGTGGGCTTCAATATACTGATAACATTTGGTTCTACATCTCTCTTTCAACTAACACCACTAGTAAGGATTTCATGGTTCCGGGTGTCTGGCTGATATTGGGGGTGTGGATGAGAACTAGTTGGCTGAAGTTTAATCCAGACACAGCAGGAGTGATGCTGGTTGAAGGAAGGGTTGTTGGAGGAACTGAAGAAATGGTGGAGAAAACAGTTACCCCTTCAATTGAAGAGTGGTGCTATTTTTTCTGTAGCTCAAATATGTAATGTTGGGATCGCACTGGCTCCTTGACTGCTTCTGAATGCTCATAGAGTAGTAGGGCCAAGCTGCTTAATTCCATGTGTGTTTGTTTTAGCAGGTTAAGAGCTTTTCCTCCTGATACAGAGCTCACTGTAAATTAAACATGCATAAGACTTTGAGATTGGATTACTACCATGCAACGTTCTTGTTCCTATATCTGAAGACTACTTGGAAAATTCAGCTACTGAAGTCAGTGGCTGCCTGCCTATTTAGTTGGTTTCGCTCTGGGAGCATATTACTTGTATCCCAGACTCTATACTGACTCCCAAGTCATTTCCTGGTGCAGTACAAAGTATTGGTTGGTATTTATTATACCTTAATGGTTTGGGTCTTGGGTATCTAATAGACCGTCTTGCTCTGTCTGTGCCTTATCCTGAGAAATGAGGTCATCTGAGATGATCAAACTAACTGTCCTCAGATTTATACAACAAGGGGTTTGGGCAATGCATTCTCAGTGGAGGGCCCTCAGTTCTGGAATTGCTTCCTTTCTTGGTCTGACAAAGCCCAAGTTTGATTGCCGACAGGGCACACCATTTTCTCAGACTTTTTCTAAACAATTTTTAAGGGGGAATTTAGATTTCTGGCTATTGTTGACCTGTGTGTGTTCTAAATTCTGCTGTAAATGTACCTACTGAAAATGGTAGGTGTATTACATAAACTGAAGAATAAATATGTGTGATAAATAAACTTTTCTTTAAAAAAGTTTAAAACAGTGACTCTCAACCTTTCCAGACTATTGTACTCCTTTCAGGAGTCTGATTTTTGTCTTGCGTATACCCTAGCTTCACTTCACTTAAACACTTGCTTACAAAATCAGACGCAAAAATACAAAAGTGTCACAGCACAGAAAAATGCTTACGTCTTAATTTTTACCATATAATTATAAAATAAATCAGTTGGAATATAAATATTGTACTTACATTTCAGTGTATGGTATATAAAGCAATATAAATAAATCATTGTCTGTATGAAATTTTAGATTGTTCTGACTTTGCTAGTGCTTTTTATGCAGCCTGTTGTAAAACTAAACAAATGTCTAGATGAGATGATTTACCCTTGGGAAGACCCCCAAGAGTACATGTGCCCCTGATTCAGAACCTCTGGTTTAAAAAGTTCTTATGTAACTACACTTCTTGGATTGCATCTTGCAATTTACATAGTTAACATGCTTGTGCACTGTTTGTGTAGAATCTGCACTACACTATGAGCTGTGTTTTATTTTGGTGTTAATAACTGCTAGAATGATCAATTAAATAGCCACTAATTTAGAATAAGAAATGTGTTTCCTACTGTAGCTTCCAGTTTTTCAAAAGTTGGGGCCTAAAAATTTTAGTTCCTTTGTCATCTCTATTTGTACTATGTAGTTTCTCTATGAAATGCTTAATACTCTGCATATATTACTGCTGAACAGCAATTAGTTGGGCCTCCTCTTAAAATGGTGTTGATCAGGTAGTGTAAGTAAGCTCCTTAAACAGCTTAATAAACCAGGGTACTGAAGTTTTAATTTGCATGGTGTAACTGCTGTTGATGTACTCCAGTGGAATCAATGTGATCTGATCTAGGAAACGATGTATCCATGATTTAGGCCCTGAAGAAAGTTTCCTTTTTTGCACTTACATTGCCCTGGAATCATAGGAGTGGATAGCATATCTACACTCTATCATTTTTATTGGTTTCCACTTATGTACATAAACCTGATTAAGTCTGTTTGAAGTCGGTGATAACCATAATTTCCATTCCATTAACATTTACCTCTAGTGAGTGGTGTGTTCAGCATTAATATATTTGTGTGTACTATATCCCAACTCAAAAAACATCTTTAATGTTGGCAACATCAGAACCTGACAGAGAACCTGTAAAGTATAATTTAATCATCACCAGTGATCCTTTATGGATCCTTTATGTGCACTTCCAGCTGAAAGTCTGCTAACGCTACAAACATTGATTATCCAACCAAATTCTATGTATCAGCTATAACGTCCTTTAGAGAGACTGAGATTAAAGCTGTAAAAGTGGAGCAATACATGAAACAAGTCAACTCCTTCAGAAAGTAAACTTGTAGCCTGAGTGTAAATAGCAGGTCTTTTAATAGCATCATAGCATTTGCAAATAGAAAGGAACTATTAAGTCATTTCAGTCCTCGCTAGTATATTTGCTACCGTCTAGTTTTAACTGTCACAAGTGATGGAACAGTAAGTGTTCACAATCCTATAATTTAGACTGAAATTTTCATTTGCCTTTAAAAACTTTTAGTCTGATGGGGACATTGAACATTTAAACATTATAGGCAGGGCAGACAGCACTGCTTATTTGTAAGGTTGTCCAACACTTCCCATTATCAGAACTTGTTTTCTATTACTTTTAACTTTGCCATACTTCTACCATTAGGGCTGAACTTTTCCATATCAGGTGTCTGCCTCATTTAGGTTTTTTTTCTTTTCTTTAACTTCAGCCATTTCTGAGAATGAGGCTAGGGAAAAACGGGGTCAACTTATAAGCCTCTAAAAATAGTAGTTAACATGCGCTCAGTAGATACTAGATTTTAGTAGCTAAGTTTCATGAAGATTCTGTCCACGTTGGGCATGATCCAGCCCAGGGCTGACCAGGACTTCCCTTGCAATTGCAGCTCTGGTATGCTGTGGGCCATTCCAGGACCAGGCAACTGAACTGAGAACAGCGAGACTGTCTGTCCTGTGCTCTCATTGACCCTGCTGGGCCCAGGCAGCACATGGAGGAGGAAGCTGCCTGACTCAAATGCAGAGAAGACAAGTGCTGGGCAGAGGGGGAGAGTATATTGGCGCATGGACCATGTCTAGGTGAAACTGGGTAGGACTGGCTGGATAAAGAAACTGGAGAGAAGGAGTTGGGGAAGGAGACTAGGACTAAGATGGGGAGCCCAGCAGCCGTTAGGTCTCTGTCTGGCACCTTTTCAAGGCTGGAGAGTAAGGATGCCTTCCACACACTTGGCAGGGGCTGGGCCTGTCTTCCCACTCCAGACATTAGGACATGGTGCATAGGGTCACATACCACTGCAACCCCAAGCACCAGGTCGCAACACCGATCACTCAAATTTGGCCCAGCCACCCCTCCATCATCATCAAGGGGCAGCAGGGCCAAACTTGAATGGCACAGTGACTGCATGTGCTAGGTGGCAATGCCAAGAGTGGGGAATCTGGCCCAGCCCCATGGGACGGGAGCCACCACTGCCAGGTGAGTGTGGGGCAGTCTTGCTCTCCAGGCCACTGCCAATGACCCATCACCCTGGCTCTGTCACTTCCGAGTCTGTAACAGAATCTGTGAGTCTCATCATGCCTCTGTTGTCAGCAAATAGCTGGGAAACCCACTGGTTAAGTGTCTCATCCCCCTCCACTGCTGTTCCACATATAGTATGATAACCTATTACCACTGTCAGTTACTCCATCAGTTCGAGGCAGAGATATGTATCTGAAGGTTTCAGCTCTGCTGCTGACCCGTATGGGTGCCAATTTATGATGCCACATAACGGAATTTCTCTTTTTTCAATTTACTTTTTTTTAAAACTAGGAAATTATGCACCTAAAACTATGTTTAAAACATATTGTAGTTGTAAAAGCAAGCACTCAAAAGTTTAGAAATGTCAGATTAAGGCTGCCTGTGCCACTTAACTTTGATCTCATATTGTGTAGGTGATATGATATTATCTTTAGTTATGTGACCACATACTACTTTTTTCACACGAACCCTTCGTGATTCAGTGCACAGATTAGAACCTGGTCTGGGGATGAATCAGTAGTATGTAGTAAAGGAGATTGTTGTCTGTAGTACCTCTGGTTCATTTGTTGTAGAAGTTTTGAATGAGACAGAGAACTTCTGGTAGAAAAAGAATGGTCTCATAATTAAGACAGTTGAATGCTGCACTAGAGAACTGCTCAGAATTTCTGTGTGATGTTAGCCAAGTCACTTAAACCAAACTTTTCATAGGTGGTCACTAATTGTGTGTGCCTCATTCTTCAGTGCCTAACATGAGACCCTAGATTCTGATTTGCAAAACTGCTGAGCACTCACAGCTGCACCTGAAATCAGTGGAAGCTGTGCCACATCCTGAACTATAAAGAGAATATAGACTAATAAACAAAATTAAATGAGAACTGTCCATCCTCTGCACTGAATAAGGCCAGGGGTCTATCAAAGAAAATAATATATGATCATGTGATTAAAAGACTATCATACTGCATATGCACAAGGGGACTAAATTAAGGTTCCATGGGCAACCTTGATTCTGGCATCTCCGAACTTTTGAGTGTTTGACTTTGCCAGCTGAATGTTCTGTTAATGTGGTTTTTGTGTGTGTAACAGAGTATTTTTATGCCCCCTCTACTGTTAAGCAGCACCAATGTCCTCAAATACCCAAAGTGTAACAAACAGCACCACTATCCTGAAGTGTCTTCAAGGATGTGCTGACACTATGAGGAACAGAATAGGAATGATGTAGAAATAGTATTTTAATTTCACCTCCATCAAAGCAGAAGCCTGATCCTGCAACATATGTACTGGATTACAGGATTGGGGTTTATATTCACAAAAAATAAATTGAATATACAATGTTTGAAAACAGGACAAAAGAGATGAGGGGAAATCATGTTAAAAGTTTTGCGGGTTTTGTCTTTTTCTGATAACATTGTAAGGATTTGCATCATAAAGTACATTCTTCATTTTAATATTTTAGTGAAGTCAGATAAAATCTGGGAAATTTACTTCCTTGTACAAGTAAATATCGATAGTTTAATCATCATATGTCACTAAATTAAATAATTAAGAGCTGTTCCATCCACTACTTTGTATTGCTTTTCATCTGTAACATAGATCAGATTCAGAACATTGCATGTTGCACTTATGCTTGTGGTGTTAGCTTTGTAAAGTTAGTTTCTCTAAACAAATGACCATGTAAGGGCTAGATTGTAAAACCCTTCCCCTGAGAAGTGCTTCAGCAGGTAGTCCCATTGAGTTCAATAGGACTACTCATGATGTTAGATACTAGCCAATTGATGTGGACAGAGCAGCAACCTATGAGGACAGACACATGTATGAAATTAAGTGGCAGGCTACAACTATTAATAAACTTTTGGCACAAAGCAGGGGCACTACCCACGCCTCACCCATACCAGGCATTTAATTGGTTCTAGTGTGAGGGTTAAAGGGCTCCTTATCTATAATGTAGGGTAGGCTTTCCTCAGCCTACCTTCCAGGACTCAACTCTCTGAGTCCTAGCACCCTTCCCCCTTCAAGGGGGAAAAAGGGTGCAGAAGGGTGGAGAGCTTGACCAACATGGGCCCACAAGGTCTGACCTCCGCTCGCAAAGGCCACAAAGTCCTACCCTATCACATGAGCCCACAGCCCATCACTAACATACCAGGACTTTTGCCTCTGGGAACCATTGATTTTATTTTCCTGACCGCACTGGAAGTCAGCCACAAATTGCAGTGAATAAGCAACACTACCCCAGTACCTCAGTTAGGTACCTACTTACCCCACTACGGCTTGCAGGTGCTGCGAGGAAGGCAAAAAACTCCCTGGTCCTCCACCAGTTTGGCCCATGGGAGGAAAAAATTCCTTCCTGATCCCCTAAACAGCTGACTGGCTAGACCCACAGCATTTGTCAGGTGGGGTTCCCATTCCAAGTTCAGGTGGGTATGGAGGACCAGGCTCTACATGGTGCCTGTGCTGGGCTAAATCCTGAGAGCTGGGGAATGCTGGCCAAAAAGCACCCCTCTGCTCCAGCTGGACAACGGGTGCTAGAGACTCCCATTGTCCCTTGGCAAGTGCCTCCTTCCCTTGCTACTGTAACTGTCTCTCTTTGGTCCCCTCAGGTTCCCACACCCATTGATGTATGGGTGGCATTTTAACTATCAGAATTTGGCACTATATAATAAAATTAAATAATATAGGTCAAGATTGTGAGACCACTACTTATACTGATTAGTACTTTACTCCAAAAATGGACCCACATGTTCCAGTGGGATTCCTTGTGAGTAAGGATATTGGAGTCTGGCTCACGGTTTTGAGATACAGTGTCAAACTAATGTCAGCCTGCTGTACCCATTTTTGGCCAACCTAACAGTAATTTAACAATATTCTGAAAATAAATGTATTTGAGCAGTGATCTTTGTTTGATACCATTCCTTAAGAGCAGTACCTATGTACACTTTAATAATCTAGACATTTTTAACATAGGATTTTCTGCATTTAATGTTGCAAGTTGGAACTTTAATGCCATTGTTGCTTTTTATTTTATTGTATTTATTTGTGATTAAGATTAGCCAAGAGATTTTCATGTGTGATTTAGCTGCATTCCAAGTACAGCTATAATGGGTTTCATGTGATTCTGGGTAGGGATTTTATCTACACGAATAAGGGGGGGTAAGATAAACCCTTCAATACAAGCAAAAACTCAATAAGTACATTACTATTTAAGAGTAATCTTCTGGGTTTTTAAAAAGCCAAAGGCCAGAATATAATCAAAGTTAAGCCATGAGGTAGCATCTCCTTTTTATTAATTGCTAATATAATTCCATTAAATTAAGAAATTAAATAGCAGGTGTCAGCCTTTTTTTTTTTTTTTTTTATCTTGTATCAGAATGGGTTTTTTTTCTGGCAATCTGTCCTTGTTGCAGAATAGTTAACCTTGAGGCCTAAACAAGAATGTCTCCTGCTTTTTCTTATTTGCCACCTCCATTAAAAAAAACCCAACCCCTGAGCAGGCTGCCTGGGTCACAAGAAAGTGTACTCATCAATTAAATGTGTGACAGTGTTTTCCGTTGGATGAACTAATATGTCAAGGAGATGGGCAGGACCTCATGTTTGTGCTTTTGACAAATCAGCAAATGTTTAATCTCTAAATGTGCAGCTTCTCATAAATAATGCAGCAATCACTGAGCCAAAACACTACTCTGCCAGGGAGGGTATCTCAGTCAGTAGAGAAGTAAAAAGACCCAATAAAACCAAATCATCTTCTCTGTTTGGTTCTTTTATACTTGTCATTTAGACTTCATATATTGGGAAATATTCTTGTTTTTCCCCCTCAGCTGCTTCTATTTAACTTAGCCAAGAAGTTTAAAAACTCATCAAGGAACTCCTGAACTTTTTCTTTTTGGGGGGGGGGAAGGGGGAAGGGGAGAGAATTAATAGAATTCTTAATTAAGAAGAGAAGTAAGAGAATTTTATAACTGAAAATATAAAAGTAGAATTATATATATTTTTAATATTTCATCAACCCCCCAATCACTAACTAGAAGAAGTGAAAAACCTATAGAAATGGAAAGAAGTTTAAAAAACAAAAAACACCACTATGGGTTAAATTCTGGCCCTGGTAAAGTCAGTGACAAAACTCATATTGACTTAAATGGGACCAATGTTTGTTAATGATGATCAGTAACCAATAGTCAAACTCTTAATGCCTGAACTCAGATACTGCCTTTTACAGACCACCTAGGGTTGGTTTAGCCAGTTTTGGTCAGGTCTCTTGGTAACCCCCTTACCCTCAACAGTCTATTTAGTTTTCCTTTTGTCATTAACTGTGAATTATGGACAGGGACCCAGACCTTCTATTCCATTCTCTATTCAGGACAGCACTTAAGCACCCACTTAGGTCCCATAATTAAGCACTAATGTGCTTTCCCCAATTGAGACCCCAAGCACTTATGGACATACTTAAAGTGAAGCACATGTTTAAGTGCTGTTTTGAATAAGGATGCTTTCCCTAATCCATGGCCTAATTGCCTTGTGGGATAGAGATGTATTTTAGCATATCCTTAAGTGTTTTGCTTTGCTTTGCTGAATTGGGGGCCTATGTGCTTTGCTGAAAAGAAATGGAAATACTGGTATGTTTATGTGGTTTGCTGAATGGCAGAACATGGGAGTTCAGAAGTTGATTTCAGCTGTGATTTTTCAAAAGAGCCTGTGGAAGGTAGGAATTCAGCTCCCAGTGGATTTCAATGTGATTTGGACACTTAACCCCCTTAGTCTCCTTTGAAAATCCCAGCCCTAGAGAATATTTTTTGGAAAAGATCTTAATGAAAGAGCATAGATTATAAAACTAGGCCAGGATTAGAAGCATAGAATTTTGAGTATGCAAAGCAAACCTAATCTGGAGAATTAACTTTCTTCTCCCACTGTTTGCTTGAGTTATTCAGCCTTGCTTTACTGGTATCTGATCATACATCAATGTTTTTAAATAGCTAGGAGACTTCCTGCATGTTGATGAAGAGAAGCTTTTCACAGCTAAGAGATTTCATTTCCTATGCAAACTTTCCACTTTGAAACAAAACCCTGAAGTTAGTTCCAGCAACAGATTAGCTGAATTTTACCTGTGCCAGATCATCGTATACCCTTCTTGCACCCTGTCCCTCTAAAAAGATGACCCAGGTTTCCTTCAGCAACACAAAAACTAAGATCACTGGGACTGACATTGCTTGCATATTATGCCCGGCATAATGCTCTGTGGTGGGCAAATTTTACTAGTTGGAAAGTCAGAGAAGGATTCCAGATTGGATATCTGAGAAATTGGCTTTGAGCACTCCTCAAATTATAGCACTCTGGCAACCAAAGATTTATGGAAGATGAATTATGTTATGGATGATATTATCCTTAGTAATATTCCCAGATAATTGATATAGCTAATTGCCCCTAGACATACCTGTCATGGTATTTCACTGTTTTAGTAATCCATATATATTTTAAAATATTAATAAGATTAAGCGTGATCGTTATGCAAATGACAATATTACTGTAAGTTTTAGCATGGAATACCATGCAATCACCTGAATACAATGGTGTTATTACTGAAATATTTAATCATTGAAAAGAGCAGTATAATCACAAACTAATCTTACAACACCCCTGTGAGATACGTAAGTATTACCCTGTGAGAGTTCTTGGGGTGCTCAGGACTATGATTCACGTTGTTACCTGCCCTGCCTCCAGCAAGAGGGAGATTTTCTTGTGCTTAACTGGGTGCCCAGACCCTGATACCTCCAGTCTGTTAGCTAGCCAAACAATCTCCACTGGGCTATGCCAGCCCTTACTTTCCCTGGAAGGTTAACAATAGGTGCTCCTCAATTCCTTAAACCCTTTAAAGTATTCCCCTGTGGTGTCTAGCTCCTCACCCACTGAACACTCATAGTAATACCAGGTATTGTCCCCAAGAGAAGAGTGTACTCACCAGCTTGAATGTTTCAGCTCAGGATTAGTTCTTTGTACAATACCAGAGCACTCAGCTATATTTATAATGAAAAGAATTATAGGTTTATTCCCAAAGATCAAGATTCAAGAGATAGTGAGTAAGGATAATGGAAACAAAAGGGTTACATATAAAACAAAATCAGTACACACCTTCTAGAGACTAAACTTAACAGGCTAGCCTCTTGTCTAGATCAGTCTTATCTCACCCAAAACCTTTTATAATGCTTCCAGCCAAGGCTAGATGTGATCCAGTTTCCATTAATGTAAATGCACTGTCCGTTTTCCTCCTAAGTGCAGGCTAACAATTGCCTCCCAGTTAAAGTCCAGTAAACCTTTGAAGTGCACCCTCCATTTCTTGCTGTTGTACTTCTCCTTCTGTTAAATCTCACAATTCTTTGTCTTCATTTTGCTCAGACTGGCAGTGTGAATGAAACAGTTCTCAATTTACATTTCAACAGATAGATGGATACGCTTTTCTGGTGTGGCAGGAAACCAGTTTTCGCCTCTGCTCAGGACTAACAACTTGATACAAAACTCCTACATAATAGCAGTACTTACATTTCCAACAATATTCATAACTAGTGAAACTGGCTTTCATTTAAGACGCCACATGATATTCTTCATGGTTAAATACTGTGAAAGCGATGTGCTAGATGTAGTGAGTTTTAGATCTATTAGAAGTTGCTGTTACAGTGAATACATTGTCAGCTGTGTATGTCATACTCACATTCTACAGATGGGAAATTGATACAAAGAGGCCATGTGATTTGCTCTTCACTACACAGTGAGAAAATGGCTAATCTAGGATTTGGTCTCGGAAGTTCTTGACTCCCAGCCCTGTGTCATTCCTGCAGTTCACACTGTCTCCAAAACGTTTGCTTTGCCCTGTATGTGAAGCGGAAACTGTTTGGCAGACTCTTGCAAGGATGAAGTCATTGATGGATCTGCAATCCAGAGGAATTATGAGGCAGACTATATAGGGAATATTTCAATGGCAGGTGAAGGTGCTTAGCACTGTTCAGAGGAGAGCTCGTCATGTGTTTATTTCTGAATGTGTGCTGTACCTATAAAGCTGTTCTGTAAAATCACCAATTAAATCTGTTTAGTATGTTTAAAGTATATCACGTGTTTGCGTTCTTAGCAAACGTAGTGAACTGCTAATGGCCTTCATTACAGCTGCTTATGAAACTTAAATAAATAAATAAGGGACTCCTTTCTTTTATGGACTTACTAAAATGTTTTATTTTTAATAAGTACTATTTTTATTACTGATATTTAATGTCTTATATTGTTTGCATTTGAAAAGCTGGCTCTCCATTTTGGTTTTGAGGAAAAGCAGAATATTCTGATCACGATATATTTTTTATTTTTCTGCAGGCTCTAGGAAGCTTTTACTTTCTTCATGAATCCTTGAAAAACATCTATCAGTTTGATTTTAAAGGTAAGCACAGCAATTAAAAGTCAGTAATTGTCACAGACTTCTCAGCGTTTTTCGTGCCAGGACAAACCTAGGACTTTCTTTGATCAGGTCCACGTGTTGGACCCTGGGAACCACACACAGAGCCCCACTAACTTCAGAATAACTCTGCATGGGTCCCCGGTGCAGATTAATTGCAAGAGCAGGACCTTAAATGTCAAGTGGTGGTAACTGCCTTACAAAAATGGTTGTGGCAGAAATTTGTTTACCACTTACAAAGTGTCAGTGGGAAAAGAGTCATTTTTTTTAAATAGACTGCCTTCTTTTTGCAAATTTTTGTAAATTTCAGGAGTTTTAATGGTTTGATAAGATATTTCTAATATTTGTCAGTGTATGTAATCACTTCCTGGCTGATGTTACTTCAAATGCTTCTTTAAAGTAGATATGAAAAAAAGATCATTTAAAATGTACATTACTTTTAGTTGTGAGCTGTCTGCATTTAGATTATTGAGCTGGATCAAATTAATTCTACATCTTGCATCACATTAATTTGAAACATCACCGAAGCTGTGATAATTATGGAGTGAACTAATTGTCTCTATTGTACAGATTCATTAATTTTGTTCGCAGAAGAGACAGATTGCCTCTGTTCGTATAATTGAGGGTATAGGGTCTTCCCTGGGTGAAATATTTGAATAGTGGTTCTCTAGATATTGCAATTTGAGGTTTAGCCATCATGAATCCTTCTACTCATCATCTTTTCTGATGCCGAAGGAAAATTTCAAATATTCTGTCCACGACTCTTCATATTTTATTTCTGAAATAGAAAATTGTAAATTGCAGCAGTGATGTAGGAACTTTTTAAGGAGAGGTCAGCTTGTGCATCCCGCCATTCTCCCCATCTAGAACTGTTTAATAGACATGGAGCAATAATATGGAGTGTTCTTATTCAAATGAACTGGGAGCAGCATTGCTGTAGGAGAGAAATTCTCAGCACACTGCACAAGAAGCTAGATGCAGAACTTTTGTTAATAATGCCTTACCACCTCAATCACCATACTGAACGTTTAGCCCATGTACTGATCAATTGTATTTCTGAGGGCAAGAGGTTAATAAATAAACCTATTAAACTTACGTTTCTATTTTGAGATGACAGCACTCACAACTGTTTGTTCATTTTTCTCTGTGATTGGGCTTCGTGCATCAGTAGTACGCGAACTGTATTTGCCAGCTGATTAACAGCCTGCAGTTTCGTCACACCTGCAGTACAGAACTAGGGCTTTAGCTCTCAGTTCCAGTTAAACCTCCCTCCCTCTGGTCATATATCAAAGCTGTCCAACTCTAATGACATCTGGTGGAGTGAACTGACATTTACACCTGGGAAGAGGGGCTGTCTGGATTTAGTCACAGCTGATTGAGAGTTTATTTGCTGTTGTATAGCCTTGAAAGGAGAGAGACAGAGAGAGAAAGAAAATGGTTAAAATGGAAGAGGAAATCAAAATAAATATAACCAATATAGAAGTAAATAGATAATAGTTGTGCCAGCAAGAGGGAAGTGCTTCATTTGTCTAGTTCAAACATGAGTCATCTGTCTCTCTGCTTCCTTCCAGCCACACCACATCAAGCTGTGATCTAGTTGAATCTCATAAAATAAGTTGTGCTTGGCCTGGTCGGCACTTAGGTGGGAATCCTCTAAGGAAAGCAGAGGTGCTACAGAAAGTGTAGCTGCTGATTCAGTTCTCTAAGAACATTCTCTAATTGAGAACTAAACCAATGTTTCAGCATGGTGTTCTGGTGTAATGTGCTGATGAAGGTTCCATCTCATAGGCAAGTAAAAAATTACCTCCATGATTATTATAGTTTCTATGGAACATTTTAATTAGGTTTAGCCCTTGAAGATCTTGGGAGGTAGTTTTGGATTCATATCATCCACATAGCAGTACATATCATCACTATTAGACATCCCGACCACCCATTTTTTCCTTTAATTATTACATGATTTTACACAGTTGCATAAGAGATTATTGAATTAGCTGGGAAGCCAAACGGGGATGCAACCAGTATCTGACTTTATTTGGTGCAGCGTCTTTAACATAGAGGATGAACTACTGGTTCTAGATAGGGGCACAAGGAAAATCAGGGTTATATATTTATGTTTATATAAGTTTATATAAATACTCAATGTACTTCCTAAAAGGTCAGTGTGTCTTTTTAAAATTTATTGCAAAGATGGATGTACTGAATATTTTTCTCTGAAGTGAAAAGTCATTTAAGAACGTAAGAATGGTCCATCCAGCCCAATAGCCTGTCTTCTGGTGCTGGCCCTTGTCAGATGCTTCAGAGGGAATGAACAGATCAGGGTAATTTATCAAGTCATCCATCCTATCATCCAGTCCCAATTTCTGGCAGTCAGAGGTTTAGGGCCACCCAGAACATGGGGTTGCATCCCTGACCATCTTAGCTAATGGCTGTTGAGGGACCTATTCCCCATGAACTTATCTAATTCTTTTTTTAATAAAGTTTACTCTTGGCCTTCACAACATCCCTTGGCAATGAGTTCCACAGGTTGATTATGCCTTGTGTGAAGAACTATTTCAATATGTTTGTTTTCCACCTGCTGTCTATTAATTTCATTGAGTGACCTCTGGTTCTTCTTCAAGTGCTTGCTCACATCCACATGCACTGCTGCCAGAGATTATTCCCTCAGTGGTATCTGTAGGGTCAGCTCTAGCACCTTCTGCAGTGGTGCGGGAATGTGCTGGTATAAGGAATGCTGCAACTCCCTCCCCATCCCCCGTTCCTTCTTACCACCTACAATGGTGCTGGAAAGTCCTTGCCTCGGCAAGCAATACTACCAATGATTTTCATCTGTAGATTTAATGTATATAGCTGTTAGATCAGTTAATTATTTAGAGTTAGTAGTTAGATATAGATGTTAATCCTGCAAGGACATAGCCTCAGGGATGGGGCATATCCCGGTCCCTGGGCTTCAAACAATGTGCTTTGCGTAAGAAGTCCATGCCAGTAAACTATCCTCACCAAAGCTGCTTAAAGTGCTTGGGTGAGATCCACATCTAGGGTAAGTGCAAGATTTGCAGAAACATCAGTTCCTGCTCAAAAAAGGACTTGGGTTATCAGGTTAAGAGTGCTCCTCATGGAGTCGGCTTTTAGATCGGACTCCAACTTGGGTCACTCACACTCCATGCCCAGCACTACGTCGAATTGGAGCACCCCGCCAATATGGAGTTCATCCCAGCACTGGTCACCATCCCTGGTGCCGAAGAAGCTCCGTGAGAAGTTGCACATCAGTATGGGGCGCTCCCCGGCCTCCAAGAAGGACAATTATGGAACAGGACCCAAGACTCGTACCGGGCTGCTCATCATCCCTGGAACTTGGGGCGGCTACGACCTCACCCATTAGAGCTGGGACTCACTTCTGACTCCTGGCAGTGGTAGGGGGGACTTGGCACCTCATAGTACCATCCACACCCAAGGCCTTTCAAACGGCCAAGGACTTACTCTGTCTCCTTGTGCCCACCCACTCCCAGGGGGGAGAGAGACCCCCATACTAGGACAGCTGGCTGAGTGTGCATCCAGGGGCAAGCCCACAATTGGGGTCCTGCACAGATCCCTGACACCTTGTCACCACTATCTGGCACCCTGTCGGTCACCAGTGCCCCGACAGCAGTCATCAGGATCTCGTTACTAGTCCCTGGAGAGCCGCCCTGGCAGCTGGACTCCTGGTACCGATCACTGGACCCTTGGTACCAGTCTGCAGACCCTTGATACAGGTTACCAGACTCCTGGCACCAATCCCCAAAGCCATGTTGATGGTCGTTGGAGCGCCGCTACCAGTTGCCAGAGTACCATCACCAATCTCTGGATGCTCCGCACCAATCAACGGAGTCCTGGCACCACTCACAGTACCGAGATACCACACCTCCCTGTGCACTAAAGAGGTGGAGACGAGGTTAGCACTGCCATGGTCTCTAGGAGAGGACCCCTTGGATTTAGAGGGAGAGGAGATGACTTTGCCCAGGGGCCAAGTGAACCCCGCCACGGCTGTAGGTTTCCCTTTGGCTTGCTACCAGGCTCAAAGTCACTGACACAATGGCCTGGACGATGGCAGTTCTGTAACCTGTGGGGATTTCCCTCTGCCCCTGGGGTTGCAGGTACAGCAGTCAATCTTGGGAACATCTGAGAGATGCGTCCACCCCCTGAGTTGGATGAGGAGCCAGACCAAGTGGCGGGGATTTCAGCTGGAGAGGCTATCCCAGCTGCAGAGGAACAGATGCCCACTCCACCTTTATCTGCCTCATCATCATCATTGCCTGATGAGGTGATAGCGAGTCCTTCCGCCATGGTCCCACAGGATGATTTTAGAGTGCACCAGGAGTTATTCAAGAGGGTAGCCACGAATCTGGGCTTAGAGGCAGAAGAGCTGAAGGAGCTGGCTGGTATACTCTTTGATACTTTGGCAGCAACAGCCCCCTCTAGAGTGGCCCTTCCCATCCATGAGGGAATTGTTAAACTTGTCAAGACCTTATGACAAACCCCCTCCTCTCTGCCTCTTACATCTAAAAGGGCCAAGAAAAATTATGTGCCTGCCAAGGGGTTTTAATACCTGTACTCTCACCTGTCCCAGAGTCGTTGGTAGTGTCAACCGCCAACGAAAGAGACAGTCGGGGGCAGTCAAGCTCAACCCTCAAAAATAAAGATCAAAAGAATCTGATTCCTTACCACAAGAATCCAGGCAGGAATTTGTGACCGGATTGGTGCAGGATGAGACAGTGGCCCTGTCTGAGAAAGAGAGAGGCTTTCTCTACAGGTAGCCTCTGATGCAGCTGACTCAGTGGGCAGATCAGTGGTGTCAGCCATCTCAGTGAGAAGGGCCTCCTGGCTGCAATCATCCAGTCTGTCTGCGGAGAACCAAGGCAGTTTAAACATCCCCTGCTGTCTCACGCACCTCACATAGGCTTAAAGGGCCAAGCCACCTAGACCCCCATCAGTTCCTTCCTACCACCCATAACTGTTGTTGGAGTTCCCAGGCTTATGCCGGTCTCTCAGTAACTGTATATAGTACCCCTGTGTAGTTTGTTAATTAAAAAAAGAAGAGGATGATTTATTTTTGGTTGTGGTGTTTTTGCGGGTTCTAGCACCTAGTTTGGGGTACTAGCCCTGATACAGGAGGTACTCCATGCTCTCCAGGTTTCAAGCACTGCCCTTCTTGCAGCAAGCCTGTGCTAAATAGTGACTCTCACCCTGGCTGCCTTAAGTACTTAAGGGAGGCTTATGTGAATGACGAATGTGGCATTTGTAAGGGTTTTCAACCCCATTGGAAAAAAGACCTGGCAGTCAGGGTAAAATGTCTGCTTTTGAAATCAGCACTGCAGCCTCCCTCTGAGTCATCTACATTGGTCTGGGATCCGAGCATCTTGGCATAGGTTAGTAGCACACCTCCAGCACCACCAGTACCGAGAGGCAGATGAGCATCCCCGATACCGAAGAAGGTGCAGCAGAAAGCAGACTCAGTACCAGGTTTGCCAAGGGATTTGAAGAGAGAGATCTTTGCTAAGGATACAGGAGGGCATTCAAAGAGGAAGCCCTCCCCAGAGCAAACCTCTGAACAGGAGAGTTTGTTGACTCCAGAACCCAATGGGGGCCTGTCAGGACCAGCTCCTGAAGCAACTGCATTGACAAGTATCTTTCCAGTACCATCCACTCCTGAGGTGTTTGAGGCTATGAGAGAGTTGTTGAACCTCTCTGTACCAGTGTCACCAGTGGTTCAAGAGTCTCACCCTGCACCAGTGCCCAGGGTACCGCCTCTTGCACCTTCACCTCTGCACATGTGGTTATCAGGGTACCAGAAAGGCTGGTACCACCTAGGGGAAAGCCACAGAGGATATCCCCAAGGCTGAAGAGTACGGCACCACCTTGGTCTCAAGAAGCATTGCCATCAGACTCTGAAGTGGATTCCTATGTATCCCAACACAGCTGGTCCCATCTGGAGGATTAAGCCACCTGCTCACCCTGGTTTCCACCCCAGTACCAGCAAGGAGATTTTAGGAGGGACCATTGGGCTATGCATAGCTGGGGGCCAGGGCCATTCCATTGGCCCTTTTGGAACCTGTGGGTTTCCCCCTACCCATCAAGAGTATCCCCGCAGCTGTTTCAGCCCATCCTATCTGCTGGGTGTCAGGAGTAGCATCACCACTAGCATTGTTGTATTGGTACCAAGCCCAGCACCCAGTACAGTCAGGATCCTTTTCATTAGCAACTGTAAGAGGACCAGGAACTGGACCACCCACTTGGTACGGTTAGCAACCTGTTCCTCAGCTCCTGGTGAGAGAATTGTGGCACAGAGCCTATTTCTCCATCTCTGGATGATCTTAAGACCCATCAGGATCTGTTACGGATGCATGTGGCTCTTGACATTCACTCAGAGGAGGGCCAGGAAAAATTCCACAACCTGGTGGCCATTCTGATGTCTGCAGCCTAGCTAGAATAGTACTGCCAATAAATTAGGGTATCTTAGAACCTATTGAGGTCCTCTGGCAGATCCCAGGTTCACTGCCTCTGATGGCTAAAGGAGTGGAGAGAAGGTATTATGTCCCCTCCTGGGGATTTGAGCAGCTGTATAACCATCCTCCTCCAGGCTCCCTTGGATTTGCAGCAGCCAATGAAAAGGAACAACAGAGGCACCAGCCCGCAACCTCAAAGAGAACAGGAAGCTGGACTTGTTTAGGAGAAAGCTTTATTCCACAGGTGGATTATAGCTTCGCACTGTGAACCAGTGGGCTTTACTGGAATGCTACGATTTCACTCTGTGGGATAGTTTTTTAAATTCAAAGGTAAGCCCCCCCATGAGGCAAGACAAGAGATCCTCACATGATTGATAGAGGAGGGCAGGTTTGTCATCAGAAGAGCTCTGCAGGCAAATCTTAATGCAGCAGATCCTGCAGTGTGGCCTCTGCTATCACAATGAGGCGCTGATCCCAGATGCACTCTTCTGACTTCCCTCCAGAGGTGGTGCAGACAGTTCCTGACTTACCCGTTGAGTTGCCATTGCTCTTTTCAGATAAGATGGATGAGACTCTGCACACTCAAAGATTCTAAAGCAACCCCTGGTAATCAAAATGGACTCGACAGCAGCCAGGGCCTTGCTAGCACACAGGAGATTTCTTGCAGTGAAAGCCTCATTCTAGATGTAAAGACTTTATCCTCGCACCACGGTAAGGAACTGTTTAAGACTGCTGCGGCACAAGGTGGCATGCACTTGCTTGGTCCAGTATGCTAGAACATGCCTCAGACTCCTTCAGGGCTGGGTGTATTCTCCAAGAAGGCACCACATAGACATGTTAGTGCACATACTAAGTCACATTTTATCCACACTAGGATAGTAATTAGACTCGACCAATGCATGCAGGGGAGTTCCTTTCACCCCACCTCAACACTCCGTCACTTTAGTCACAGATCCCCCTGGGGTGGGAGGCTTATCTGGGATGCAGAGAGACACAAAGTCTCCCCAAGATCTCACTCTGCACATAAGTGTCAGGGAGCTACAGGCTGGGCCATTCAGTCAGATCCCAAACAGCCTGTGTGACATTTTCTGACTCATGTACCAATATTAGACATTTGTAAAGTGGCCACCAGGTCATCATGTCACCCATTTGCCTCGCAGTATGCAATCTCTCAAGACTCTAGACGCAATGCTGCATTTGGACAAGTGGGCCTCTAGTCCTCGTTCAAATAGACTTTAATCCTGTGTCCAGATAAAACTGTTTGTGAGTCACCTACAGTGGATTGGACACGTGCAGTCGCTCAAAGAAGAAAAATTGGTTAAAACTTTTCTGTAACTTCTTCAAGAAGTGTTGTACATTTCTGTTCAACAACCCATCCTCCTGCCTCTCTCTCTCAGAGTCATTCCAGTAGAAAGAAATTGAGGGGGTCTGGGATGGCTTAACCTTTTATGGCTATGTGAGGTGTGCGAGACAGCAAAGGGCGCCCAAGCCACCCTGACAGGTACCGCTCAGGGCAAAAGCTTCTCAGCTGTGCACTGGAACGCACAAATACCTATAGTGGAATGGCCATGTGCAACACATCTCAAAGAAAAACAGTTACAGTTAGGTTAGTAACCTTGCCCCTGAAAGGATATGAGAAGGCACATCTTCTTATCCTAAGTTTACTTCTCAATGCCCGTGTAAATGACAAACTATTACTAGTTTGCCTTTGGCCTTGATTTCAGGGTAGGTTGGTAATAAAGCACCCCCTTCTGCCAAAATAGTACAGCTTACCAGTTAATGTTCACTCAGGTTGTCTCAGCAAAAGCCTTCAGTTCTCACAGAACAGTAATTATTCCTGGCTGTGTTTTATATGTGCTGCCAAAAATGTTTTCTGTATCTTGAATGACATCAGGATCTTTTTGCTGAGATTGTCAAACTCACTGAAAGAAGGTACATCCATCCAGGAGCTACTTAGAATGATGCCACATTCGTTTATCAGGATATTTATTTAGTCCTCCTGTGGGAGCCAGATTTTAAAAGTGAAAGGCAAAAAATCAAATATTCTGTATGTGCCAAAGATATATTGGTAGCTTACGGTAAATGCTTCGTGATTATAGATAATACTTCATCTGGATAGCTTAGTGATTAATTTTTCTGTTTGGGGTTTAACTAAACATCCGGTGGGAGTGGACAGCTCAGGATGTTTGGCATTAGTATGTCTAGAGCCCTCTTTCTCTGAGTAGCAAGTTTGAAATCCAGCTCAACTTGGTAGCTTTCAAAACTTGATACCACCTGCTGGAGGCTGTCTGACTTCTGCCCTGTGCCCCTCTTGTGCTGTTGGCAGTAATTGACGGTAATCAGCAAAGTGGCCAACACTTAATGAACACAGAAACTGAACTGCTCTGTCATCCTTACTGATGGTTCTTTGAGTTTACGTCCCCACGGGTGCTCCACGTAGGATGCGTGTGCACCTGTACACGCTCCACCAGAGACAGTAAAGCAGTGTCTGCAGGGCCGCACCTGCAGACCAGCTCCTCGTGCTGCCACGCAAAGACATGTAGGGAGACACAGACCTGCTGCTATGGAGAGGGAGCACTTGGTGCCTGCTGTTCTACAGCTGCCCACCCTTTCCCATTGCGACACAGGTCGTTTCCCCTTGGCAACGTACATTTTAGCCATCTCCAGTGTTTGGAGACATCCGCGTCCCTTCAGAGCGCACAGTCTGGTTGGGGTTTAAAGGCAGGTCAGGAAACGACAGAGGTTAGGTTGAAGCTCCTCTTAATGGAATGCTTCCCTAGTTCCAGCGGGGGTTGCTTTGCCCCTCCCTGTACATCGGCCTCAACATCTCAGGCTGCTCGGGTAACAGCTGGAGCCCCAACAGCAACTCCAGAGGCTAAGACTTTGAAGAAGAAGAAGCCTCTCTCTCCTACAAAGGAAATGAAAAAGAGAGAGAAATCTCCCTCCCAGGACATCTCACATCCCTTAAAGGGTATTGCTGTGGCACCAACTGAAATCACTACCAAGGCACCAGTCAGATATAAGAAGTCACGTGAAAAGAAGTCTTCCATCCACAGGGTGGCTCCTACCTCAGTACTGTTTGACACTCTCAGCACCATGGTGTACACAGGGCTTCTCCCTGTGCTCCAGTACTATTGTCTTCTCACAGCTCTGAGGTCAGGGAACCCCATCAGCCTCTCCGGTACCACATACACGTACTCTTCCTCAACACCGATCCCAGCCTCTCTGGTGCCATATGCACCAACTCTTCCACAGCACCCATCCCAGTTCCAGCACCAACTTAGGCTATGATTAGATGCTATCACAGCTCCATCCACCTCCAGATTCTTTTCCCTGGAAGACTGTCTCATTTTGGATGAACTGGAGTCTCCCTACTAAGGAATTTTACTGGAGCCTTCTCCCTGGTACCACTCCACCAACTGTAACCTGAATCTTGGATTTCCAACTCTCAGTACTGGCACAGTACTCGAGATCCATCCCCTTTTAGACCTGGGGATGATACTTCGGACTCTGAGGTCTCAGTACCATAACCATATCGCACCCTTCTGAGTCAATTTACTGAAGAGGACCTTCCAGAACCCACCAGATGCCCTAGACTTCAGGGTATGGATACCCTTGGAGTCCCTTTCCCTAACCTCCTCCTTCTCAGTGGCCTTACTGGAACCCTTGGGGTTACGTTAGTGAGCAGTTTCACAGGTTATTATTAGGAAAAAACCCAGTGTCCACTGGTACCGTATTATTCACAGGCACCAACAGACCATTCTCTGGTGCTGTTGGCCCCCTAGGCAGCAGGAGAAGCACAAGAGGAGCAAAAGCCACATACTGAGGAAAGTTCATCCCCAGCAGCCAAGTCCTCCTCCTCCCCAGATCAGGCAGTAAAGACACCAACAACCTCTTCTTGTGACGACTTTAGCGCCTTCCCAAACCTAACGAAACTTGAAATGTATTCCTTCCCGCTCCCACTAGGAGAGATCCAGGAGTCTCAATACTCTCTGGCAGATGTTTTAAATATCACTTCCCAGGGAAAAATAACCTTACCAATTAATGAGGCACTGCTATTGCCTGCACATATTTTATGGCAAACACTGCCACTATTGTGCCCAACTGCAAGCAGGCAGATAAAAATATTATATTTCAGCAAAAGGATTAGGGTACTTTCTTCCATCCTGCCCCCAATTCCCTGGTGATGGACATGATTAATGTAAGAAGCTGTCAAGCTCACTCCAAATCCTCTCCTTCAGACAGAGTCCAAATGATTACACATCCTGGGCAGGAAGATTACTCATAGGTGACTCTTCAGTTTTGAATTGCAAACTACCAGGGCGCAATGTCAATATATGATTAACATTTATTCTAAATTCACACATTTTACTTAACACCTGCCACAAGACCAAAAAGGCTAATTTCAATCTCTCATCTCTGAGGATCCGTTGATTGTGAAAGCTGTCCTGAAAGCTGCTCTCAATGCCACCGACATGGCTTCTAGATACTTAGCTACCGCTGTGGTTATACATAGAGCATCATAGCCCCAGTGTTCTGGACTCCTGAGAGACGAGCAGAATACTGTTGAAGACCATCCCTTTGAAGGGCCAAAGCTCTTCAGCATGGACACAGACTTTTTGCTCCATACCCTTAGAGATTCAAGGGCAATGCTTCAGTCACTGGGAATTTAGGTCTGTAACAAAAAGACATTTTAGCAGGTCTCAAACTGCATAGCCTTCCAGAGTGTTCCAGTACCATCACACAGGACTTTCCTAGACTTTTGTAGCCTATGAAGAGGAGATCCAAACCTCACAAAAGGGGATCTAATTTGCACCTCTCTCTAAGAGATGGTTTTGACAGTATAGAGCAACTTATTTCTCCAGATCTTTTGCTATACAATTTACCATTCCCCTTCTTCACCCCTTTTGGAGACAAAGTGTCCCACTTCCTACCTGCCTGGAAGCAAATCACCTGAGACAAACAGATACTAGAGGTGTTCAACAGTGGATAGGTCATCCACTTCCACTCTATCCCCTCTCCTCATCTCTCATCAGGGACCCATCTCACGAGGCATTCTTAAAACAGGAGATCCAATCTCTCCTACTCTTAGTGATTAAACCAGTTGCCCCTATCTCTGAGTTTTTTCAGAAGATGGTTCTATTCCAACAATTTCCTAGGACCAAGCCTCAGTCTCAGAAAATTGAATACCTGTATTTCACAGCACTTCAAGATGGTGACACTAGCCCCCATAATTCCATCCTTAGATCTGGAGATTGGTTGGTTACCTCAACCTCCAGGACACGTATGTTCATGTAGCTATCCATCCCTTCCAGAAGCATTTCCTACATTTTGTAATAGGCTCAGATCATTAGTAATACTGAGTCTTCCCATTTGGGCTCTGCATAGCCTCAAGAGTCTTTACAAAGGTCCTCTCAGCAGTAGTGGCCCACCTATGTCAGTGGGGGAATTGCAGTATTCCCATAGTCTTTAATCTGCAAAGTCTGATCGGAGGAATTGTTTGAGGTGTTGAACAACCTGCCTGGACTAATCTGAGCTGCTTTCATCCAGTTATAGAACTGACTGTTCCTTACAGTGAGAAGTTTGTTGTTTTGCGAACAACATCGTTCGGATTGGACTGAGCTGTCTGTCTGTTAAAGTATTGTCATCTGAGAGGAGAGACGGAACAATTGAAGAATCTTTTCTCTGTTCATTATATCCACCGTGACTTGCTGATGTGCTAGAGGAGGTGCAAGCTACAAACTGTGATTTAGACCCTGACTCTTTTAGCAGATGATGGGGATGTTACCAGAGTTGATTGTCATTGTTTACCTAGAAAGATAGGAATTGCCATGCTACATGAGACCTGTGATCCATCTAGTTCAGTATCCTCTCTCCAACATGGCATCTATCAAAGGCTGCGGAGCAAGGTCCAAAAACCCCCATGGTAGGTGAATAATCTGCAACCCAGGAGAATCTCCTCCTAACCCTTAACATATAGAGTTTGGCTTAAGGCTTGAAGCATGGGGATTTGTCCTCTGTGTGTGTTTGTTGTAAATGTCTAATCTCTTCTGAATCTTCCTAAATTCTGACATTTCCTGGCAATGAGTTGCACAGTCTTATGATGTACTGTGTGAAAAGGCATTTTCTTTTATCAATTCTGAAGTTGCTGGCTTTTAAGTTCATTGAATGTCTCCTTGTGTCTGTATTAAGAGACAAGGAGAGTCAAAGGTCCCAATCTGCTTTTTCTATACCAATCAATATTTTATATACTGTTATCATGTCCCCTCTTATTCATCCCCTCTCTAAAGTTAAACCACATCCTGAAGTTTTCAATCTCTTTTCACACAAAAGCTTTTCCATGTCCCTAATAATTCTCAGCACTTGTCTTTGAGCTCCTTCTGAAGTTGCAATATCCTTTACCTTAGGGAGACCACAATATCAGCTTGTCTTAAAGAAACAGTTGTTAGTGTCTTACTCCGAGTATCATAATGTGACACCACAAAGCTATCCAACTATTGCCCTTTCTTGAATATTCCTTTTTTAAGAGAAGTTTGAGAAAGTTGTGATAAGGCAATTCCAGCAATATATGGAGTCCTCTACTCTCCTTGGCTCTAGTCAGATTTTGGCCCTGAAGTGTGGTACAGAAACTACACTTTTGTGCTAGCTGATGACCTCCTCTTAACAATCTACAAATATATGCTAATTATTTCGATCACTTTGTGTACTGCTGACCATGAGATTTTATTGACACCTGGGAATCTGGAAGAATAGCTCTGCTCCTTCCTGAGAGTTTCCAGAGGGTAGGATGGGGTAATTACAACTCTGTTCTTCAAAGTCTAAGGGAGTTAAAGGGTAATAATTGGCAGTACCACTGACTTCAAAGAATGAGACTGAAGAAGTAATTGGACATGGGCTTGTTGTGTAAAATGTGTAATTATTTTTATATTATGTGTGCCTAGAGTAAAGAACAGGCCAATATTTAGGAACCTAAACAAATGAAATGGTAAACATACAAAACAATTAAAATATTTTTGAACAACATCATTTACACTTCAATTTATTTTGAAAACATTTACTTTATTTATATCTGTCTTTGATCAGTTTGTTACTCTCCAGTATAGGTGTTTGGGTATTTATTAGAGACCAGACCAAGCATCTGAGAGACTCAGATTTCATCAAGATTTTCTGTCCAAGAATGAATGGGTCCTGGGCCATGACTAGGGCTCCTGGGTGCTGTGGTAATACAACAAATAATGAATAACTGAACAGTTGAAAATTCACATTTCCTGCAACCCAGTACAATACCCAATATAAGCAGGAGCACCTCTGACTTGTGTTTCAGCTTTGCCTCTTCCTACCATCAAAAACCAGATTTGATTTTACAGACTGATGAACGTACCAACAGTGCATCTACCCTGTAGATTCTGCTGCTTTTCTGATGAATGCTAAAAGCTGGTTGCAATGATATAGATACATAAGTTAAATGTGTTTTTATATCTCTTCCTAGCCAAGAAGTATAAAAAGGTTACTGGCAAAGAAATCTACTCAGATACATTAGAAAGCACACCCATGCTGGAAAAAGAGAAGTTTCCACAAGATTATTTCCCTGAGGTATGTACAGTCCAGTGGAGCATTCCAAAGTGTAAGGGTCCAGTTCTAGTTTCTCTTGCACGAATGACTTCATTGGAGTTACTCCTGACTTAACGTGGTATGAACTTCATCAGCATCAAGTCCTAAGCCTCTAGGTTTTTTTGTGTGTCCATTTCATAAAGCTTATAATGTTCATTTTCGTAAACCATTAAGTATATTTCTCAAACTCAATTGGAGTGCTATGTTTAAATAGCAGCAGCTTGGAAAGCATTTAGTATTTATAGACGATTCAAACAAAAAACCTTCCATTGTATCTTTTTCATTTTATATATGTATATTTTTAAATGTTGTTGGTGAGGGGTGCAAACATGCTGACATTATTAGTAGTGCATTAAAGTTCACAGAGCGGGCACAGAGTCCAAATTATGAATCTGTTCCAGGCAAATAGGTTTTTCCTCCTGAAGGGGATGGGATGCAGGTAAGTGCAACTGGACGCCATTTAAAATCACATCTCCTTAGCCATAGTGGTGGGGTAATAGCATCCTCTATTCTGTGTAGGAAGATAGCATGATTACTGCAGGTACAGGGGGAGGTACATGTTGAATTTTTAATGGTGCCTATTGTATTTGCAAGAAGAGCAAGCAACCTGCAAGGATACAGGAGTATATTTTACTTCCTTTAAAAAAAGTTATTTTCATTGTTAATATTTAGACACTGATATTGTGATCTTCATGGTAGTATTTTCTTCCCAAATGAGGACTGTAATATACCTGAAATTGAAATTAAGGTCCTGGACAAAATCTACAAAGTCAAGCTGAGGGCACTATTTTTCTTTAGGTACCACATGCAAACCCAAATAAAATTGCTGGGTTCATTTCTATGCTTTGACATTGAATTGTATTTTGAGATAGAACATTTTACAGGTGTGCACAGAGTATGGGGTGAGCACTTACTGTTGAATGGATTTTAAAAATCAAAAGAATGCAAATGAGCAGTCAGTGCATATTGACTTTCGTAGGTAAAATGTTCAAATTACTTTCACTTCAGTAGTAACCGACTTTAAAAATGAAATCAAAATATTTGTAAATATTTGCACACAGACATCAAGCTAATTTATCTGTGCCTGGGGAGAGCACAGCCCAAATATTTAAGGGTTGATGGCATGAGGGTCATCCCTTCTGATATGTGATTTTTAGCAAATGTTTCCTTTACAATGCACGTCTACTGAGAATGTAAAGAGAATTAACTGGCTTTTTAATAACAGTTTGCTAAGGTTGGTCCTCTTAAAATATAAAGAAATTTAAATACTTACATTAGAAGTTTGGTTTTGCTCTACTTGAAGGGGAGCATTGGTGATTGTTCAGAGAATTCTTTTTCTCCATCCCTGATAAGCTGCAGAGATGTGGTTGGTTGACAAAAGAAATAAGACTGCTTGATTGATCCATGGTAAGGGATTGTTTCATCATAATATTGAGAATATTGAACAGCAGTATATGAATGGATAAGGCTGTTGTGGAAACTGTAGCTTTTAGCACACACTGCAACTTTTTATTGTTACTGCAAATTTGAGTGACTGGCCTTGCGACCTGGCGCACTGGGTGTCTCAGACATTCAGATCTGGTCCAGCCGTCCCTTCGTCACGGGCCGAAGGGGCCACTGGTGGAGGCAGACCAGGAGAAGGATGGGGTTGGGGACCCATGTGAGTCTGAGGAGGGGGCTCACCCCATTTGCTGCCTTGGCTCCACACAGGCTGCTTCCACCTGTACTCAATCCTACTGGCACTTCCCTCTCTCTTTGCCTGGGACAGTTCTGCCTCTTCCAGGTGGCCTCTTCCAGGCCTCTTCCACCTAGCAGCAGCTCCTGCTCAATCTTGAGGCCTGCACCTTCCGTAGCTGACTGGCTGTACCAGGGGATGGGCTCAGAGAGGCCTTGGTGAGTGGGACCAGGTTCACCACAGGGCCTTCTGGGGTCTCTGAGCTGAGGCCACCTTGGGTGCAGGAGCTCAGGCCTCCCACCATGCCCTGGAAATTGGAGGAATTGGGAGAAATCCAGCCCCTGTTGGAGGGTACAGGATACTGCTGACAACTTGACATCTAGTTAGTTACACAGCTAAAGTTCTGTAGCCCAACCACCCACTCGCACTTGAACCCCCCATTACCTCTGTCCTGAGGGGCACCCACGCCTCTGTCCTGAAGACCCCCACTTCCCTGCAATCCGACCTCACCTCTACTTTGAGGGCATCTCCACAGACACCTGCACTTGCCCCTCATAATGAAGAGGTGGCCATTTTTAAATCTTTTTTATAGTACTTGAATTCACTGCACCAAAATTTTAACTATAGCAAGCTGGCCACAACTTTTGAAGCAAAAAAAAAATTACAGCTTTCTTAGACCATTATCCCTGGAGTGTTTGATGTTAACCATAAAGAACTTGCTAGTCACCGAGTGCTGGCTCGTTCTTGTTTCCCCCTGCTAAATTACATTGAAAGTCTAAAAACAATCTGAAAGCACATTAAATATTTTCTCAGTTTATTTTTCTTAGTCAGCAGTTCCAGTAGTTGACCTAAGGTTAGTTTCGAGATGACCTACAAAAAAGGAGAGATCCCTGGATTAGACTTCTATTAGGATTTAGGCTCTGTCTCTACATACAACACAATATATTATAATAATGTTGTTATAGCTACAACTGTGCATATCTTTCCACTCATGTCAAGCTGCAGTATGGTATACCTATGGCAGGTACTTTTGCAAAATTTGAAGTTGTTAGCCATATTTAATTTATAGTTAAATTTTATGTTTCTTCTTCTCCTTCATTTTAAGGCAGAAAACAAGGAAAAATCTCCCAAAAAGCCTAAACTAAGAACTTTACATCTAACTTTAAGCCTGAAATCAAATCACTGTGTTCAGCCCTTTTTCCTCTGACCCACATGTTGGTGATTAAATGGTCTTCAAACAGTAGACCTCAAATACTGGGTATTCTGAAAATCTCTGCTTCCGCAATGAGATGCATGAGCAGTATATCAGTCTTCACACTAAATTTGCAGGCTTTTGTGTGTTTTAGCCAGACTTTTATCATTACAGTAATATTTTTTGTGTGTGAGAATTGGTTTAAGACTGATTTCTTTTCTTTTTATTACTGCCGCTTAAGGATGATCTAAAAGTAATTACAATGATTGAGGCATAATGCAATTCAAAATAATTACAGCCCACTGCATATAAAACTAACAAAACTTTCTGTGTTGATTTATGGGTGCTCTTGGCTGGGCATGAATTTGAAATGATGCCTCTGGGAGCAACACTGCAGATAATGTTAGGCCATTTAAAAAAGCAGATTTGTGTAGTCTATCAGGGCAGAGTAATGTTTTTCCCCCCATAGTGAGAAATTGGTTGTTATCATAGATCATAGATACTGCTCAAAGCTCTTATGAAAGATGAATTAATTTCACTAATGCTTTAATGCAAACCTTTCATGGAGAAGGCTGTATGGTGATAACCTTACTGCGGTCTCTCCTTTCTCAATGATGATTTATGTCGTCTTTTAGTAGATGAAACTGCCCGTATTCACAATCCATCTGCTGGCTAAAGGAATCCTATTAACAGGAGATCTGAGGAGAGACTTAATATTGTAAGGTGAAAGATGTGCCATGCCTTTCCTGGGGCATGATTTTTGTTTGGTTTTTTCGGGGGGATAAGGAGAAGAGAGGTACTGTTCTAAAATGTAGATATCTCTCAGAGCACAGATGATCTGTATCATCTTTACCTGATTTTTGTGCTGGCTTACAGACAGTGAATCAGCTAACAAATGGCTTGTTTAAAATCAAAGCCAGAGTCATTGCTTTAAAAAATGGAGTCAACTGTCTGTCCTGTGTTCTCGGAATTCCCTTTTTCCCTAATATTTACAGACAGAGTATTTGGGTCCATTAAAGACCAGCAAGCAACCAAAAGGTATTGGATTGCAGTTTATACCTCAGACTGGTGGGGGCATTGAGGACCACACTTCTTTGTTTATCTGTTCTAGCTGTACTTTATCTACTGTGCTGTTTTAGGCCCTAATCCTGCAAACATTTTCACACATTCCTAATTGAAACAAGTAAGCACTCCCATTAAGTTTAGGGAATTACTTGCACATTTTCAAGTTAAGCAATTCCATAACTGATTGCAGGGGAGGGTCCCCAGAGATTGTTAGGAAGGAAGATGATCTTGTGGTTTAAAAGCAAGAGCTGGGTTCTTGTCCTTCCTGTTTCTCCTTCTAGTTCGCTGTGTGATCACGGTCAAGTCACATAATCCTATGCTTCAGTAATCCGGTGTGCAAATTGGGGATAATGATATTTACCTTACTGGGGTGTTGTGAGATGTAATTCATTAATGTTAGTAAAGCATTCTGAAAGTCGTAGGGGAAATGAACTATAGAAGTGTGATCATATTTTGTTCTTGTGTGACCTAAAAGATAGACACATCCATGTATAGTCCGGGCAACCCTAAATTCCCCTATCCTGTAGGAAGGAAGTGCTTTTTAAAAAAAGAATGCAGTTCTGGGTTGTGATATTTTTAGTGTAAACAAACCATAACAAAGCAGAAAAATGTCTAAGACAGGTGAACTACTAAGGCTCCAAGACAGGAGGTAAGGGATTCTAAAAAAATGTATGAGCACAGGTTTGAGTTCTGTCTTCAAACATGTAATTGTAAGTTCATGATTACAACTAATAATGTTTTTTATTATTCTGGCCGTAGTTATAGCCCAGGGAGAGCTGCTAGCACAGAACTTGCATAACAGCAGCACTGCAGCTGCTGGTAGGGTCAGCTTCTTCTTATTCCCCATCCCTTCTTCTGTGTCCTCCAACCCACTAACTGTTTCCTGTTATTTTACACAGAGAGGGAACCCCCTGACCTTTCCTCGTCCCATACTCTTGTCTTGGTTGCTGGTGCAGAATGCATGCGGACCACTTTTATCAGTTTGAAACATTTAACGTCCAATTACAAATAATTACCTAAATCAGCCTTCCTTGCATAAGCAGCATTTCCCAGTACCACAGGCAAGTAGTCCCAGAAAGGCCTCTGGCCAAGGAGCACCACTGCAAGAAGTGGTCTGTGCTAGCAGAAAGACGATTGCGAACTCAGAACTCATCTGAGTATTGTTCCGGTTTCCACCCAGTTAATATGATCGACCGTGAAACCGCTCAGAGGGAAATTGTTGAGTTAAGTAACATCTGGACATACTCAGAGCACTTCTATTGTATTGACCAATGTAGCTAAGAGAAAACTTTTGTCAAGTGACTACTAGAGCTCAAATCAAATTTGTCAGTGAAAGCCAGAATCTACAATCCTTACTCAAGCAAAGCTGCACAATTTGACCCAAAATGTACTTGCCCTTGAAAATTGCATACTGTATGTAATTGTACTGTAACTTGGACAGTTAAGCTATCTCAAAAATAATGTTTTTCAGAAAAGGGACTCATATCCTCTGAAACGAATCATTGCCATACAGAAATTATCTTTTGATGGCTAACATATTGTTGCTGATCTATAGAAATACATTTGCAGTGGACATAATTATTTAGAAAGTATATGATTTAGTATAAAATTGAATGGAAATGCATTTGATTTATCATATGTTTGTATGTTGTATTTATTCCTAACATTGTATGCAGATTCCGCTATGGAAATGTGTCAGTTTTGCAGTTAGATGGTTTCTTAGCAAATTCCCAATCCATGTTAGATAGTATTTTTCTCTTAGATAATTGGTAATTATAGCTCTATGTTAAAGTAAGATTATCAACTAGCATGCCACATGGTGTTAGTTTTACTACCATTATGTAGATTAACTTTGAAATCTAGAACTACTGATAAGCATTACAGAACATTTTAATAATAAAAACATTTACTATGCTACAGGAGCATAGCTGTATATCAATCACATTTGAATGTAATAATTTGAGAAAAACAAATCCATCATGAGCCAAATAACCTTAAAATGAAGTATTTACGCTAAAATATTCCCAAGTAGAAATCTTCATAAAATGTACAGGCTTATTTCGTTGCTTTTACAAATCCTAGAGTCATAGAATTTGCTATAATTTTTAATAGCATTGTTTCTATTGCAATAACATCCAAAGGCCCAAACGGGTTTGGGACTTCATTGGGCTACGTGCTGTACTAACATTCAGGAAGGTTGGAAAGATACAGTCCCTGCTCCAAAGAGTTTATAAACTAATGATTTCACAGCTACACAATGGCATAAACATTTAGAATACCTTTAAAGTGATCAAGGAGAGAAAGGCCAGCATCATCAGAAACTACATTCAGAAGTTGTATAAATATGCATATTTTTGCATTCATACAAAGTGGCATTATTGTTGACTAGTGTAAACCACTGAACATAGTGTTATATACATAGAATAGCGTTTAACACAAGGCCCCATGTGAGGCTTCGAGGAGGAACACCTTTTACTGCAATGATAATATAACATGGGAGGTATTGATCCTGAAGTCCACTTAGAGCATCAGCTGTACTTGCAGTTTGTTAGACCTGGTTTCTTTTGTTGCTCAGTTGATTCATCTACAAATTTTCCCTTCTTCCTCTCTGAACCATGCTGTTCATTTAAGAAGCTGCAATTACACTGCAGTCATTGCCACTTTAATCTGTCTTTCCTTCATGCCGCTGCTTTGTATGGTTGAATAAACCCTTGCTGGGCCACTATTTAATTTTATATGGTCCCTCGCAGTAGAATGATGGAGAAAAGATGAATTAAGGCTCTGTGCTAGTCATTATCAATCATGGTTTGTGTTCATTACTTATTGCTCACAGTGCATTTTGACATTAGCCCTCCATAACCTCTTTCTTCATGTTAATGTTGTCTGGAGGTCCTTTTACCCCATGTAGCTGAGGTTATTTATGTAGGTGGTGTTTCTAGAGGGTTTTAAAAGGTCAACACAATCTCCCTGGGGACGCTGTTCACAAAGAGAAAGCTTGCACAATGTAACTGCAAGTTTTAGAAATGTGAGTTGCTTTTAAACTCAGAGGTTTCAGATTTTTAATCACACGCGCGACAATGAAAACTTGGCAAAGTTGGATTGAGCATGTACTGCTGTGCATACAACCAAAAGTCACTGCAAAAGTGTAGGCATTAGGGAACACCAAGCTACCATAAGAAACTTCTGTGTTTGGGCCCTAACGTAGCATATCAACTAATATGCAAATTCCTTCTAATATCAGCATCTGTCAATGAGGATGGCATGAAAGAACAAGGCAGGAGAGCAGTAAGCTGTCTATGTCAATATTGTATGCATTTGCACAGCAACCAGTACAAGAATGAGAGAAGAGGCCCTTAGAGAGGTCTCCTAAAATGGATGATGATACAAAACAGGACATTCAGTGTCTTGGGCGTGGGAGTTCTAGGTGGCAAGTGTCTCTGTCAGTAGTAGTTTTACTCCTGGAGCTAAGAGAGAATAGGCAGCAGAAGCCCTGTGTGCACACTAAGCTGGTAAGTGTTGTAATTATTTTATTAACATGGTATACTTTTGTATTTTGGTGTCATTGATAGAAAGAACAGCTCAAATATAGCCAAGGCGAAGTTTTCAGCTACAGTTTGGTTACAGTGTATTTTTAGTAACTGCATCTGTTTACACAGCTATTTGGAACATATTATTTCAATGTTTTAATTTATTTTCATTTTTTTATTTTTTGAAGTGCCTGCTGTGTTAACAAAGAGGCTAGCAAACTGGAAATGACAGCTTGGATGAGGAAGTCAGCTACCTCAGATTTTGGACCACTTAATTTTAAAATGTGTATGTGTGTGTGTGTGTGTGTGTGTGCGTGTGTATATATATGAAAGGAACTGCTTCATTAATCAAGTTTATTATAATATATATTTTTAAAAGTATGCATAGAAAATAGAAGTGAAAGGTGTGAAAATAAGTGCACGCTTTCTCTGCTGCCTTCAATTTGAGCAGCGTTAGGTCAACTCTGAGTGCTTTTAGAAATCTCCTCCTCCCCCCTATGTGATCCAGCTTTGGTAAAATTTGACCGTTTCATCCAACTTCCAGCAAGATCTATGTCCTGTGAATGCTGAGTTTTCTAGAATGTCTAATCTAATACAAAATGCCAGTATGCAAGAATAAAACACTTCGTTAAGATACCAGATTTAGCCCAGCAATTTAAAAGGTGCAGATGGACGGCACTTAAAACAATTTCACTTTAACTGATTTGTAAAAATCAATCCTTTGTGGTGGCATTTGAGATTTAGCATACGGCGATATCTGCGAGTTAGAGTGAGTTAGTAAGTGTTCTCATATCCCATGCTACCTCATATTTTCTACACAAAGTTTGTTCTTCAAGTGACCGTGCACATGGATTCCACTCTTGGCACACAGCCACCATTATATGGAACATATCTCCCTGGCAGACTCTTCATGGACACGATGGTTACAGTCCCACAAGAAGACGTCTTCCCATTAAAGTGGTGGAAAGACCCTCTTTGGGCATGTAATAGAGTACCCTGCTCTGCACCTCTACCTCCAAAAACTTCGATGACAGTCCCCTTACTCAGGGATGGGGGGCTCATGTACATCACCTTCAAACACAGGGCCTACGGTTTCAGTGGGAACCTGCTAGGAAAAGGGACTCCAGGGGAAAAGCTTTGGATGCTCAGCTAAAAGAGTAGGGGTGAAGAGGAAAGGATGTCAGTGGGTGACTCCAAGGAAAGCAGTCTGGCAGTCAGTAATCTATGACACAGTCAGGAAAGACTTAAAGGTAGCCAGAAGGTAGGCTGAGGAGCAGTTCAAGAGGAGCAGAAGGGGTTTTTTTTGTTTGTTTGTTTTGGATGTTTTGATTGGACTTTTAACTGGACTTTTGTTATTGCGAAAAGGGTTAAATTTGTTTTTTGACTTGGCCGAAGGGCTAAGCCACATCCACAACACTGAACTGTGTGGAGAAGGCCGAGGGGACCCACCTCAGAAGGGATGCTGAGGCAGAGATGCTGCAGGATCACCCCATTTCATGAGGGTCGTTCTGGAGGCAGTGACCCTATTTCAACCCATTTTGAGAAAAGAAATTAAGCAGCAAGTTGTATGTTTCATTCATTATATAGCAATACATCCTACTTAATATGGCTTCATGGTGGGATTCTCACAGCATCCAACCATCTGAGATGCTGCTTCAACATAATTCGGAATTTAAAAAAAACTGGGTCAGTGAAAAAATTATATTGACAATGAAATTGAAGCATCATGCAGTTTTACTTTTCTTTTTTCTTTTCCTTTCAGTTAGTAGCTAGTATGATCACAATTAAGCGAAATACATTCAAGGAATTTAGTTGGGAAAGAAGAATAAAGTAGTGGTATGATTTATCACCAGTCTTAATTGAAATAGGATCCGTGGCCACTGTTGTTAAAATACGATGAGTACAAGGAGAAAACATGCAACCAAAAGCTGATTGTTTTCTAGTAAATCTTTAAAACTCTGTAATTAGGGCAGTTAGTGCATTAGATCAGGTATAGTGTGGGACCCGTTGATCCTGAAAGGTGTGTTGTGGGAGGTGTTGATCATTTGTAGTGGTGGAGATATGTCTGCAGGGTCTGTTGTTCTGGCAGGCTCTGGTGCTGCTTTGAGTTGGGGGGTTGTTTGAAGGCCAGAAGGGGGGTGGGTCCCTATCGAGTATGGATTGTGGATTTTTGATGATCCCCTGTATGGATTTCAGTGCAGGGTTGTGGGTGACAGTTAGGGGGTCGGAGTGGGTTTTATTTCTGTATTGTAGCAGGTTCTCTGAGGATATTGGGTGGTTTGAACTTTGTTAGGCACCAGTTTATCTGGGTAGAGTTTTGGGGGTGGATGGAGAATTTCAACAAGTGTCATACTCATAGTAAGGAGAAAAGAAAGCATCTTGCAGGGTATATGTCAAAAGCTGTATATATTGTCTCATGAGAGGCCTGAAGGATGATTATTTCATTTCTGAAGGGTGCTATACTGTGGTTATTAGTTATTTCTTATAAGTAGTTGCACCCGTTTGCCATAAAATCATAGTGTATATCATTTAAGTATATCGGGGGCAATATTTATTACCAGAAAACAGTAGTCCAGCATCACAGTCACTGTAGCACTGTATAAATGGGATCCAAAATAATGGCTTTTTAAAAACATTTAATTTTTTTTAAATCAATTTAAGATCACAGCTGAAAGAATTCTTTTGCTATGTCAGCAGTACCATACCTTGGCAGTAGTTCATTTGTATCTTACACAGGACGTTGCTGTTTTGATAAATGTATTGTTACACTCTTATTTAAATTCACTTTAACTTTTATAGAATTAGGTGGACAGGGTCTGCAGAAAAAGTACAGCTTTCTAACACATCCCATTAATTGAAGTTCAATGTAAAACTCTGTGGCACAACTTTACAGTTTAAGAAAATTTACATACAAGGCCAGGCATTTATGCACAATTGATAAAAATTTATTCATTTTTTTTGGGATGTATCCAAAGCAATTTTATTTTTCTTCTGAAAGTACAAATGTAATAATCATTTTCCTGTTGGTACTCACTTATGTAAAAGTGACTAGATTTTTTAAGTCGTTTTTATTTCAAGCTTAGTGTCGGTCTAGTGAAACAAAGAATTAAGCAGTGCAATTTAAATCCTTATTGTAGGGAATAATATTTTCTTTCGATCTGGTTTGTATAGTTCATACTGCTCATTTCTTACCTTGTATAGGTTAAGCTTGTGTTATGTCAATACAACAGTTTAAAAATATCCTCTTGTAAAGTATATTTAACCACTTCATACACTCCCACTAATCCTTCATTTAATCTGATTAATTTAAATTGCTTATTTATTTTTCAGTGTAAATGGTCCAGAAAAGGCTTCATTCGAACAAGATGGTGTATTACTGATTGGTATGTTGCCTCCTATTAAGTTATTTATGATGATCTTATGACATGTATATTTTCTGTGAGAAACTTTGTGTATAACCTAATTTATTTGCTACAAAAAAGAGATGACAGATTATGCTTAGCTTTATTATGTGCATAATAATACTCAGTAAATTGTAAATGACAAGTGGTAAAATTCACTTTTATAAATGTGATTTTAATATTTGCCATTAGACTGACCAAGAAAATTATCCGTGAGGCACAGACATCCAGAAAGCTTTGGAAGTATTTATGAAAAAATGTACCATTCTCTATGTACTCATTCAGCTCACCTTTCAGGGCCTAAGCCATTGCCTACTTAAGTCAGTTGAAAAACTTCCAGTCACTTCCCTTGTATGTTGGATCAAGCCCATATACATGAGTTCCTGCTTACATATTTGTGCTCTAAAACACATTTACACTGAGCAATTGTCCTTTATTTGCAGAATTTAGGTCTGCCGTACTTTGAGCCCAGATCGTGGCTTGTCCTGTGCTGGCCAAATATTTAAAAACTCGGAATCATAAATACTCAGTTTGCAGTTATCTGTAAGGTGATGTTATCAGTTGTTATATGTGAGACAGGTTAGTGACTCCATAAGAAAATACAGGGAATTGAGAGGTTAACCCTTCGTAAATGTCTCCTGTTTTCTATATATTATTATTACTGCACCTGTCTGTAAATAAAAATGTATTCAGTTAAAATGGTGAATATTTAAGATATTTTGCAATCGTTTCCTTTTAAAAGTGCTTAGGAAAGTTCGTTGTTGTGTAACCCTGAGATGAATTAGTAACCTATCCTAAAATAATGTTATTTAGAAAATAATGTAAACAGTTAAAAGGCGCCGAACCTGCTATCAATAATGTGAGGAAAGAAATATTTTGTGTTCTGTTTGAAAAGTTTGTGACGCTGACTGTACTTGACTATCAGTTATGTGTATTGCATCATGAGATTGCCAAACCCAATTGAGTTGTGTCTTAGGCTTCTAAGAGAGAAAGTCATGTGAACTAACGTTCATGCTGATGTTAGCTTTGCATTATTTCCTAACTCGTCAATAGTTTTAAAGCCCAGCATTATTATGTAGAGCGGCCATTGACTGAGAATGGGTCACCTATCACTGTGACCTAAACCAAAGAAATTTCAGCACAGGCTAGCTCTGATGCTGTGGCACATTTAAGAGACAAAGCCTCTATATTTGAGTCATTTATGTTTATTCCCTAGTTATTTATTTTGAGCCATTTTTCTTTATTCATCTTTAAAATTTAAAAGGAGTGGGAACAAAAATGGGGAATAAAAAAACTGGAAAAATTTGTTAAATCTCACCTTCATACATCTAGGAATGAATGTTTGGCTCAGAAAGAGGCAAGCTCTGGCTCTCGAGAACACCAAATGTATGTCTCTTGTTCTTCAAGCTGTTGGAAAAATGCTGCTGTAGATCTGGCAGATTTGGGAGGAAATGAGTGGTTGTTTCTGATATAATTTTGAGTAACGGGAATGGAAAATCTTGGTCTAAATATCAAAGGCATCCAGTAGATTGTAGAAAGAAAGCAAGGAAAATAATAATGTATTCTGCCATCAAAAAATTATTAATATGGCACCCCCAAATAGGTTGAGGAATGGTGGCTGAGTGCTGAAGGCACTTGACTACAATCACAAAGCCTATGGGTTTGAGTCTTGCTCAGTTTCACACTGAAAGGCTGTGTCGAGTTTACCCAGCTGCAAAAATGGGTACCTGATCCACAGAGGTGAGAAATCAAAGGTATTGGCTATGGAAACGGATGTGCCTTAAACTGCATCAGGCTGATGAGCCATTTGTTGCTTGAACAATTTTTTTTTTTTTTTTTTTTTTGGCAACCAAATGTAGATCACCAAGAACATGACATATAAAACAGTTTTTTGAGAAGAAGCTGTACCACCTATTGACTCTATTTCTAATGGTCATCTGCAGTTGAGTTTCTTTGGTAGAGAGTTTATCTGTTTTTTAATTGGTTGCATTAATATTGTTAACGCTTTTGGTAAGACAGAGAGGTTTCTGAGATTCTGTGTTCTCAACACATTTGGTCCAGATTTAGAACTCTTTACAGCAACGTACTTATGCATATACCTCATTATAAGTACGTGAATAGTCTCTTTGAAGTCAAGAGTCACGTGCTTAAAATTAGACGTATGCTAAATGGCGTATCGAGGGTCTCCAGTTCCTGGGAGCCAAGTCTAAATTTGCGCTCCCAGGCCTCACTTGCCGCCCCACACAGGGCAGGAGTCACGGTGCCACCCCCCGGCTGTCCTGGGGGAGGGTCCTGTACCTGCAAGGGGGCACATGAGGCTTGGGGGGTTCCGATGCAGACTTGGTCTACCACCCCTTCCCTCCCCGCACTTACCCGCTGCACGGTGCCCGTCTCTCTCTGGCACTGGTTCGGATGGGGCAGCCTCACCCCCTGGCCTGTGAATGGGGGCCCGGGCCAGCCCTTCATGATGCGTGGGAGGTGCCCCTCAGAGACTCCTGTGCCCCCTGCCTCCTGTGTGTCATAAAGGGCCAGGCCGGCGCACCCTCTCCAGGCCCGTGCCCAGGGGCCTGGTGGCCCCCCCGCCCCCCTCGTACGCCACTGATGTCCTAAAGTACCTTGCTGAAACAGAGCCTTACTGAGTGACATTCACAGCAGAGGCATATTCAGGAGAAAGGTTTATGTAGATGATGCAGATTTTGAAGGGGAGCAAGTGGGAGTTTTTGCAATCACTGAAGCTGTTTATTGTGCATATATGCAAGTTGTATTATTATTAATTATATATATTGGATTGGGGTCTGATTGTGCCGGGTTCTGTACAAACACAGAAGAGAAGAGGGTCCCTGCCCCAGAAAGCTTGAACATTGTTTCTAGGGTGACCAACTAGCAAGTGTGAAAAATCAGAACAGCAGGTAGGAGGTAATAGGACCTATATAAGAAAAAGCCCCAAATATTAGGACTGTTCCCATAAAATTGGGACATCTGGTCACCCTAATTGTTTTTATCTTATGACAAAGAAAGTTAAATAAATAGTAAAAATACTTAATATTCACCAAACTGCCTTCACAGATCCTTACTCTTTAGTGTCTTGTGTGCTGCTGCTGTGCATATCCAGAACTGTAAAAAGCAGTAAGGCTGTAATAGGGTAACATCGTACCACAATATATGCACAATAGCCATATCTATAAGGGAAGCACTTCAGCCCTACCCCACAAGTTGCAGCTTTTCCATTTGCCATTAGACTTGTAATTGTTGGTGTCTCACCACGTTTCCCATGTTTGCTGACCCTTTACTGTAGCTCTTCATGTGTTATGTTGTTCAAAGATAGTTATAAAACACCAACGATATTTTTCTCTTCTGTGGATATTTTGAATGTGTAGTCATTTCAGATCCTTACAAAAGGAAAATTTGATTTTAAACTGTGTGACAAATGTTCACGTACAATGTTCACAAGTGTTGAATATTCTTCTTGTTGTATTTAGCATAAGCACATTAATTGGCTGAGCACTTGGTGAGAAACAAAGGAAGGGTGACTTCTTTCTTTGATAAACTGAGGTTTGGCCCATAAATTAGGCAGGCAACTATCTGATAAGTTTCATGCTTTTTTAATCTTCCTGAATCCATGTTATGCCATATGTGACTCCAAGGGTGGAGCTTTGTGGAGGAATATATATTTATAGAACACAGTTATTGGTAACTAACCAGCCTTTCTTCTTGCCTCATGAGGGACCCTAGACTCTGTGCTGCTGCCTTCTTATTTTGGGGCACTTTGAAGCTGTGTTTAGAGAAAACATTGTTTAAGGATAAGTTCAGAGTAAATACTTGCTCAAAGATGGGAACTAAAAATAAATAATTGCTAGAGGGATTGTGCTGTGTGCCTGAAGGATTTGATTAAACTACATTGAATATAATTTTCATAGGGCTATTTTCTGCCTGCCCTTAACAGAGCCATTCCATGGTGAGGGGTAAAAATAAGGCACCACAAACTTTGGTGTGATTTGCTTAAGGGTTGGGCTGAGTTGCAGTTGCTGTGTTCAGAATAGTGTGTGACAGCTATCAGAATGCACTGATGAGCATGCAGGCATCCAAAGGGGTGGAGAAGGATAAGGCGTAGGCAGAGAACACATACATAATGAAATGGGTGTCAGACTGTGGTCATCTGCTTAAGCATGCATGTGCCTCTTCACTACATAATAGTTATGTGATCGCACATGTAAGAAATTCTAGTTTGTTTAAATCCACTTCTTTTAATGATGATTTATTGAGGTCCTTTTACCCAAAGGTGTTTAAAACCTTTACAGATTGTACATTGGGGGAAAATTCTAGCTTCTCAAACACAACAAAAATCCTCGTGGCCGGAGACTGACAATTACTTAACCACAGCCTCAAAGGCCACAGAGACAACTGAAATGCTGTAGTTTGGTAGCTAAAACTGCTTCCCTTATATAAAACCTGGACCTTCATGGCTCCAGTTTCTGCTTTTGTGCTGCATGCAACAAACAGTTCCTTCAACAGCTTTGCTCTGAGTAGGAAGATTAAGGCTATATCTACACTGGAGTTAGCAAGAACAATTTCCAGTTTGAGTTGACACGTATTTTAGCTCTGATTTAGCCAGTGCACTCAAATAGAAGTGTAGCCACAGCAGCATGAGCAGAGGAAAGGGCTAGCCACCCCAAATATGATCCATTTGAGACCCAAGGTACATACTTGGACTGGCAAGCCCCTTGCACTGCTTGCACCACCATAGCTACACTTCTGTTTTTAGCATACTAGCTTGATCAGAGCTATTGTAGGTATGTCTTCTCAAGTTGGAAATCACCCTTACAGTTGTAGTGCATGCATATCCTTAATCTTCCTACTGAAAGCAGAGCTGCTGAAGGAACAATTTGCTGCAACACAGAAGCCGAGACTAGTGCTATGAAGTTCCTGGGTTTGTTCAGTGGAAGCAGAATGAGATGCTGGTGGTCTAGTGACATTATATTCGTTAGAATGCTTCTTAAATTTTGAAGTAAAAATAGAGGGCACGGTACAATTGAAATGACAAAGGGTGCCACATAGGCAGGAATATTGCCAAGATATGATTTTTATTGTTCATATTAAAATACTGGCCAAAATATGCAAGGTATTGTACAGGCATATAGCAAGACGCAGTCTCTGCCCCAGGGAGCTTAAATTCTATTGACAGATGCGACCCCACCACTGAAAGCTGCAATTCTAGGGATAGGGAAAGGGTGGTGGCCGACAAGAGTCACATAAACAAGATCATGTAGTTATGCATAGAGCTGGTAAGAGAAACGTAATTCCATTTCACAGAAGATTTTAATATTTCAAGATTTGGTTTCATTCCAAAAATTTCAAAATTCTTTGTGAAAGGGAATGGAACAGCAGCTTTGAGGCAGTCTGCCTGGAAGGCTGCTCTGGGTCCCAGGTAGCCCACTGAGTGGACAGGCAGGTGAGCTAGCAGGTAGTTCAGGTAGGTTCCATCAGCTCTTCGGTGAAATTAGACCGTTTTCACAAAATGTTTCAGTTTAGCCGAATCTCCAAAACAGTGTTTCATCTGAATTTTTCCAGCCAGCTCTAGTTCTGTGTATGTCATGTGACAATTTGCCCAGTTTGTACACAACTTCCCAGCCCTCTCTCTGAGCTGTAACTGACCTCAATCTTTCTATTTTTGTATAATACATAAACTTCAAACAGGAGCTGAGCTGAAACCTTACCTATGGATCAGATTGGTGCTGCTCCATAGCAATTTCTGCTGCAATAGCATAATTTTGCTCTGTGTGCATAAGTAAATATAAAGTGCCATAGCAGTGAATATACAGCATTGTGCTATGATGTTGAATGCTCCACTGCTTGCTTCTAATGTTTTTTTTCTTTTATCCTGAATCATTTTATTTTTTTCCTTTGTCATAGTGCCTTTGACTTGGTAAACATTCATCTTTTCCATGATGCTTCCAATTTAATTGCTTGGGAAACAAGCCCATCGGTTTACTCAGGAATACGACAAAAGGCTCTTGGTTATGTACTTGATAGGTATGTATTAGATTCTATTCGTCTTTTTCATCCTCCTCTCCTCCTTCATTTATAAAAGCTATGATAAAAATTACTTTCTAGACATACCAGGATTTTTATTCCATTTGTTCAAAAACAGTCACACTCAGCATACTGTTTATAGCATTTTCCTCCACTTGCAAAACTGCATAATACAGATTAAAATAATATACTTTTTATAAGAGTTAAGAATGTTTTCACATGGATCAAATTAGAGGTCAGTTTGTGATGCTGATTATTTTAAAAGAAATTGAAAAGACTGGGGAATTTCTATGAATCTCTAGAGTCTTTTGTAGCCTAGGCAAAAAAGTATATTTTTAAAATGTGTTAGCACATCTTAAAAGTACACCTTTTCCCCCTCCCCCACTCTACACACGTGCAAAGTAAAAATGAATAGTGTTGATGTTCAAATGTGTTTTAATGCAAGGTATGTTAATCTCAACACAGGCAATGTACACTACACACCTAATCTGTTTGTAAAAGAGAATGCAGCATTTGTACCCAGCTGCCACAGCCATTGAAAGCCCCAAGGTCAAAAAAAGTGCTAACAAAGTGGGCAGTGCGCTGTCAGAATATGCGTAAGAAACTTTTGATAATCCTATTCAGCAGTTATGGATTCATGATAAAGACAGCCATCAAGAAAAGGTGATTTATGTATAGTCATATATATCTTGGCAAATGTATAGGTAGAAAGGAAGCACATTTAAACAGCAGTAGCCTGACCTGCCACAGCTAATGATTCTTATCGAAGATCTAACATTACTTTTATGAAATATTGATTGACTCCATGTTTCCTAGAGAAATAAAGCCTAAAAGCTTCTCTTCAAAGAAGTCTTCATAGGCAGTGTTATCTGTGACATAATGGTGATGCTGTAAGTGTAACTTTTTAGGAATCTCCAAGTAATTGCAGATAAGTTAGGAATAATTTGATATCAGGAGTGAACAGGTTCATTCATAATAGGATTATTTTCCTTTCTTACCTAAACATTTAGATTTTCTCCTCTTCAAACACACGTGAATGCTTTCTGTGACATGCTAGTAGTTACATCTCCCTGCTTCTTAACAGACTCCAATCACCCTGCACCCAGTGTTCCATCCTTTGTTGCTTGCAAGACACCGCCTTCCACCCGCTGATATACACTCTCCACAGACTATGCCCTTCTCCCCCAAAACCTCCTTCACCCGACATGCACCAAAGTCTTCTGGCACCAGTGTGGCCTTTTTTTTCTCTCTGGGCAGAAAAAATGTGCATTCTAACACATGTTAATTAATGTGTTTGAATTCCTAATGTAGACAAGGCAAGTTGTAGCTTTAACACACATTAGTTAGCTTCTCAACCAGCTACCACATGTTAAAACTGCAATTTGCCTTGACTTACTAGGATTTGAACATGTTAGCTAATGTGCTAAAACAAACATTGTCTCCTAGTGAAGAGTAGGCATCTGAGGATACCATGACGTGTTCCTGTCCCCATCACTCCTTTTAAGCCTCCATGCTCCCCAAGTTTCCTCCCCACAAATCCTAGCACTTCACAGCTCTCCTCGCTCCACCATAATAGGCTCCCCATCTGCCTAGAGCCTCCAGACGATTCCTCTTCTGAAAGCTTCTGCCTTGGTTGACATTGTTGTAGAGTTAAGAGCTATGACAGTCTCTCTGCATTTAAATATAACATGCTCTGGGGCTCCGCCTGCCAGGGGTGCCACAGTGTACAGTACAACGTATGCCACAGAGAATGAACTTTCCAGTAAGAGATATCCAAGACCCGTGAAGAGACTGTCACAGCCACATCTTTTCAGAGAAGGTTGAGTGAGGTAACTTTATTTATTTGAGCCCTAACATAGTGGAGATCAGCCTTAGTATTTTGCTATATGAGGAATCCACAGTCAGACTGGCAAGTACTGAGGGTGGTTTGTACATCCCTCCCACAAGCCATTGCTTTGAGCAGCACTGGATTGGTAAACCCATAAAGAACCTTAGCTTTCTGGGTGGGGGAATCAGATGAGGATCTTAAAAAAAATCCCCATTCCTCCATCCTAACAAAGGTTAGGCTCTGCTTAGAGGTTTGTCTGAGATTAAGGTTTGCCTTGAGATGCTCTATGCAATATCATCCTCTGTAAGGAATTCCGTGCAAAAGAATAATAGTTTATTTTACTCATTGTCTCCTCTAGGGAGCGGAAGATGAATGGGGAAGTGGAATCAAATTTAGACATGCAGCATAAAATAAGCTTGTTTGTATATAGACAGTATTGCCCTTGTTCCTATTTTTAGATTTTCATTGAAAGACCTTTAAAGTATAGAAAATATAGTAGCTAAAACGTTACTTCTCTGCTTATATGTCCAGGATGGTTTTCATTTAGAATTGGCCCATATATTTAATTAAATATTTAACTTTTTCCACTGTGTGCACACAACCTATTTTTTCCGGTTGGGCGTAGATAGGTAATGCTTTAGCATTTGCTGTTTAAGTCTCACTTGGGAGGAGGGGGCTGGAGAGGAGAAATCAACTATTCTCTGATGCCATTTCTATCAGAGAGAAGGATTGAAAACATTTTTTAAAGATCATGAGCTTTTTGATGTAATGTAAGTAGGTTGGATGTATACATTTATAAGAGATACTTTGAATTAATGAACTAAGCTTCCGTGAGTTCTGGATCTGCTTGACTGGGAGTGCTTTTAGACAAAAATTATTATATATATAGTTACAGTACCTCAACAGGTAAGGAAGGGTAATTTTTCCTTTGCATTGCTCTTTTTTTTGTTTTCTGTCCCTTTTCATTTTTGTTCCACATTAAGGAACCTAACCAGACCTATCTGTATTATTTATTGCTTGCTTGTTATAGCGTGCGATGTGCTTCATTTAGCTAATTTTGGCTTTGGACCTCCCACGATGCCCTGGCAAGGGTAAGGAAATCAGACTGTAGTATTAGTGTTAACTGTGGGTCAAAGATGTCATGATGGTATATCATTAAAATGTGACATTGCCAAAAACTGCCCTAACTCCCCTGTTTTTAGAAAGGAGAACCTTCAATTTTGGGTTGCACTACTACTGTGGGTTTGCATTCACATGAATTGCTCATTTTGAGAGAGCAGCCAGCCGCAGATCCGGACCTCCATAGTGAAATGATGGGCTGACTAGCACAAAAGAGGAGTTCTGTAAGAGCAGTGAATAATGGGAAACCCCTTTCATGGGCACTGCTAACCTTTTGGCAGCCACCAGCAAACTCTATTCTGATCTGCTGATTGGGGAGGACAATACACTGAAGCTCACTTTGAATGAATGCTACCACCAACAGTGTCCCCATTCAGAAGGTTTTGGGAACCATCTTTGACCATTGTCTGCCATCACTCCTTCAGACAGTAGGAAAAGGGAAAGTGAGAACATCTATAGGGGAAAAAGTACTTCTTTTCTTGGATTTAATCTCTCTTTAAAGCTTCATAGATCTACATTTCCAGCTGAGCTACAGGAGCTATGCAGTGTCAGATAAACATAGAAGAGAGAGTTTTCAAGCCAGGCCTTTAAATCCCCTTATCTGCATGAACTAATAATGCAGATTTAGTGCTGTTAAAAACAGAGGCTGATAAGTCTTTTCCTCTAAATCCTTTAAACTGCTAAGGAGCATTTAACAGCAATGCAGTTCAGACTCAGTGAACAATACTGAGAAGGAAAACAGTTTAATGAGCTAAATCTTCAGTGAATGAAACAGAAACACCTTCTCACAGTTGATGTAAGCCTCTGTGAGAGTAAGCGAACCACAGTTCTGTCTTCCGTATGCATCTACGTTTTTGTGAATATCTTCATAAACATTAATGAACTACAACCTCGTTAATGTGGGGTTCAAATGACCACAAGAAGATCTCATGCAAAAATTAAAAACTGTCGTTACAAGTAAAGGTTAAATAAACTATTTTAACATTACAAAAGTTCTTGTTTATTACGAGTAGTATTTTATGCCAAAACTTTAGTACGTAGGCATGAAGCTGCTCAAAAATCTTTAAATTGTAAACTTCAAAAAAATGAAAGTTGATTTTAGAGGTATCTAGAAATGTTTGAGTGATTATTTAGTCATTCAAAATAAGATTTTTGACTGCAAATATTTAAGTTAATAGTGTTAGAATAGTAAAATGGCTTATTGTGGTTTTAAAAAACAAAAAGAAGAGGCATAAGAATAATGTAGTGAAGAGAATGTGCAAAGGGCAGCTACGGTATGTGTGTTATATGGCGGGTTATTTTTTTACCTCTATCACTCAGTGGGGAAGGCAGAATTATCATGGACTCTTTGTCGCAGACTATGTAGAGACATTGTCTTTTCTCAGCACTCACATAAATCCAAACTAACTTCTTGGAGGTCAATGGTGTTATTCTGGATTTACACTGATATAACAGAGGCTGAATTTACTCTATGTGCTCCAGATGTGGACACGTGAAAGCTGCTTCCCATCCCATATTGGATAGTGTACTTGCCCAGGCCCACCCCTATCTTGACAGCAGTTGCATCTTCATAACTTTTACATTTTGGAAATTAAGTTTATATGTGAAACAGGGAGAGGAACATGCAGTTAACAAGGTAAATCACAGGCTTCATGCATATGCTGCACTTCATGCCTACATAAATATTTTAGTTATGAATTAGTGTTTTTGTCTGCATGAAGTTAGACTACTTTTGAGCCAAATCCTATAGCCCCTACTCAGGCAAAATTTCTATCGACTTCAATGGGATTGTTGACTAAAGACTGACTAAGGACTACAAGAGGGTGTTCTTTATGAGTATTATATGAGAGTTAAATAAGAATCAGGATGTGAGATAGTAGCTTGATGCTGCTGTTCTTGATGTGCCAACCTTTGAAACTTCCTGAAATTATCCAGACCATTCAGATCCATGAAATGAGCTTTTTTTTAGAAAGTGACAGTGCTCTTCTGTTTTCCTTTTGAAATGTTGCCTGGCCTAGTTCAACAGAAACATTTTTACATTACAACTGTGAAATCTTGGCATAAAGCACCCCTTTGTGCCCTTCATTATTTTCTCACAAATATAGTCCATTGTCACATAGCTGAAGTTAATTTGATCAACATTGGGACATTTAACTTTTATGTCCGGTCAAAGGAGCTGTTTCATGCTCATTTTGGGTATTCAAAAGAAATGATTGCCAGAAAAATAATGTTACTATTAACAATTCAGAGCAATTAGTTTCCCAGGGAGAGGTGATGTGATGCACAGGCTTCACACAACTATTCTTTGTCATTTTATGGATGCTCATCAGTCAACTGTCACATCTTCTCAAAGACCCCTCCAATCTAAATGTTTCTCTTTGGGCTTTTCCCAGAACTAGCAGCTGAATGAGGAAAAGAAAAGCCACTTAGTTTCTAGGCAAAGGAAAACTTCATTCTAAAGATCTGGGTCATTTGAGAAAATTCTAGGAGTAGCCCACATAATTTTTCCCCGTTTTACTCCATCCATCTCGCTTTTGCAGTATTTATTTTAACAAGTGAAAATTCTAACTACAACCATAGCATTTTCAAATTTATAATTAAATTTGTGATGTGCCCAAATAGAATGTAGTTCCAAGGCAAATAAGCTGTCCATTCAAATATCTTCTAACCAGGATTTAAAATCCAATACCACATTCAGAAAAGGCAACTTTTCATTAAACACATTGGGTCCCTCTCATTAATATTCAATCTCCTCTCCCTCCCTCTCTTTAAACTAGGGTTAAGAGCTCTCAAAATTAGTGTTTGTATAATATGTTCCACAAAGAATAAATCCAGCAAAATTATCTTGTTACTTTCAACCTGTCAGATAAAGTCAAAGGCTGGGAGAGGGGGTTTCCTCTTGTTTTCCCACTGGCTCAGCCTTTTACATGTCTGACACCATCGGTCAGAAAATTCACTAATGAGTATTCCTTAGATAACATACACACATGGATTTTCAATTTAAATTGGGTAGTATTTTTACCAATTTTTGCAAATTTATTATATAACAATTTTACAAAGTTATTTTTTGAATGCGAAACATATATTTATATTTTTAAGGATATATTCAGACCATTGATGTGTTTATATAGTAGATGAAGCATGAGATTTTAAAATTTAGGGATACATTCCTTGACATTCATAGATTATACAGATTTGTTTCATCCCTGAGTCATCTTATTTATTTATTTATCAGTGTTTTTTGCAGATGGGGTGGGGAACTGACTTAGTGACTCCTTTATCTCCCGCAGTCACAGAGCAATGCTTCCAGGCTGAGGTCACTGGAAGGGTAATGGTGGCAAGCTTCTGCAACATCTTGTACCCAACCCGTGAATAAAAAGAAGACTTCAGTGTTTTTATCTCTGTTCTAATTTCATGGGTTTTATTATTACAGTTACATAAAGGTGCATTAAAAACCAAACCAGATTTTCAAGCAATGTGAGATCTAATTAGAGGACAATCAATCAATATGCAGAAGTTTTAACAATTTTTGCTTACTTTGAGAGGAAAATGTATTTTTTAAAAATAGTGTGTGAACACGTGTTACTCTCACACATAATCAATTGTTGAAATAGTGCTCTCAAACACTTGGAGCTTTCAGTGTTATTTTTTATGGAATTGATCACAGCGTTCTGTGGCTAAACCATGGGAGGGACTCTGTAAAAAGAAAACCTCCACAAGGTTCCCCAGAGGAGTTCTCTCCAGTCATTTTGATGACTACAGAATTTGCTGTGTCATGAAATTGTCAGGAATTTGAACGTCAAGCCCCCTGGAATCTTTGAGATCTGCTAGAGGTTCAGGGCCATGAATGCTGAGACACTGGCTCTGGATTCCTGTGTCACTCCTGAATGGAATTGCTCAATTGAAATCACATTGCCACATCTTCCTCCAATGGTCCCTGTGCCTAGAATGCCTTAATGGGCCAGTATCTTCCTACAAGAATCTGCATAGCATTCTATCTAGTTGCTAGGTTGGATGTCATGGGATAACGGTATTAAGATTAAGGTAATGGGATAAATTGTGGTAGCCTAGTACTCTCATAAATTAAGCATTGATTGAGAAGAAGGAAAAGGAGGATGTTTTATTTTTAAAAAATGAAAGAAAAGAACAGTACCTAAAATAACAGTAGCAGTAACCTGTTAACTCTTTGGTTTGTTCTAGGAATAAATCTCCTGTATATACAGGCATTCTCACAATATGAATTAGGTCATTCTTAGGTGGAGAGTTGCTTTAATTTGTTCCTCAAAAAGAATTTTTTAGGTTGGATGAAGAAAATGTCTTGCATGTCAGGCCATAGGTGACACTAACTTGAATCAGCATTCATTGTGCTTTGTGTCTTTTGATATGTTTTACTATATGGTAGTTATATCTTCCAAGGTCATTATGATTGGATTAAACAGTCTGTAACAGCTGCTGCTCCAATTTTTATTCATTTATATGAAAATGAAAATAAATTGCTCTTGTGATTTTATGTACAATTCACTAAATGCATCTCTGTAAAATGATAAAATGATCTGGAAGTTATAAAATGGAGAGATGGTTGTAAGAGCTCAGTTCTGCTTCTATTGAAGTCAGTGGAAGCAGAATCTAACCCTAAGTAAAGGAACATCTTTCAACATTTTCAGCATCACAGCAAGATGGGGATTGCTGTATGAATAAAGCCATGGTCTGTTTAATCTTGCATCCTGTGTTCAACAGCGCCCAACTTCAGATATTTCAAAGGAAGGAACAAACTCCAGTTAATGGATAATTATCCATAACAGGGATATGAAAGAAAGTTGTCTGTATTCCCAGCGATGTGAGACTTAAATCCTGAAAAGTGAAAGTTTTAGATCTCCATCATGAATTTTTATTCCTGCTAATGTAACTTTCTTACATGGTTCCATTAGTGAAATATTAACTAATACTGTAGAATTAACATTCAGTAGCTTTAGATGATCTTATTGGACCAAATCTTCAGCCATGCTAAATGCAGAGCTGCACAAAGTGACTTTAAACTTCCTCAAATGGTGCAGTTGATGTTCCCCAAACATAGGAGAATCCTGAGCTGAGAAAATAAACAGCTGGAGTTTAATGTGCTTCATTAAGTGCTAGCCAATGTAAGTTAGAGCAGCCCTATTTATCTGTCTCTCTCTCTCGCTCTCTCTCTCTCTATATATATATCCCTCATTTTATAGCTATATTTTGTATATATTTTATATATAATATATATATAATTATAATATATAAATATAAATATAATATATATTTTATAGCTATATACATATATATAGCCCTCATTTTAGTAGTATCTTCCAGAAGTTCATTAAGCAACATGATTCAGACTATCACCATAACTGGTCTAACCCAGGGTTAATCTGGATTTCTTCCAGACTCAGGAACAGGGAAGACCTGAAGGTGGCTTCCAGCCACCTTTACCTCCCACCCTTTCTCTACTTGCACTCATCTCTTTTTTCAGTCCTGCTAAGTTTTTGCCTCAATAATATCTTGCAGCAGTGAATTTCAGTGTTTTCTTATTCTTACAGTATTTCCATTTTTCAATTTAAAATTTGTTGGCTTTCATTTTAGTGGATGATCCCTTTTGAAAGGGTAAAAAGGAACACCAAATGGACCTTTTCTGTATCATTCATCATTTTACATACTTCTGTTATGTCACCTTTATTTGTCTCCTCTCTTAACTAAATAACCAAATGGAGTCTAAATTTTTTCAGAAGTGGTGAGCACCTAAACTGTTGGTGAAGTATGTACAAATTGTTGATGGTCAGAGCTTCTGAATATTAGGTCACTGATCTTTATGAACCCTCTTCATATGAAAGTTTTTCTATGCCTCTAGTCATTTACATTGCCCTTCTCTGGATCTAGATTATGTGAATGTTGCTATGAATTCTCCTAATTTTCATGATAAAAAATGGATAGACTATGTTAAAATTTAATTAAATGTTTGTGGATAAACAGCAAAATCAAGGATTTATGGCAGTAAACTGATTTGTAAGACACCTCTGTAAAGCATATAAATTTTATTCTGTAGTAAGTATAAGGTTGAAAATCTGATCAGTACAATAACACTGAAGAGTTTAGAGATACGGTGGCGGTGGTGGTGGTAGTATTTACTCGTCTTGTAATGTTGGTTACCTAGCAGGACATGCAATGTCTATCCTCTGATCATTTCTAACAGTATCACAGAAAGGTAAAGGAATGGTTTGCATTTATAATTTTCCTGAGGTAGTGAACAAAATTTCATTCTGGAATATTCTGCAGGTAATTTTATGGCCCAGTTTCTGGGCATGTTTTTGTTAAATGGTCACCGTTTTTTGTTGTACTCAGTCCTTTAATACATTGTAGGGTAGATATACCTACTTTGTGTATTAAGACATAGTAAAAGTCTTTTCTCTGTCAATGGGTAAGTATTAATATTAACACTGAGAGTTTCACAAATTATTTGGAAGAATTTTAATATTAATCTCCCATGATATAATGTGGAACTACACACATACAGTTTCTCCGGTTTCTTGATCCCTAAGTGGTCTTTTTACCTCTGATGAAGAGCAAAAGAATTTCCTTATAACTTAACCTCAGTGTAAAAGAATTGTGTTCTCCTGTAGTAAAATTGGCAAGTACTTACATCATTATACATGGCTGCTATTACATTAGGTGAATGTCAGTGTCAGGTAAGATCATGGTTTTGTCAATATAATGAAAATACCAGTCAAACTAGAAAAAGTCACAATTTTCCAGCTCTAAAAATTGATATTTATTGCTCTTCTTGTAATCCTTTCTTTGGATTAAATATTTATTATTGATGTGGTCTTTGTTTTAATCTTAATAGCCACTGACATGGCAATTAATTAAAAAATATAACATTTTTTTGCCCAAATGGCACTATATTGAAATTAAAAGTGAACATCACATATTAGTTAAACAGCTCTGGCAAATGCCTTGAGTATTAAGATGATTGCCTTAGCTTCTTGACAACTCCTTTCATCCTGCTGTTTTCTGCTTGACCTTTTGAGATGTTTTGATATTATTAATAGGTTTTAGCTATTATATCAAAAAGAGTAGAGCACGGAGATATGATAAAGTTCAGCTTTTTAATGACAATATTACAATATTTTAGACATGCCAGTGAAAGCACTTACTTTAGGTCTGTTTAGGTACACTTAGACTGTCAGTTAACTTTTTTTTAAAATTTATGATTCTTTCTGGAATCTAGAAATCTAGAGGTCCTTTTTTGTGGATTCCAATAGACCATTTTTCACGGAAGACGTGGCCAAGTGAAGGTGGGATAGATGGAAATATGAGCCTTACGGCCACATGTCCGGTGTTGTGCTAGCCAAATCTTAATTGTCTCAACCGTCAGTGACCTGGCCAGGCTGAGATAGTGTAATAGAACTTTCACTGTAGTTGTTCCTTTGCTTTCCACCAGAAGTCACTGTAGGAATTGTTATTAGGACTCACTGGAATTAAAGATATATAGAAGTGAAAAGTATATAATGTAATGCTCCATTACTGTTTTCTCTTTAGTCAGATTGGGAACCTGTATCTGATTGTTAAATACGTCTCTGTGGTTTCATCTCTTATCCAGTAACCTTTCTGTGACCTTCACTTTAACACTGCTCTATGACTCCCTTTCTAGGTGCTTTGTGAACAGTGGGGCTTCAGTGTCTTGCACTGCACATAGCAAGTATGCAAACTTCCCTATTGTTTCAACTTCTGCAGTGTTTTCTGAACACTTCACTGATCAGATTAAATGTGAAAAGATTTTACTCTAGCATGCAGAGACATACTTCAGCATTATTTTTACTAGATTCAAATTGAAATAGATTCCTTTTGCTTCAAAGCTCTACTTAAATTAACAGTAAACAAGATGAATGTTTTAACCTAAAAATGTAATAGCAAAATTACTTAGTTAGGCTGTGCTGCGATCCACATCCCTTATGCTGTTTATTTCTGATTTTAAGAACCCTTTTATTATGAGATGATGCTATACACATATACTTATAATCTACTTCTTTATAAACAACTTTATTTGTGGATGCTGAGTTGCATTTTATGTCAGATGTTTTACTACAGTCCTCTGGTTTCACATGTGAAACGTCCTCTTTAAAATGCTAAAATGATCACTTTAAATATATATTGAATTACTTTTATAATTCTGTATTTATCAGTACCTCTGAGTTACCACCATATTAGCAAGTCGGTAGCTTGCTTAATATATAGAACAAACATTTTTAATGCATTATTTAGTATTAAAAGGTATTTAATTGATGCAAGAGCCATTTTGTAACTTTTTGTAAATGTAATTTTTTTAAAATATTGTTTTATATTACTAATTCTTTTACATATATAATACACACATAAGAAGCAATTCTAGTGAGATTGTTCATTAGCCAGAAAATTAGGTTAAATAGTAAGGGATATTCACATTTCTGTATTTTGTTTTCTATCAACTTTTTTTTATGATTTAAAAAATGCTCACTGGATAACATTTTTGACCCTTGGATTGTTTCTTCCCAAGAAATGTGACAATACCCCTTCATCTCCTCTCCATCCTCAATTCAGCCAGTTTGGCAAAGCTCTGGGGAAAGAGGAGGGAGGGAGGTTGTTTTGTTTTGTTACTGTTTTTAAAAAAAACAAAACAAAAACCTCTTTTCAGTAGTGTCAAGCTAGGATAAATTGGCCAGGGGAAGCATGTTTATAGACTGTGTGAGGAACTTTGTCTTTGTGTGGGAATGTTGGTGACACTGTTATGGTTTGCCTGAATGAACTGCGATGACGCGGCTAATAAGGTATCCTGCTGAGTGCCACTGCAGGACTTTCTCAGACCTCCCACTTAATTCTATTCAGCTCCAGCTCAGTGTAGCTAATTTTTCCCATTCCCTCAATTCTTTAGGCCCCCTTACAAACAGAAAAGTCAACTTTCACACCGAAGGCAAGATAAGTGCTTTAGGAAATAATCGTGTAAACAGAATGTTACCTTCTGACCTGCCGCTGATACCTTGACTTGGGACAAAACCCGCCAGGCTATTGCATTAGACATGGCTATTAAAGGAATAATACAGCTGATCCTCCTTACAAAGTACCCTGAGAAATGGTTTAGCCAAATCACTCTGCCTCTTGTCACACTGAATTATGTTCAGCTGCTTCCCCCACCACCAAATTACTGATATTTAGCTGTTTTTCTCTTATCCTTTTCAGTGACAGTATGTTAAGGATAAGTGTGAAAGCCAAGTGAAAGTCAATAATGACCTATTATTTTCTGGCCTAACCTGAATGAATTGAGAACAGATGTACAGTAGGCCTGATGACTTTATAAATGAGAGTAAATTTTATAAAAGTACTTTTGATCTTCACTAGAAAAATGTATATGTTGAGTAACACTCAAAAATCTATCACGAAAGGGTCTGATAATTCTGACTTGCGGATTTAAAAAGTAAACATTATTAATGGTTACTAGTGATACTCCATAGTATCTTTGACTTATACAGAATCAGACACTTTGACTGAGATTTTCAAAGCCACTCACAGTATTTGGGTGCCTAGTATCCTAATACCCTAGGCAACTTTGACCATTTCAGCCTTTGTGTCTTTACTTGGTTAATGACGGTAGCTAAAATTTTGGACTTGGTCCTGCAAATATCTATGCATTAGAGTGACTTTACGTCCCTGGGTAAGTGCTTGCAGGATCAAACCCTGAGGGGATGTTGACTTTATAGTTGACTCAGGCTCTCATTCAGATTCGGTCCCAAACCTGACTTCCAGCCCCACACGCAAGATGTGGCCAGTGCTTAATTTGTCATGAAAAATGTGCTAGGGCTCAAGCATTTAGGTGCCGGGACTCAAGCAATTTTTACTTTCAGAACTGACGTGTTAAACCCAAAAGTGCTGGGGCTCTGAATTGCCAAACTTAGAAGTGCCGTGGCTAATCCCTAGCAAACCCTGTTACAAATTAAGCTCTGCGTCTGGTTTGGGTTTCCTGGTGCTCTCAACCCTTGTCTGAGGCTATAAGCTAAAGCCCAAGTGCCAACCCACCCACTTTGCAGTGAGGATGTAGGCTAAACCATTGCGTACCGATGGTCCTCCACTGCCCTCCAACAATTCTCCTATGTCCAAAAGACAGAAAGATTCTCCCACAATTCAGTGGGAAAGAAACATAGAATGGCTCAGCTTACTGCAGTGACCTAGTGACCCACATGAATGAGTGCAGCATCAGCATGGATTGGTCCCTCTTTACCATTAATACAAGAATTAAGGCCTTTTTATGAAATTAAAAGGTCTATTCATTTTGGAATAAGTGAAAGCAAATACTACTTTATATGGCATTTAGTAGCTTGTGCCTTCATTGCTTAATGAGGTCATCACTGAGTCTGATGCTGTGACTAGACTAAAAGAAGAATGGATAATTTTATACCTGCTAACATTTATAGCTCTGAAAATTAAGCAAATAGGAGGTGATCAGATATTAAGCATAAGTGGATTACCCGGGTCATTCAATAAGTTAATAACAAAGTTAACTTACGTGAGCTTGTATGTACAGTGACCCCTCGTTATAATTTTGGATAAGACAGACTTTATTAGAGCTGGTATTCTGGTATCTAAAATGAACAGAAGCATGATATGCCCTACTGTATGTTGTTAAGGACATGCAACATTCTTTGCACTTAAGAACTTGTGGAACAAGAGCAATGCATGTATGACTAAATGATTGTAGCAATGAAAGTGTTCCCCCAGCTAATTCAAAGGAAAACTTTTTTGTAGCGGGAATGACTGTAGTTGTTTTTGGAGAGCTTTCTGTTGTCTTTTTATTCAAGGGTCACCACAAACACAACTTAGAACTTGATTAATTTTAGTTTGCTCTTTTGTGTAAAACTAAAAAGAAAAGTTTGTAATTCTCTTCATCTGTCACATTTTTTGTTCACTAGTTTGCTGTCCCATATCCTGCCATAAACTGTTCACAAAAAAGCAAAACAACAAAAAAACACCTGTACAGAAAGACCTAAAATCTGCAAGTATATTAGTCTTTTTGGTAATTGGATACAGACAGCAAATAAAAGCTACATGAAATAGCATTAGATCCTCCCACTAAGAAACATTAAATTAATGATAGTGACATGGGTTGGCTGCTTTCTTTTTACATGATTCAGATTTATCACTCTATTGGGTGATTCATTGCAACCTTTTAAAGGATTATTTGATTCATGGCATGTTCAAAGGGAATTGTGATAATGGCAAATACTGAAGTACAATAAAACAACTTCTAAAGCTTTCGTATCTTGTTTGAAAAAAAACCCAAAACATCTGCTCTTCTTCCCTTGCTGGGGGAGAAGGAGGTGTTTTCTCATTTCTCCATATATTTGACAGTTGATGAATTGCATAGATTTATAATTGTAATTGGCAGGTCCAAGAGGAATGGAACATTTTTCAGAGACCGTTCATTCTAGTCCAAACACCTGAATTTTTTCTCTCACAAAACAGCATTGCGTACTGAGTTATTACGCATTCTGTCGCAGTCTGATCCCTCTAATGCAGATGTTGCTTCATTCATTGACCAATTGAAGAGTAAATAGTTTCCTTTATTATCTACTCCTCTGCTAATTTGGACCCTGATTCTGCCATCTTAATCAAGAGGAGTAGCTTTTACGCCAACAGTTCCACTGATTTTAATAGGGATAACTGGCAGGAAAGTAAGGATTTCAGAATTAGGCCTGCAGGGTAGCAAGATTACTGAAATCTCTCTAATATATTCAAGTTCCCTGGAAATAAGGCAAAATCCTAGTAGCCAGGGTACTGCTTCATGTTTTAGTTAACTAATTTGAATGTTATTAAAAATAGGTATGCAGCTGTTAGGTATTATAGCCTTTTTTATGATTACAGATTTCCAGATGCTAGCATCTGTGGAACGTACAAGTGGAGTAAGCTTGCATGGATTTCTTAATTACCATGATAGGCACCAATGTCTAGGGGAATGACCACAAAATTAGGGCTGTGTTTACACGTAGGGTTTAAGATGAAGCTTTTGGATGCACATCAGGAAATTCGCAGTATGTGGATATACACAGAATGCCTGATCCATTTTCAGTTCACATCTTGTGAGCACACAGCATCACTTTGTTGCGAACGAAGAGTGTAGAATTCTCCAGGGATATCCCATGATCTGTTGCTTCTCTTCTGAGTGGTGTGTGTCCTAGGATTGTTTTCGCTGTGAATTGTGGGAAGCCCGGTTGGTTGGTTCATGTTTTTAAAAGAAATCCCACACTTCATTTCTGGATGGGCACTTGTCATTTTTTTATTTCTGTTGGCCATCATGGACCCAGAAATGCTCCGCACAGCTATGATGGCAAACACGAATAAGCATGGGCTGCTTGGGGGCTGTATTATAGCACTCAGAGAGCCAAATTAATTTGGCATTGGACTTTAGTACCAACTACATGATGTGGGACCAGGAGAATATTGTACAGCAGCAGGAAGCTACTCTGCAGTGATGGCATCAGGATGAGGCAGAAGAACAGGAAGACACCAAATTGTTGGAACTAGAGGACCAGTTCCTGGACCATATATAGTATTCAGTGCCATTTCTGGCCCAGGAAATCAGTGTGGATTGGTTGGAGCAGCTCTTTTTGCAGACCTGGGATGACCAGCAGTAGCGAGAGAACTTCAGGATGGGCAGGGCTACCCTTTTTGAGATTCATGAAGAACTGACCTCAAACTGCTGTGATGGCACACCAACATGCAGTCCACCATCACTATGGAGAAACCATCACGATTGCCATCTGGAAACTGGGCACCACAGAATGTTTCTGGTCTGTAGCCAACCAGTTCATTTGGCATGGGCCAGCCACAGGTGTCTAACTGCAGTGTAGACATACCTATTGCAAGCACTGGGGTAGTGTGTGTGGATGGTTGCAGTTTAATATTCCCAATGTGCTTTTGTAAAACCCTATACGTTATTTCAACTGTATTTAAAGGATTTCCTGTGTTAAATGTAATGAAGACTTATGGTAGATATATTGCAAATGGTTTTATTATGAAAGAATAACAACCAAAAATGTTTTAATGAAACCATCAAAATAATATCTTTGTATATGAAAATTCATTTAACTAACCAATGGTCTTAAGTAACCAATTACACAAACCTCCAATTATGGCAACAGCGCAAACAAACAGCGCAAAACTCAAAGTGCAACAGTAAGAACGTTTCAGATATGACAGTTTGGGGGGTACAGGTGTGAGCATAAAGTTAAAAGGAAGTGCGTGTCTTGCCTCTAGTCGTTCTTATCCGTATGAGTTCTGGGGCTGAGTGCTGCAGATCAAGTGTTCTTGGTGCTTAGAGATTGGATCTGAGAGGTGAATGGAAGCTGCTGGGAGCACTGCCTTGGGGATGCAAAGGTTAGGAGTTGCTGCTGGACCCAGTAGCCGGTGTAATCCAGGGAACATTGCTGAAGGACATTGCTGGGTCCCAGATTTTGGGACTGTGGGGACTGCTGGTCTAGCAAAACCATGTTTTGCAGGGGGCCATTCTGGCTGAGGACAGTGTCCATGAGTTGCCTTCGCCTCTTTGTCATTTTCCATGCGCGCCTTCGCTATGGTGATGCTGTCCTTGGTCACTGCCATGATCTTCTGAGAGAGCTGCATCTCTTTTTCCCTCTGGGTCTTGATGGACAGCCTCCACTTCTCAGTCAGCCTGGTTTGCCTTGGTGATTCTGCTGAAGTTCTGCAAACACCTTGACCTGAGTCTTCCTTTTTCTCCCCCCTCAGGTTGGCTGGCCTGTCAGCAGTAGGTAGATAAAGGCCTTATCCTTGGTGGTCTGGCTGTTGCAAGTGCTGTGGCTGTGGGAGTAGGGGGTAAAAAACAGCCTCAGAGATAGTAAGTGATCTTTGTTTCCAGAGGGTGCTGAATGCATCTGGATTTCAGTCTACTGGATCTCTACAGTCTACTGAATGCATTTGGATTTCAGTCTGTCAGCTTTCATGCCATGTGGGGTGAGGTATTAGGAGCTCTGTTCTAGATTTGTTGTGCACTGGAGGTATTTCTATGGGGGACATGGGAGGAGAGCTGGATAGTATTCCCTTCTATATCCCCTTTAGCCTGGCCACACTCTCAGTGATGTTATACTGAGATGGGGGACTTGGAGGCAGAGAAGAATCGTATTAAAAAAGGCAAAGGATAGACCAGCTATATATTCAGTGAAGTTATTCACTAGGATGGCGCCCCCAGAATCAGTGTAGGAGTAGAAGAGGCTCACAAGCTACGAAGGACATAGGGCATCCAGCTGTTCCCTGTAACATGGGAAACAAAAGAGCTATTTCTTAGTCTTAAGTTCTGCTATATCTCCCCTGCAGATGGGAGAAAAAGTGCAGAGAAAAACAGACAGGGTCCTACAATGAGTATCAGCTCCAATGTGTCTTACAGGGCTTTTGTACCTCAGTGGAAAGCAGTATAGTTTGTGCCTTGACTGGCCATGTGCTGTGCATTCATACCTCATGTAAACTACAAAAAACAACCACAGGTCTTTTCCTGTAAGCCTTGTCTCAATATTAACTGTTGATTTTTGCACAAATTAATGCTGCAGTTACTCATATCTGCTGCAGGAGGACGTGGCACAGACTGCAGCTGCCTCATGCTGGCAGACACCATTTTAAAGCAGCAGAAGGGCTGGGTAGGAGGGAGGTCGGGGCTCCTAGTTCACGTCCACCCACAATAATAAATAATACATTGTAAAGATAGGTAATTAGATGCTGAAGTGCCCTCCAGGGGATCAGATTCTTCAGTCCTGGCATGGGTTTCAGGCTAGGACTCAGGTCCAACTGTTGCAGGGCGGGAATTGGGGCCCGTTATAGCAGGGCAGGACAGGGGCTAGCCTTCCAGCTGGCCATAGTCAGGTTCCTGAGTCCCAAAAAGATCCTAAGTCTCAGGGGGCAGCTCCTTTCAGGCATCGTCCTGCTCCACTGGCTCTAGCTCGCCATCCTTGGTGGGGGACAGAGTGCAGGCAGGTTGTGAATAGTGCCTGGGATGGGTCGAACTGTAATGGTGTAGAATTCTGTCCAGTTAGTCAAAAAACGGACAGGTCCTATGTCCCTTACTGGATTGTCTCCTTCTAGCCCATGTTTCAGTGTACTCTCTCCTGAGCTGCTTGTTCTTTATCTGACGCTGGTCGGTGTCTGGTTCATGACTCCTCGCAGACATCTGCTTTGGAAAGTTCTTTAAAAGATTCTTATTCTTGTGGCTGACAACAAGAGCTGCATGAACCAACGCTTCTCCCTAGATGGCGTTGAGATCCGGCGTCTCAACATGGCTCCAAGCCGCTGCACAAGGCATGTTGTGAGTCTTTTGGAGTGCAATGGTGGTTGTATTGCTAGAATAATGATATGTTGGGATCCAGAAACAAATGGGCAAAATCTGGCTCTGCACCACCTTTTAAGGAGGGGAAGCATCATTCTGGACACTTAACACCAGGGCAAAGAGGGCACACACGTAATGGACATGTAGCAGCAAGTAATAGTTAACCTGCAAAGTACTGTGGGATAGCCATTGGAAACATGCAAAAAGTGGTGTGCAACAATTGTGTGCACATGAACAGAAGACCAAACTAATTAAATTTGAAGCAAACCTAGTCCACTGTGTGAAGCTGGATCTACGCTGATGACGGCAAATTCATGTGGATGGCACACAGAGGAGAAGCTGCGAAGTCGACGGGGGATACACAGTGATTTATGTCACTTGCATATCTCCCATTGACTGCCACCAAATCGCAAAGGTAAGTGTAGACCGGGCCTGAGAAGACTCCTGAATTCCCAGCAAACGTGGAGCTAGTGTGCGGTGATGGGCTGTGTCATCTAAATGTGAGCTTTTTCAAACCGGATAAACTTGATTTGATCTGGTTTAAAACACTTGCATAGACAAGCTCCCGAGGTCAGCTTTTAGCTGTTCCAACTGACTTGCTATGCCAGCTTAGGCAGATTGCTTTACTTCTCAGCCTTGATTTCCCCACCTATAACAGGGATACCACCACTTATAAGACTACCCACACAGACATTCTGAAGATTAATTAGTTAATGTCTTCACAATGCTTTGAATACGTAAAATCCAACACAAGTGCTAATTGTTTTAAATATTTATTATTTAAAGAAGGGCTCAGACCAAAACTTTGGACCCAAAAACCATCCAATTTTGAAAGGGGAAGGTGAAGGGTAATTAAATAACGGCATCAGAATATAAGAATTGTACATCTTGGTCCCATTCTCTATTATTATTATAATTATTTATTATAATACCTTGCAACAGATAAAATAGGCATCAATTATAGAATATAATGAACAAAAAGAAACTGTGATATAACCATTATCACCTGCATGTTTTTCTGTAGATAATAGTTTTGCTAAACTCTCTTCTGTTCAGATACAGTCAGCATGCCACCCTTTGAAACAGGCATGTAATATCGACAGTATATTGCTAGTCTTATTTGTCCTGTTCTTATAGTAAAATTTCGATTCCCTAAATGCATATTTAATTGTTTATTAATTAATATAGTTAATAACTTATTGTTAAGCATTGACAATCTGCTATTTTGTTAGTCAGTAACTGATTGGGATTTTTCTAGTTAACTTAGTTATAAAAAGTTCTAACTGTTAATTTTTGGCACAGTGTTTTTTTTTGTTGAAAAAATCATCTATGCATAAAACAATTACAAATTTCATCTCCATAATACCAATTTGTTTCAAGAGGACTTCTTTAGACCTTGATGTCATTGCAGTGACATCTCTCAGCTTTTTCTGAGTAGTAAATGGCACCGAGCAAAGCCAAAACTGGGATATGAATCAGGAAAGTTGGCAAAGCAGATGGAGCTTTTCTTGTGTACAAATCGTATATCAGATTTTGCAATGATAGTGTGAGCAAATTGTGGTAATGTAAATGGTTTAACTTTTAAGTTCTCATTTTCCCTTAAAGTACCATGAGGGGACTAATCAAACTAATGTTATGTGTAGGACAGGCTTTTCTTAATGGTTGGTTGCACTTGACAGTAGATAGTATTTATTAATAGTACCTGCAATAATTTGTCAATTGAATGGAGGATTTGGAGATTTTCTTAGCAGAAAAGGATAGCTCTGTGCAGGAGAATTTGCTTCAAATAATCACTGTCATAGGTTCAGTGTACATGAATTTTTCAGTGAAATAATATTGTTTATGTAATAGATTGCCATTGGGTAAAAATGTGGAGGGATACTTTACAAGCAAACCAGTATCTCATTTAAAGACCCAGGTGTTTTCTTACTTTATAGCTTTGAAATGTCCAAATGGGGGTAATTTATTTAAACTTTTAAAGCCATTTTAAAGAAATGTCTCCTACCTGAACATTATAGTTCCAGAAGGCCACTTATTGTAGGTTTCTTTATACTTCTTTAACTATCCATGTGAGCCCTTACCTCCAGCTCAGTTGGGATTTCTGGCATCATCATGCTTATTTACTTCCAGTGTACATTTAATGTAGTGCCTTAGATGTATTATTTCTTTGTTTTGTACTGTGCTTCTAATATGGTATAAAAGTAGTTTGTGCTCTTTGTCTAATGATTTTTTTTCTAGTTGTAGCCATAATATTTTGGTCAATTACTTAATATCTTCACCAGTTGATAATAGGAGATTGATTAGGTAGTCTCTGTTCTCAAAATGAAGTGCTGATTCAATCACTGATTTACTTGATTTTATTTTACTTTGAAAGATTTGGCCAATTCCAAGGTCTCTTGAAGCATGTAGTTTTTAAAAGCATTAAATCGTTTACACTGATCTAAGTTTAAAAAAATAATCTCTAAAAACAAAAACAAAACAAAAAAAAGCCACTCCTCACTTAACTCCCAAGTCTGATAAAAAAACCTGAGAAAAAATGTAGTCTTTACACTATATCCTGAACGTGAACTGTCTTGGTGATAGCAAATTCCAGAGTCCAAAGCTTTCCAGCGAGAACATCTTGTCTACAGACAAGCACATCTAAGGATTTTTAGCTGATATGTCTGAACTGTGATAATGGTACACAAAGAGAGAGAGGAGATTTCTCAGTCAGCCATAATCCAGGCTATATAGGACTTCATAGATCAATATCAGGCCAAATAGTAATAAATAATACTTAGCACTACTGTAGCACTTTTCATCCATAGATCTTGAAGTGCTGAATAAACATGGGGAAACATTATGGACCCCCTATTTTATAGATGTCAAACTGAAGCAACAGAGAGTTAAAGTAGGTATTTTCAAAAGTGTCCATTAATTTTGGGTGTCACAATTTTTAGGTGCCCAACATGAGACACATAGAGCCTGATTATCAGAGATGCTGAGCTCCCACTGGAGTTAATCACTATCTCTACCATCTCTTCAGGATGCTTTCCTTGGCCTCTGAGCCTGACCTCTTCACTTGCCTGGACTGAACTATAGCCAGGTTACCTACATCCAAGCCTGTTTTAACTAGGGAAGGAAAATAAGCCATACCCATCTGGGTTTGAGGAAAAAGAAACAGAACTGCATGACATCTGCATCCTTAGCACAGATCAGTCATGTCGTTAATATATTGTGACGTTTTATTCCAAATAAATTAATGCTGTTGTTGACTGTTCCAAGAACAATTTTGCTAAAGCTGTGCTTAAAAGTGAAATGTAATTATTGAATATATAGCTTTCATTAAAATATATTTTAACATTTTGCAATTACAATTCCTGGGATTTTTTTGTAAAGTGCAATAAGAGCTATTTTAAAAAAACATGTAAAGCTGAATGTACAACACTTAATGTATTTTTATATGCCTTTTCAGAATTAGAGATCAGCGGTTTGAGAAGGTTTCATATTTTGTCTTTGGAGATTTCAACTTTCGACTGGATTCCAAATCAGTAGTAGAGGTAGGACTTACTCCTTTCTTCAGCTCTGGATGCTGTCTATTTGGGTTTTTATTTCTAAAATCATTTCCCTTTGGAGAGAAATACAGAAGATAACCTATCAAAGCAATCTTAATATTGACATCAAACTTGCCAAAGAATACTTTTAGGAACTTTCAACATGAACATCTAACAGGAAACTCAAAATTATTATTGAAAGAATCCAATTAAATAATAAAATAACATCACTGAGGTAGCAAGGGGTACAAAAGATTTTCAGTCTCTCAAGAATACAATTGTGTTATGGTAACCAAACCCCTTGGAACAGCCATTTATGCCATTATTGAGAGAAAACCAGGTTGTTTTTGTCCAGAAAGGCAGTGAAAGTTCAGTGAAGGCTATAGTGCGGGGATTAGCATTTCTGTGGATCAAGAGGACAATTTACTCCCTGTAGAATGTTTATTTGCCAGCCAGTGATTCTCTCCGTTCAGGAAGTATTAAGTTGGACCTCAACTGTGGATGAATTTACTATAATTGGTATGGGCCAGATCGTGGCAATTCCACCCTACCACATTTCACTGGGGCAAGGCCCCAAATGCAACTGACACTCGGCATTTCTGTTGAGCACATGCAGAAGGACTGCAGATTCCTATGTGCTACAGAATGTTGCTCTGTGATTGCCTTCTTCACCGGGCAGCAGGAATTGTGGGTGTCCCCAGGGGGAATTGCAAGTGTGATCAGTGGGACTCATGTTTTGATCAAAATCCAGGGCTTCGGGACTGAGAGGGAGGGTTTTGTTCCCTAAGATGCTTTTAGGTCCTTTGTGCAAAGTACTTTCAGTTGGGCTTTGTGCATATGACCAAAATTTCATTTTAAACTTGTCTGTTGTCATTGCATACGTCATAAAGACTTTGGGGCTTTATTTTTTTAAGTTAACTACTGTTGTTTTGCGTGTGTAATTATAAGGAAATTATAAGGAAAATGATATCACTCGAGATATTTCCTAAACTTCTATGACAGAAGTCCACAAAAACCACACACTCTGTGAAAATATTAATAGCTGACATTTATGCAAATGTTTGTGACATCAGCCTCTCAATATGGAAATACGAACGGAAGATTTGTTTAAAGTCAATGAGAATACAATAAACCTTTTCCACAAATTGAGATTACCTTAACTTTACTGCTAAAGCTCAGCTCCAGGTATCCCAGGGTTAACAACCACTTTAATCCCTGTAGACCCTTTAATTCTCAGAAATATGTTAGTGTCTTTTTGTCATCCTTGAGCAAGTATGCATCTTCTAACCCAAAGGCAGTTACTCCTTTGTGGTGTAGGCCGCAAGAAGTGCTGTGTCTGTTTTCTCAAAGGCAAGGTATCTTTGCCTGGAGATGCCTAGTCTATCTGCTGCCCCTCTTACCCCAGCATCTGTCATGTATGGTATTATCCTTGCAGAATATTGAGTTCCTATCTATCCTCTTTTTCAATACCTACAGAGATGGAACTTTCACAAATAATGTTCCTAGGATATTCCATCATTTACCCCTTCTTCCTGTAAACTGTCTTTTTCAAACATCAGGTCTCAGAAGGGGGAGTTATTATTTAGCATTAGAGTACAGAGCTGATAGTCAGGACTACTAGAGTGAAATCATGGCCCCCTGAGTCTTTGGTAGAATGGCACTAAATGGATGTGACGTGTAATTTATCATTATTCTAACTGATAATATTATGTTTGTAAAGCACTTCTAAATGTAAAGGTGGATTCTCTGTACCTTGAAGTCTTTAAATCATTATTTGAGGACTTCAGTAATTCAGTCTTAGGTTAAGGGTTTATTACAGGAGTGGGTGAGTGAAGTTCTGCGGCCTGTGTTGTGCAAGAGGTCAGACTAGATGGTAATAATGGTCCCTCTGACCTTATAGTCTATGAAAAATGCTATATAAGAGCTAAGTAAGTATTAAATGAAGAATAATGGTCAACCAACTAAAAATAATGAGACTCTAAATTTAGGCAGGTCTTCTGATGAGATCATAAACCCAAAAAGTGAAGCTAGAGTGGCAGGTAGAATTCTAATCTTATGTAATTTTGGTTTACTTTATTGATTTGAATCACCTTTAAGCTTGATTTTTCTATTAATTACTGTGGCCCGGCAATCATGGTTTTTTCAGTTCAAAATCTTTCTTAGTTTTAAAATGATTCACTTCTAACGAAAGAAGGAATGACACTAGTCATGGGACACAATATGTGAACGTGTGCACAACTCAAGGTGAATACTGCACAGCACATATGCAGTAATAAGAAATGTTAATAATAGCCACCCTTAGTGCTGGCATAGCCCTTTTCATCTTCAAAATGCTTTATAAACATTAATTAATGTTTGCTACATATGTGCACCTAAGGTTATAGAAAAGGTGCAGTTTAAACATGAATCAAACATTTGTATACATTCTTTGTGGAAGAGCTCATTTAGAAAAATGGCAATTGTTTTCTGTTTTATTGCTTTATTAGACAAGTAGTATAACACAATGCCCTGTGCGGTATGATCATGTAACAAAAGACACTTTTGAAACAGTGCATATGCACAAAGAGGCATAATTAAAGTTGCTTTGAAAATTTTAGCTTGGAATCTCTTTACATATGTGTAATTCAAGTCACAACCTGAACACTGTAGATTTTTGTATTGAATATATGGTATTCAGTGGTATGTCCGTAGGATTTAGAAGATTTAAGAACTGGCTGTGCCACTTTAAATCACTTCATAGAACTGAAAGTGCTGGCAAAATGTCTGTAACATCATCTTAACACAGAGAGGTTGATCATGAACTGATAACAGGTATACAGGATTTTGATTTGGAAGTATTTTGTGACATCTGTAGGCTCCTAGAGGATAGACTAGAATCTGAGGTATAAATTGAAAGGGTTTAGTTATGAGTAACTTTTAGTTAAAAAGATTCCAAGGTAGAACCTTAATGACTTGAGTTTGTCTAGCATTTTTATGCAGAAAGCTTTCCACTCACTTTATAAACTGCTTTCTAGATATTGCAGCCCTTTCTTCAATAGCCTATAACTCTCACTGAAGTCAATGGGAAGTGACATGAGTTGGCCTTGGTCACACTCCAAATCAGTGGCAGAGCAGGTAAAGAAACTGAATGATTATGATTCCCCAACCAGTACTCAGTGTTAATTCAGTGAGATTTTACAAAATATTGCAGATGTATAGCAGTTGGAATTTGTGATTTGGTATTTAAAGGGAGCAGGATGTAAGATAGACTTGAAACGTTCAAGTAGCAGGCTGGTGTCCTTTGCTTGTTTTGGATATATGCACATGCAAACATCTAAAGCATTCATTTGATTGTCTGGAAGTCTGTAAAACACTAGTGCTCTAAGGGTTAATCCAAGGTACTATTCTCCTTTATGTTAGTAAATTTCTCTCTGCTTTTCCTACTGACTGCTTTCCCCACCTTGTGAGATAGCAACTGCCAATGCTTAGTTACTGTAAAATGCTACAAGCAACAGATGCCATTTGTTGAATTATTGGATATAATATCCAAACAGCAGCAGAATGTTGTATACTTCTAAAATCTTTCTCAATAGATCCGTTGAAAGAGGGGATGAGAGGGCTATATCAAATATGGACTCCATACATACAAGCACTGTATGCTAAATCAGATGGCAAAATGTTACCCTTGTTAATTTATAATTAATAAACAATAAATCATTAGTATATAATCTATTAAACACTTTATGGGAACCTTAATCTAAAGATTTATTGATTTCTTTGCTAGGAAATTCTGCTTTATTGTTGTTTGAAGTAAACCAGGGGAGATCAATAAAACAGGCCTAAGCTTCTGGGGAGTGTGAGATCCATATGTCCATGAACAAGTGTATCATCCAGAGGGATAAACTAGCAAAAAAGAAATAGGTTCTCAGTAACATAACAAACATAGCAAATACTGGGAAGGTGCAATTGTTTTACAATAGACTTGAGTTATAGCACAAGTATAATCTATGGCTTGGCACAGTGATGCAAGAGCAGAAAATTTTAGAAAACCAGCTACTGCTTAGGCATATTATCTGCTAAACATTTCAAAGGCTGTTCTTAGTACTGAAACCCAGTTTTGTTCAAAGTGGGAAAAAAAAGGCAAAAGAGAGAACATCTGAAATCATAAAGACTGTCATTTTCTAAAGCACATATGTTGACAGTTGTGCATATGTGCTACCTCTCAGATGTAGCCAATCCTGTGCACTCATACAGGGAGTTGAAGGTGTAATTGTCCTTGCAGAGAGTGGGAATGAGCTGTCTTCATGGAAGTGGTTGGGAGGGAGGGGAGATGTTCTCTGCCTCTTCAGCCTGCAGGCTGGTACATGGGGGACGTGACTCCAGTTATAAACAACAGCATGCGGCCCCTTGTACAACGCCCATTGCAAAGCCATGATTTGGCCCAAAGGATGTGGGAGCCACTTCATTTGAGGTGCCTCACTTACAATAAAAGGGAAGTAACACCGGAGTGAGTCTAAAATGGAACACGCCCATGATTATGAGGGAAATTTACAAGATATGCTTGTGGACAACTTTTTAAATTAGGATTATGCTGACACTTTGAGTTGCAAATCTTCTTAAAACAAGAATTTAAAATGTAAATACTACCAGACCTTTAGTTATGCTGGCACTATGTTGCTGTGGCAACAAGCCACAAAAGTTTCTCTTTTAGCTAAAGCCATGGTAAATCACCAGTCTCCCTAACTACATTAACCCACTAAAGAATAAACATCACTTCATTGCTTTGTTACCCTGCACACCTAATCAATTGTTGGATCCACTAGACTACTGTTAATTGGTATCTACTTTGTCACAGTTCAGATAAAGTAGATGTAGATTTTAGCTCATTATTCTTTTAATCATAGCCATTCCAGCTGTGTTTGCTCTAAAGAGCATAGTGACTTTCCTTGTTTATGGTCAGTTTGGGGCTTAAAATAGTATTGCTATTTGACAATTCCCAATAACCATAGAATGGAAGGTACATCATGTAATATTATAGGAATGATATGAGAGAAGGAACTAGAGAGTACTCTTATGGTAATATATATCTTACAAATGTCTGTTTTATTTGTGCTTTTTATCATCTGATCAGGAATATGCCTTTTTTATTTAACCTTTGGTGAATTTTTAGCTGTCATGACAGTGACAGATTGATAGCACCAACACTGTGTAAGCTTCCTCTCAGGTGTCAGCCAATGCACCACAAACCTGACTTGCAACACCCCTATGCATGGATAGTCTTGTGTATCTACTTATTAGAGACTGCTAGATGTGCTGACTTGCTTTAGTGATTTTCTGATAAGGACACTGGGAACTTAACAGCCCAACACTGCAAATCCTCATGTTCCAGGGTAGCATCACTCATGGGACTATTCATGTAAGTGAAGTTCACTCTTGTTCATAAAGGTTTGTAGGATTTAGATTTAAGGTGTCTTCAGTAGTAAAAAGCTGTGTCTTTTATAACAAGATGTCTTTTACAATGAAATAGCTACATCCTTTTTACTAGTGATGACACTGTTTTACACTGAGACCACCAGACTCAATTCTTTTGTACAATACAACAAGGATATTGTATAGGACGTTTTAAACATAAATATCTTACAGCTAGTCTTTTGAAAGAGTACATTTTTAGTAAAACATTTAGTGAAAGTTTTAAAAATATTCTGCTGACAGCACTCTTTACTGCTAATTTTTTGGGTCTTTTTTTTTTCCTTCCTAAAAGTGTTGCCAACAGAGAGGCAGAAAAGTAGAATGAGTATTGATTAATAAAAAAGGTATAAGACATATCCCCATGTGTAATGAATATGTAATATTCAGAATTGCTCAAGTTTTGTTCACTTTAAAATATGCTAATTCCTTAATTTTTTTTATTACAATCTAATATATTTAACTCCTCCTCCATTGATAAATTTGGCCAAAATGTAGTATTTATAATAGAGTGGCAAAACTTGCTTATTAGGCACATTTTTTAAAAAAAATTTTAGAGGTCTGCAAATGAAAAACGGTTGAAAATCACTGATATAGACGGGGAGGGTTGTCATTTTTTTCCTGATGGTCTGCTGTTAGTGTGCTGATGGAAGTTAATAACATATCTACATAGTGTAATGCTCCATCTTTGTACTTATCAAAACATGAATTGTGAATTTATTGTCGTGTGTAATTAATTACAAGGGAGGATAATCATTTTCTTTCTCTAAAGCAAAATGCAAAATTATCTTAGAAAAATTAATAGCAATGGGGTTTGATTCTGAAGAAGCCAGCAGTAACTGCAGATAGCCTGTAGCTTGAAAACGGAGCCTTTGCTAGAAAGTTAGACGTTTTAGAGTACATATTAAAGCCCCAGTCTTTCAAACACTTACTAGGGACCTGAGTAGTCAGCAAGACTACTCCTGTGTTTAAAGTTAAGCCCATACATAAGCGTTTGCACGTTAAGGGACTAAATGGGAACTGGATGACCATTAATTGAATAATAAATTAAAATAAGGATGATGAAATCTTAAAAGCATGACATTTTAGGACTAAGCAATGAATAAAACTTAGTAAAGTGTATGAGGAAGGCAGGTGAGGGATTTGATCACCAAAGGATACATTCTCTGCTTTTTCACATATGACAAAAAGAAATGAAGTTGTTATGAATGAATGAAGTAGAACATCTCATTGGTCACCCTAAGTGAATTATTTTCTGTCAATCACTGAGAGCAAGCAGCTTACTCTCCTTCCTGCTGTGACTGTTGTCAGGGTTTACATTGTGACGGATCAGATGTCATTTTAATCTCAGAATTTAGCATGCTTTTGTATATATTTTGTTAATTAAAGCAACTAACCAGTGTCTGATGTTTTCCATCACTTTTAAAGATACTTCACTACAGTAAATTTGGGAGTGGAATTGGTCCCATAAATCCATAAATCTTTCTTTTCCCCTCTAATTCACAAGGATATATGGAAGTGTTAGTAAAAAGGTCATGACCCCGTCTGTAAATTTGTGAGGCTGCCTACACATTGGTGTCCAGTGCGAGCTGTCATTTTGTGCTTTTAACATCCCGAAATGCCCTTTCCCCTCTGTTTGTTGGAGCAGATGTTCTTGATTGATTTGCCTGGCATGAAGGAGGGTTGTGGCCCCCAGGGGTTTGGCTTTTCATCTATAGTTCTTCAAGCCCTGAAGCAGGAAACGGAGCTTTCCATAAAGTGGGCAGTGCTCCTCTTTAAGGAATTGCTAATCATGCTTTCTGCATGATCCTCCACCATAGTAGTGCACCCTCAGGTTAACTCCTGGTCCTGCAGATGGAGACAGGGCAGTCTTTTGAGTTCTCTTCAAGACAGTAGTTTCAGTCTTGACTCTAGAAGAACAGCATCCCTGTCATCGCCTTTCTTACAATGGCTTATAACTCTTTTTAGCCTCAGATTACTCAAGCCACAAACTAGACCACTTTCCTTGACCCCCCTGTTTGCAGTTGCACTGCAACCAGGAACTGCATCATCTCATTCTTTCCCTCAGACACTCCAAGAACATGATTGTCTAATGAATGCTCACTCTTCCCTTTAACAGACCAGTTGTAAAAACAGACCACCTTACCATCTCCTGTTACTTCTAATTACGCGAGCCAAGTTACCAGTGTTGCCTTATTTGTTAAGTCAGCATATTCCTTTCACAAGAGCAGCCAGAAGTTGGAACACTTCAGTGTAGTATAGGTCTCTATCTAGGTATATTGTAACCTTCGTTGGGCAGCAGTACACTGCAGCAGTCTATATTAAATTTCTGAGGACATCAGATTTTTTTCCATAACTAAAAAAAAAAAAACCAACAAAGAGGTTGTAACAAGGTAGTCTGCCTTTGTAGGGGTCGGGGGCTTCGGGTCAGTCCCCCCTGTTTGATTATCAGACCCAGCGAGGTAGGGTCAGGTTTTCTATAAAGGCTCAGTTGGCGAGCTAAGTTGGAAGGGAGCTGCAGGAAGGAGATGGTCTCTCACAGTTGGTCCTGAAGTAGGGGGTTCAAGTGAAGGGTGTGTCCTCCTTTCAGTACAGAGAAAGACAAGGGGAGAAGCCTCTGGGATCTGTAGCCCTGGGAGGGAAAAAAGGGGGGGGCTGCTTTTTCTTTTCATATTTTACCTAAGTAAGTTTAAAGAATAAAACTGTGCCACAAAAGAGACTTGAACATGGTAGTGAGTCCTTTGTGGGCAGGGAAGACAGACCAGGAAGCCTGTAGCAGCCTGTCAGTATATCTTCCCAGTCCTATGTGTCCATCTTTGTTGCTGTAACCTGAATTAGTATAGTCAGGTTTTTTGGTCTGCTTTAGGATATAAAATTACCCTATCTGAGTGAGACCCTCTGACACCTGATTATCTAAAAGTTCCTTATATTTACAGTAGAAACAAGATTGATACCTTTATTGCTTCATCCCAGTCCCAAGAATCCTTAGTACTGCTTTTAATCAAATGTAGAAACCAGGCTTTTATAAGAAATAAAGTTCTCCTTACCCAAAGAAAAGGCCTTTAGGAGAAACTTTTATTAAGAGAATCTAGGGTTTTTTTTCCCTCCCAAGATGTGATCTCTGACTTCCATTTGTCCCAAGAAACAATATTACTTTCATTTTGCCCTCTCCCCAGCAATAACAGTAGAATTTATATTCAGTTGAACTTCAGAGGACGGGTCAGATGCCTGCATCATACATTAAATTTTATGAAAATAGTGACTCAGATAAACAACTTAGAGATTTCCAAGTGCTATGTACTACAATAGATTTAATGCTGTATTTCAAAACCCTGCAAAACAAGAAGCAAAGCCACAGGTCATAAGCTGAAAGTTCATTCTAATATGGCTCTATCTATCTCTTAGGCAGGTGCCTCCATGCTAGTTTTCAGCAAAGCAACCATTTGAAGCTATATACGCATCTAACTAACTTAAATTACTGAAATTAAGTGTTTTGAAAAATTAATACCAAAATCATGACGTCCCATTGCTCAGTTGCCCCTCTTCCACACCTTTACCCCTGTTTGATTGTATATCGTCTAATTAGAAGGAAGCAGACACCGTGGCATGTTAGCTGTCTGTTTAGCTCATAGCACGTTGTAGATGTTGTAAGTAATAGAATCATTTTCAGCATCTACTACAGTCTGGGTACAATGTGGTCCTCCAATTCTGAATTAAGAAATTGGTTGTGTCAGGCAATAGTGGCATCTCATTCTGCTCATGATTGTAAATTCAGGAGTCAGGGGAGGCAATCCAGATAGATAATTTGCTACTACTGGAAACATTTTTATGTCACAAACCTGGGTTTCCTACCATAAAGACATTTCTATCTCACTTTCTATCCACGCATCTTCTGGAATCTTCATAGTAGAAGGACAAGTTTGTGGTTGCAATGAAATCATTTTCAGTTGAGCTATCCAGAAGAGAATATAAATACAGACCTTTTTTTTCTTCATCTGTCAATGAGGTGAAATGTAATCCAAAGATTCACAGCGGTGTCAAGCCAAAAAGCATGAAAATCAGGATAAACTGAGGTCTGCTTCTTTTAAAGATATTGTATTTTTACAGTATTTTCAATATACTTTTCAGCTGAATTTAGTGCAACTAAAAATGACACTATAAAAGTTTCCACTTGACAGCCCTAGATAATGTTCCAATCCCACTGGGAAATCCGTATTTGTGGTTTGAGTTCCTCTGCTTGGGAGCCTTCAGAAACACTACATTGAATTCTTGAGGGGCCAGGCCCATTTTGTGTGTCTCTCCAGTCTCCCATCTAACTGAGGGGTTTCAAAGGGAACTGTGTGCATTTTCCACATCAGAAGAAGGGTTATTATGTTAAGGAATCTTTGGGCGGGCTTTGTAAGTGTGAGGAATCCCAGGAAATTTCTGTGTCTTAAAGGAACACACAGAAAAACTCCTTTTGCCTTGTCTTTCTCACAACATACTTCTCTGCTTTTATGTCAATAGAGAAGGAACATTTAAAGAGGCTGCAGTTATATTTTAAACGGTTCCTTATTTCTTATTGGCACATTTTATGCAGCCATTTTTCTTTTTCACAAGTCACGGATATTTAATTTTCCATTCAAATATCCTTTATAAAATAAGGGGTTTACTATATGAAAATAGGACCTAGAGCTTTTTACCTCTAGGTCACTAGTTTTAATCAAATCAATAGTGGAGTTTGTCTTGGATTATTTGTTTGTTCGTTTTTAATTGCTATTATTTACATTATTTGATAGCTCTTTGGTATCACCTGTGTAACACCTTGAATATCTTTGTCCAGGATCCAGTGATCAAATGACCCATGACATTATCATCATAACAGTTTGAACTAATTGGAACCCTTGTCAGTCTCCAGGATGAGGTCAAACCTTAAATGGACATGGTACTCCACTCCCTTCTCATCCTTAGAGATGTGGCACTGAGAACAAACCTGAGTTCACTTGGCAGGGTGAGGAAGCCTGCTCTACTGTTGCCGATGCTGGCCAGTCCCCAGAGTTATCTGGCACTTCTATAAAAGGCAAAATGCAGAAGTGAAATAAATGTGTACATAAGCCATAGAATTACAGATAATTTGCTTTTGAGAAAACCATTTTAAAAATCATTTTGTGGCATGAGACCCCAAACAAAATGAGCTAGGACGCTCTTGCCTATCTATCCAAGTCCTATATCATAGACTATGAGAGCATTCGCCTTTTTAAGGCAGTATCATGACCCTGGGTGCCTATTGTGTGCTCTCTGGATTTAAACTAAATCCGTGTAATATATAACTTCAATTCCCATGTCATCCCCTCCTCTTCATTGCCTGTAACCATTTGCACGCAGAGTGCTGCTAAAGCCCTTGTTGCAGAATAAGACTATCATCTGCATTTTGGTAATAATTAAAGACAGCACAACATTATTTCTGAAGAACTTAAGCATATTTGAATATTTTTTCCATATCTTTAGAACATGGTTCTGTTTAATACAGCTTTTTAAAAAATGTTTAAGAAACAAACCTTGAAGGCATCAAGTTTCATGCAGTCATTAGTCCAGCATTACTTTTCCTCTGGCAATTTGATAGATTAATACAAAAATCAGGAAACATTTTTCCTGAGCAAAAGCAAATCTCAAATGAAACTAATCTATCATTTCCATATGTTAATTTATTCCTAAAGTGGTCCTGTAACATCATTTAATCCAACTCAGTAATTCCCATAACTACAAATTGAATGTATATCTGCAAATGGAGGTTATCATATCAGTCTGCCAGAGCAACAAAGATTAAGTGATCTATTTTAATATCTTTTGCAATATTATGGCATTATAGGCGTTTTCGATCACCAATATTCTCATTTACAGTATAACCGAAAATGTGGCTTATTCTGCAAAATACCCACTAAGATGCTGCTATGCTCGGGTAAAATGAGGGCCATGCTAAAGGTACTCGAGAAAAGCATTGCAGAGTAGTACTTTATATTAAATCATATGAAAACTCTTCTAAACAGAACATGAAATGTGAAATTGATAATATTGCACAGTACCAGATCACAAAGAAAGACAGATGTGGTTTGAGTGGTTAAATTGGCCTCAGCATTTCCAAAATAACCTGTAACCCAGTTCCATAATCAGCAAAGCTCAGTGCTTCTCCAGAACTAGACTGAGGCCTGATCTGTACTAGACTTTTGTCAATAAAACTCAGCTTTTGTTAAGAAAACAGTGGAGGTGTGCACCCTCAAATGCTCCTCCCACCGATGTCACTCCCCTCCGATGCTGACATGATAAAACCACCTCCCCAAGAGTCAGGGGGCCTATGTTGGTGTACTTAGGGCGACGCAGTGTCATTGTAGGCACTGTGTTCCTTACGTTGGCTGTTGGCTGTCATTCTTGTCGCGGATTCACTGGAGCCGTGAAATTAATAAGAAAGCTGGGCAGCTAGAGCCCAGCTGCCTTCCCCACCCCAGAGGGAGAGAAACGGTTGGACTTCACTCACAGCTGGTAGCCAGGATGAGAAGCCTGGGCAGCTGGAGCCTGCTTCTGGCCGGGAACAGGGAGGTGAGGCAGTGGGGCAACTCGCCAGGAGCCTGTGAGCCTGTGTGGCAGCCAGGATCCTGGCAGGTTGCTGCCAGCCCAGTCTCTGAGCTCCCCATTTAGGTTACTGGAAGCATTCCTGGTGAGGACATGCGTCACTGACCCACAGAGGGCGGTGTGGACATCAGCTTCTGCAGTAATTAATGCAGTGACTGTAAGTCAACCTAACATAGATTGACTTATCTTTGTAGTGTAGACAAGGCTTATGTGCTGGAAATCTGTGCTACCACAGGATCCATTGCCCATGCACTAGGGTTGGGTATCACTGAGGCAGTCCCACCACTAGGACTAGACTAAGCCTCACTAATGCTGTATTGAGCCCAGCATTCTATTGTGGGCTCTCAAATAGACAAATTTCCATTCTTTTAAAACAATGAAGCCTTCCCCTGAATGTCATAATAGCTTCAAATGCCTCAATATGTCAACAACTGAGTAGCTTTATCAGCCAGGATTGCCTGGTGGGATATAGATAAAACAAAAGTGGCTATCAAAACACACAACCTGCATCATAAATATCCAAGTGTACTGTGTCTGTGGACTCCAAAGGAATGCAGAAGCTGACTTGAGAGACCAAAAATCCCCAGCCTGTGAAGGACCAAAGTAAAGTAGAAATTCCTTCCTCTCCCTGCAGCCAATCAATTCTAATCCCAGGATTCCCTCACAATGTTCACAGTGCAGAGTAAGCATATAAAGTGCTAGTTTCAATCCACAAGTGGACAATTGCAAGTGGATAGTCAACAGAAATCTGATTTAAGGAAAGGAGGTGAATAGACCAGACTACAGGTGCCTCAATACATGGCAGGATTGGGGAATGGGAAAACAAGATGGGATCTAGAAGAGGTAGCAGAAGAGAAGCTTCCCAGCAATTGGATCACCCCATCACAGCCAATCCAAGGATATTACATCTGGTCAGACCATGCAATGCTGGACCTTACATATGTGGCCAATCTGATTGGTTAGCTGCCCTGAGTCAGGGTCTCAAATCTCAATCAGGAACCATAACCTCAGACCTCAGCCAGGTCCTAAATTAGCTCCTTTTCCTCCATCAGAACTATGGAAGAATGATAGTTACAAACTACAGAGATATAGTGTGTTTGTGGGGAGGAGGAGGTAAGATCCCTGTGCCAGCTGGGTTGAGGGCCATTCCAGCAAACTCATCCATTATCTAACTGCATGTAGGGTAGAGTCCTGAGCAGTGTTCCTTCTAGGTCACAATTCAGTAGGATCCTGCAGTTTTATATAGCTATCTCTCAATAATACATGAAAATCTATACACAATTCCCAAATACAGAGCAGGCTTTTGTAACACAAAATCCCAGAGGCATAAAATACTCAATTCAAAAGTTGTGCTTTGATTTTTTTAATTGGAACATAGAAAAATAGGTTCTAGAACTATAATCTTGCCTGATGAGCTAGCTGAAGTAAAAATTAGGAAGTTCGTAGTCATCTTCTAAATGATACTTGTGAGGAAGAATTCCCTGTTCCGATTTTCAATAATCAGTTTAAATTGAGGTCTGAGTCTAATAGATACAATAATCACAGCCTGGTACATATAAAGTTAAAGCTATGTTTATATCATAATCTGGATCTACACACAAACTTCCCCACAATTCAGCAATGCTTCAATCTAGAGTCTGGTTTCAGCCCGTCTATTCATAAACTCAGGATGGCCTGTCGGATTTTCTCCAATTTATATCTCTCTACTGAGGGAAGACACTTTAGGGTTTTGGGGCTTGATTTTCAAAAATAATATATAATGATGAGTTATGATAGTGAGAATTATTTGGTGGAAGTTGTGGGTACTCAGCTCCTCTGAAAAATAGGCCATCAATCCTTCTTGATCTCCTCTGGGGGTCAGAGTATTTTGGAGATTATCCCATCTACCTGCATTGTCTTGCCTCATATGTTATCTGTGCCCTCAGTCTGTTCTTTGTTCTCTTGTAATTCATCGGTGTTGCGTGTTCCTATCTATGTGCCTCTGTGTACCTCCTGATCATTTGTCTCACCCATGTCCATGTTCTCCCAGTCCTCTGTATTTCTCCATTCCCTGTTTTCCATGTCCTTGTGGATCGTCTCCATCTCCCCAACACTTTACCCCTATCCTAGCTGTGTAGTTGCAACCTGAAGGAAAGAAATGGGATACCCCATTCACTCCCTCCCCTCTTTTTTTTTCCCCTTCATCTTCTTTTAACAGCACTTGAATCTGGGGCCTGAAACAACCTGACAATGCCTCTATATGCCCTTTAAGAAAAGAAAATACACATAAAAGTCAGAATTTTTTGCAAGTAGCGAAGAACAAGTAATAGGAATCATGCAAAAAACTGCTGGTGTCAAATTATTTATAGCTTATATTATACAATGCTATACAGTGCTATGCATTGTACTTCAGTATTTGTGTGTATAAGAGATGATTATGTTCTCATGTGCTTATTTAAATGAATAAATGTTTACTTGATTTGCTGCCTGAAACTCAATTCTTGGGTACATTTATTCATTCTGTTGTACTTGCAGCTTCATTTTCCGTATTCATTTATACAACAATAGATGTCAAATAAGTATATTGTTGTGCAGACCATTTTTCCAGGCTTTTCTCAACCTGTTTGCTGCTGCTATCACATCTTGCCGCTCACTGCTCTGCAGTGATGAATTGTAGGGCATCAATGTGATGGTTGAAGCTGATGCAGTGGAAATTGGTAACAGTTCAGAAACATTTTTATATCATTTTTGCCTCAATAGTTAGGTGTGTTGGTTTTAGATTTTTTCCCAGTATGAATTAAAACTGAAAGCCTTATTAAGGCATCTTTTTAAGAGACCTGCATAGGTGTGATATCACACCAATAAAACACTGCAATTCCAGCTCCGAATTGTTTGGGACCTGATACAGGTACTGCGTATTTTTGAAGCACAGTCAGTATGTAATGGTTGTATCTATTGTCTAAGTTGATAAAACTAATAATTCTGGTAAAGAGAAATAATTTAATATACATATTTATATATATTCATATAACATTTAATAGGACATAATGTACAGCCACTTGGATGATAATGGGAGCACTTCAGAGGTTGTCCCTCTTCTTGCGGAAACAGCAAACCAATGTGTGTTAGGCGTGGGGCTGTTTTTGAATTACCAAATAAATAGGGTTACTGTAAATAACTGTGCCTCATATAAAGACTTTAACTTTTTGTTATTTATTCAGCTAACTTGAGGACTCATTGGAAACAAGACCATGTGTAAATAAAAATGTAATAAGGGTTTATTAAATTAAAATGTATTAAACTTCAGGTCTAATAAGGACAGTTTTATTAATGAAGGCAAATTACAGGAGCCCATCTGTGGCACCTGCTAAATGTTCATTAAAAATTACTATCAAAGACATTGTGATGAGTTTCATAGTGTAACCTGGCTTATAAAGGCACGCGGATTCTTTCCCTAAGGGACTGTATATTTACTTAGCAGTATATTTGTTGCAATTATTTATTGTCTCATGGTGACAAATGGCTTCTGCATTAAAGAAATATGTAGATATTAGGAATTACTCCATTTTTATTTATTTTTGCTGATAATCTAAATCAGATTTGAACCCAGATCCCCTGGGGGTAAAGAAGAAGTACATTAACCCCCTATACCCCTCCGCCCCCTGTTGGGGTTGAGAATTTTAATCACAAGTCCTTTCAGTAGTGCTGGGTTCAGCAATACTGATTACCCTTCTCTTCAGCTGATTTTTTGACATCTCCAATTCCTTTCTGATGCTGCCACGCTTACTGGCAAGATTCATTGGAGGTTAATTAAATCCATCTTCAAAACAACGAGGGGCCAATGAGCCATATCCTCGTTGCAATAGTAAATTAAATGATGCAATTGTTTCTACCTCCATCATGGATGGGGGAGAGCTGAGTGAATGAATTGTTCTTGGGCTGCATGCTTCAGGGCCCTAGAGGGTCTAGTAGCATGTGGTCATAAACCTGCTTTTAATTTGTAGCTACAGGAAAAGATTACACAGTTATCAGCAGGCGGAGGTCTCAGACAGCAGCATGATGTGAAAGATGACCCTGTTTAAAAAATAAAAAGAACTCTATTCCCAGCAGGAATTAGCAGCTCCTCCTATTTCAGATGCAAATTAATACAAACATAGTTACAGAGCAGAACAGAAAAGATGATGCTTTGATCAAATTTGGCACTGCTTGGGCCAAATTAAATACAATTATCTTGTGCTTTCTAATAGGGCTGAGCGTCATTAAACTAATTAATAATGCAGTCTATAAGCTCAGCACTGCTGCTCTGATTGTTCAGAGTGTATGTTTTATGCCTTGCATGGTAGCAACTGGCAGCTGGGGGACTCAGCTGGCAGTGGATGACAAAGAGTGACAGCAGTACCAGCAGCGCTCGTCTCCGCACGGCCCGCGATAGAGCTGGCTGCTGCCACACCTGCCATTCATCACCTAGCTGACAGTGATTGTGATAGATGGCTTTTGGGATGCTTGAAGCCCTTTTCGTTTTTACTGGTTGCCAGTTACTGGCGGAGAGATACTTATAACTCTGGCGGGGCCTGTTTTGGGGGGGTAGGGGCTTATGAAGACAAATTTAGCTTCTAAGGACCCCCAGCTTAATAGATTTATTGTATTTCCTAAATTATCAGGGACAATTAGAAAAAAATAGGCAATTATCATGCCTTTCGCCTGACATTGGCAATACAGATTACGTACACTACCATGGACCAGCGTTTGCAAAGGAGTAGTGCTGCTGACATACTAATAACACCCTACGTTAATATTTGTCTAAAGAGAACCCTTGAACTAGCTTGACTTGAAGTTGAGCATTTCGGAGAGTGGAGAATTTACATGTCACTTTACTTCCAATACGGTATAACTGACTAAAAGCAGCTTAAGGCTAATAAATGTATACCCTGGGGCCAGTCTCTGTTCTCAGTTGCACCTATGTAGCCCATCTAAATCTTCAAATACTTGCATATCCCAGAAGGCTGCAAGTTAATTTTCAAGTAAAGTTGACTTGCTAATTAAAGAACAAAATCCTGAGGAGTGACAAGAACGCCCTCTGACTAAGCTCAAAGGGCTTGATCCTGCAACAAGCTGAGCACCTTGGGCCTGCTCCAGCAACGTACTTAGGCATGTGCTTATATTTAAGCATTTGAGTCGTCCCACTTACTTCAGTCTCGCTTGAGATAGTCATGTGTTTAAGGCCTTTAAGCACTCCTCAAGACACTGCACGTGCAAGTTCTAAGAGGGGCAGTGGACAGTCTTTTGAAAGTGCAGGTTGTCAGCATGATATAGCGTTAAATGGCTGTTGTCACACATCAGAGTTTCACATGAATCTGGGGGAAAAACATTTTAAATAAACCTAGTAAATCCATGACTAAAACTGTATTTTTGTCAAGAAAAAAAAATACACATACTTAATAATTATAAAAGACTTGGATGACACTCCCTAACTGTAGCTATTGAAGAGTACGTATAATTTAGTCTTTAAAATGAATATCTTGAGAATTATAAGATTTTGTGAGACACGGTCAAATGTTTTGCTAAATTCCGGGTGTGACAACCTGGCCCCATTGAAGTACATGGCAAAATGCCCCAGATATAAGTCGTCAACTGCGTTTTCTTTAAATACTAGTTCTGTAATTTTATATGGGATTGTGTATCTGAAAAATATATACACTGTGAATTTATGCTTACTGCAGTTTACGACAACGGCCCAATGGGTGCAAATTCTTACCGTTGTGTGCAGTCAGGCATAAAAAATATTTAAAGTGGTCCTACATGAGTTAGAATTGGTAAAACATTCACTTCAGGTGTTTGTAAAGTGAAGGTATCTGTAAGGGCATGCTCCATTTTGCACTCTCACAAATGGACACCTAGAAGTAGCCCATTCAAAAATGTATCCCATAATTTAAAAAACTGAAGATATTTTACTTGTTTATTAAACAAAGTAGCCATGGGCTGGAGAAGGAGTTGAAAAGCAGCTGAAAAGCAAGGACTGGGATTATATCTGGCTTGATGCCACACACAGTAACTCTTGTAATGTCGACATAATTTAATCTAGTATTGGGAACAGAAATTGAATGGCATTAATTAACTGCGTACTCACAACATTGTTTCCTTTACAATATTGACCACCACACATAAGCTGTTTGTTTAGTTACAGGTAAAATCATTGTAACATTTTGTGTAGCTGATCTTGTATGCACCACTATCAAGGCTTTCTGAATTAAGAGCAATGTCTGTTCATGTTAGTGTTGCCATCTTTCTACAGAACAAACTGACTCTGTTGCAATGTCATGACACAACATCACGATGAACCCATCATCACATCATGATGCAATTTGAGGCTGTTGCTCATGCTGGAAACACTTTGCAAGACAGGTCCTGCACACACTTTGTCCAGCTCCACTAGAGATTTACAGGTTTTTTTTCCTTCTGACGTTTCTAGTCAAAAACGGTTACTAACTTGACTGAGGCCCTGTCTACACTTACCTTGGAGATTTGGTGGCAGTCAACGGGAGTTACGCAAGCTACGGAAAAAAAGTGCGTAACTCCCATCAACTTTTCTTTTTCTGTTCCTGCACTCCGTCCTCAATGCACTGCGCCAACGGGAACTGTGTTCCGTCAACGCAGTGCTATGCCACTTGAGAAGGTGGTTTTAATATATCGATTTCTGGGTTGGCTGAGTGGGTCTTTACTGACTGCTCAGTTGATCCAGAGACATTGATCTGACACTGGCAAATTTGCCGCCGTCAGTGAAGACAAGGCCTGAGTTATTTAGTGTGATCTACTATTATTATTTTTTGTATTACAATAATACCTAGCAGACCCAGTCATGGACCATGACCTCATTGTGTTATACATTGTACAAACACAGAACAAAGAGATGTTCCCTGCTTCTAAGCCAGTGAGTCCCAAACTGTGGGGCGCGCCCCCCCTAAGAATGTTCGGGGAGATGCGGTAGGGCCCAGGCCAGCCCCCACAGGTGCTGGGGAGGGAGCACCACACAACCCTGTTCTGCCCCCAACTGCAGCTCCCGCTCCCAGCTTGGCTCCCAGCCCCCCTTTCAGTCCCAGCCACAGCTCCACCTCCAGCCACAGCTTTGCTCCTGGGTCCCTAGCTCTGTTCCTGGGCCCCGTCTCCAACTCAGCTCCACCCCTGCTCTACCCCCAGGCTAGCTGTGCCCTTATTACCTCTTCGCCCCATCCCCAGTTCTGCCCCCAGCTCCACCTTCAGCCCAAGCTCCTTTCCTGAGCCAAATATGCAGAAATGGAGGGGGGCATAGACAGATTCCATTACTGAGGTAAAGGGGTCATGACCGGAAAAGTTTGGGCACCACTGATTTAAGCAGTACTCGGTAGGCTATTAAGCCTTCTATATGTTTAGGCCTGCACCAAATCCTTTGCAGCACTATTTGGGAATAGAGAGTGCAACCCCTCCTACACACTTGAACTTGCACTCAAGCCAGTTACCCATCATCAGTTTCTGGTTTTTTAAGTCAGAATTTATTTCCTCTCTGAGGGCCACACAAATTATGTCTCTTGCAATACTGTGCAAGATCTGATTCAAGGTGTCTTAAATAAAAGAAGATTCTACTGATGTGTAATAAAAATATATAGAGAAAAAAGGGTTAAGTAAAAGGGGACATAAGAGCATAAGAACAGCCATACTGGGTCAAACCAGTGGTCCATCTAGTCCAGAATCCTGTCTTCCGACAATGGCTAATGCCAGGTGTTTCAGAGGAAATGAACAGAACAGGTAATCATCAAGTGATCCATTCGCTGTTGCCCATTTCCAGCTTCTGGCAAACAGAGGCTAGGGACGCTTCCAGAGCATGGTTTTGCATCCCTGCCCATCCTGGCTAAAAGTCATTGATGGACCTATCCCCCATGAACTTACCTAGTTTTGTTTTGTTTTTTGTTTTTTTGGGGGGGAGGGAGGTAGGTTTTTTTTTTTTTTTTAAAAAAAACTTGGCCTTCACAACATCCTCTGGCAAAGAGTTCCACAGGTTGACTCTGCATTTTGTGAAGAAATACTTAATTTTATTCATTTTAAACCCGCTGCCTATTACTTTAGTGCCTATTTACTATTAGTGATGCCTCATTCTTGTGTTATGAGAAGGAGTAAATAACACTTCCTTATTTACTTTCTCCACACCAGTCATGATTTTATAGACTGCTATAATATCCCCCTTAGTCATCTCTTTTCCAAGCGGAAAAGTCCCGGTCTTATAATCGCTTTGTATATGGAAGCTCCATACCCCTAATCATTTTTGTTGCCTTTTCTGTACCTTTTCCAATTCCAATATATCTTTTTTGAGATGGGGCAACCAAATCGGCATGCAGTATTCAAGATGTGGGAGTACCATGGATTTATATAGCAGCAATATGATATTTTCTGTTTTATTATCTATCCTTTTTCTTAGGCTTCCCAACATTCTCTTAACTTTTTTGACAACACTGAGTGGATGTTTTCAGAGAACTATCCACAATGACTCCAAGATCTTTCTTGAGTGGTATCAGCTAGGTTAGATCCCATCATTTTATATGCATAATTGTGATGGTTTTCCAAAGTGCATTACTTTGCATTTATCAACATTGAATTTCAACTGCCTTTTTGTTGCCCAGTCACCCAGTTTTCTTAGATCCCTTTGTAAATCTTCGCAGTCAGCTTTGGACTTATCTATCTTGAGTAGTTCTGTATCATCTGCAAATTTTGCCACCTCACTGCTTACCCCTTTTTCCAAAATTTTGATGAATATATTGAAGAGTACTGATCCCAGTACAGGTCCTGGGGGAAAACACTATTTACCTCTCTCCATTCTCAAAACTGACCATTTAGTCTTACTCTTTGTGTCCTATCTTTTTAACAGTTACTGATCTGTGAGAGGACCTTTCCTCTTATTCCATGACCACTTACTTTGCTTAAGAGCCTTTAGTGAAGAACCTTGTCAAAGACTTTCTGAAAATCGAAGTACATTATATCCACTAGATCACTCTTGTCCACATGCTTGTTGACCCCCTCAAAGAATTCTAGTAGATCGATGAGGCATGATTTCCCCTTACAAAAACCATCTTGACTCTTCCCCAACAAATCGTGTTCATCTATGTGTCTGATAATTCTGTTTTATACTATGGTTTCAACCAAATTGCCTGGTACTGAAGTCAAATTTATTGTTCTGTAATTGCCAGAATCACCTCTTGCACCTTTTTAAAAAATATATGTCACATTGGCTATCGTCCAGTCATCTGGTACAGAAGCCGATTACATACCATAATTAGTAGTTCTGCAGTTTCACGTTTGGGTCCCTTCAGAACTTATAGGTGAATGCCATCTGGTCCTGGTGACTTATTACTGTTTAGTGTATCAATATGTTCCAAAACCTCTTCTAATCACCTCAATTTGGGGCAGTTCCTCAGATTATCACCTAAAAAGAATGGCTCGGGTTAGGAAATGTCGCTCACATCCTCAGCCATGAAGAGCGATGCAAAGAATTCATTTAGTTTCTCTGCAATGGCCTTATCTTCTTCGAGTGGTTCTTTAGCATCTCGACTATCCAATGGTCCCATTGGTTGCTTAGCAGGCTTCCTGCTTCTCTTGTACTTAAAAAAAAAAAAAACTTTACTGTTACTTTTTGAGTCTTTGGCTGGCTGTTCTTCAAATTCATTTTTGGCCTTTCTAATTATATTTTTAAACTTCACTTGCTGGAGTTTGTGCCCCTTTCCTGTTTTTTAAAAGGATGACCTTTTGCCTCCAACTGCTTCTTTTACTTTGTTGTTTAGCCAGGGTGCTACTTTCTGGTCCTCTTCCTATGGTTTTTAATTTGGGATATACATTTAAATTGAGCCTCTTTATTAGAATCTTAGAAGATTAGATTTGAAAGGGACCTGAGAAGGTCATCTAGTCCAATCCCCATCTCAAAGCAGGAACAACTTCAACTAAACCCTCCCCTCCAGGGCTTTGTCAATCCTTAAAAATCTCTAAGGAAGGAGATTCCACTGCCTTCCTAGGTGACCCATTCCAGTGCTTCACCACCTTCCTAGTGAAAAAGGTTTTCCTAACATCCAACTTAGACCGCCCCCACTGCAGCTGGAGACCATAGCTTTTTGTTCTATCACCTGCCACCACTGAGAACAGCCTAGTTCCATCTTCCCTGGAACCCCCCTTTGGATAGTTGAAGGCTACTATCAAATCCCTTCCCCCCTTCTCTTCTGCAGACTAACAAGCCCAATCTCTCCTCATAGGTCATGTGCTTCAGCCCTCTAATAATTTTTGTTGCCCTTCGCTGGACTCTCTTCAATTTGTCCACATCCTTCCTGTATTTGGGGGGGGGGGCTCACAACTGGACACAATACCCCAAATCTGGCCTCACCAGTGCTGAATAGAGGGGAATAATCACTTTTCTAAATCTGCTGTCAACGCTCCAACTAATGCTATGTATAGTGTCTTTAAAAAGTTTCCATGCAGCTTGCAGGGATTTTAATTGTGGCACTGTACTTTTTAATTTCTGTTTAACTTACTTACTCATTTTTTAATAGTTCCTCTTTCTGAAATTAAATACTACCATGATGGACTGCTGTGGTGTTTTCCCCTCCCCATCAGGATATTAAATTTTATTATGTTATGGTCACTATTACCAAGCAGTTCAGCTATATTCACCTCTTGGATAAGATTCCATGCTCCACTTAGGACTGAATCAAGAATTGCCACCTCTCTTGTAGGTTTCAAGACTAGCTGCTCCAAGAAGCAGTCATTTAAGGTGTTAAGAAACTTTATCTCTGCATCTTATCCTGAGGTGACACGTACCCAGGCAATATGGGGATAGTTGAAATCCCCCATTATTATTGAGTTTTTCACAGTCATTATCACCATCCTTGGTCAGGTGGTCTCCTGCTATATTCTTATTATTCAAGCATGGAATTACTATCCATAGGGATTCTATGATACAGTTTGGTTCATTTAAGATTTTTACTTCACTTGACTCTACACTTTCTTTCATATATAGTGCCACTCCCCCATCACCACCACCTATTCTGTCCTTCCAATACATTTTGTCCCCTGATATTACTGTATCCCATTGATTATTCTCATTCCTCCAAGTTTCTATGATGCCTATTATATCAATAGCCTCATTTAATACCTGGCACTCAAGTTCACCCATGTTAGTATTTAGACTTCTGTATTTGTATATAAGCACTTTAAAAAACTGTCACTTTTTAGCTTTCTGCCATTATGTGATGTAATTGAATGGGCCTCTTTTTCATTTGACTGCTTCTCATCAGCTTTTACCCATATTTTATCATCTTCCATCCTCTCCTTCTTACTAGGATATAGAGAATCTCCATTAATAGACCCTCCCCTAAGGGATGTCTCTGTCCGAACCATGTGTTCCTTCTCACTGTTGGCTTTCCCCCAGCCCTTAGTTTAAAGACTGCTCTACAACTTTTTAATTTTAAGTGCCAGCAATCCGGTTCCATATTGGTTTAGGTGGAGTCCATCCTTTGCATATAGACTCCCCCTTTCCCAAAAGGTTCCCCAGTTCCTAATAAATCTAAAGCCCTCCTCCCCACATGATCGTCTGATCCACGCATTGAGACCCTGCAATTCTGCCTGTCTCCTTGGCCCTGTGTGTGGAACTGGAAGCATTTTGAAGAATGCTACCATGGAGGTCCTTGACTTCAATCTCTTACCTAGCATCCTAAATCTGGCCTCCAGAATCTCTCTCTTGTCCTTCCCTATGTCACTGGTACCTACATGTACCAAAACTACTGGGTTCCTCCCCAGCACTACACATAAGTCTGTCTAGATGCCTCAAGAGATCCGCAACCTTCGCACCCAGCAGGCAAGTCACCATGCGTAAATAAATTATATAGTCCTCTAGTGTTCCAAAACATACTAATTGGGATGAAAAATACCCCATAACAGAACAAAGTTTCTTTCCCACACTAAAAGCTATTTGCTTCTTTGTCAAATCTTAGAATGTCTCATTTCCCATTGAACTGTGTGTGTTACCAGAGCTCCTTTTTTCATTTAGGGTCTGATCCAAAACCCACTGTGGTTAGTGGACCTACTCCCACCAACTTCAGTGGGCTTTGGATCAGACCCTTATCATCCTGCTTGCCTTGTCTATTGATGCTTTCATTTCTTGTATGCATTTCAAAAGATATACGTAATCCATCACCCTTTTGAAACTAGCTTTAGCTTATTCCTATTTGGTTCTACCCTCCATGGCCACACAGACGGTTATAAATATTAGGAAATATTTTTAATTACCTATTTCCAGTGTAGTGTGACTACTGGTCCACAAGTTATTGAACTGTCCCTTCCAGTAAAAGAAAAGTAAAGAAAAAAAAGTGTGAATTTTGCCCGTGTTCAGTAGTGAAAGAGCTCTTTGGTGATAAGCCATACAGATGAAAGGTATCAAGTATATTGTAACATCATATTGGCTCATAACGTTTTAATTCAGGCATACAGATAAAGCTGTCTATCAGACTTAAGCATTTCATTATTTCTCTTTTCTCTGACCGCCTCAGATCTCTGTGTTCTGAGTAGCCTAGTGGAATTGCCCTGCAAGCAAATAGAGCTGGTCCTGGGGTTCCTGTTTTGTCCCTAATTAACCTGGAGGTCAGAATCATGTTTGTGTGTTCACAGAGGACATCCTAACTACACCGCAGCTTGGGCTAAGCACGTACAGCTTGTGGTACTTACAATCTCCCACACAGTTCCTTCTAAGCTAATTCCATTAGGAAAGAGCTTACAGCCCTTTTATTTCATCAGTCCTGTTATGGGTGTGATGCACGGGTACTGGAAAAAGAAGCCATTGCCAAAAGAACTCTTCATGGAAACTGCCACCCTTTTCTCAAGTGGTTTCTCTTTCCATTTTAAGCATGTAACTATTCATCTGCTAAAAGAAAAGCCGAATGCTCACAGGAGCATGCTACCTGGGCAGGCCTACCTTTTTTAGAAATACTAAAGTGATCAGAGCTGAGCAGAGAGAGCACTTTTCTGCGAGGGCTTTGTAAAGTAGCCTGGGCTTCTTTGTATATCGCTCTAGGCTGACTGTGGACTAAGGATATGTCTACACTGAAAGAAAAAAGAAAAAAAACCAAATGTGGCAGTAAGTCTCAGACCCTAGGTCAATTAACTTGGGCTTGTAGGGGTCACGCTACAGAGCTAAAAATAGCAGTGTAAGGCTGGGTCTACAGTGACGGCGGCAAATCTGTGTAGATCCGCTCAGTTGATCCAGCAATCGACGTAGGAAAACTACCTCCGTAAGTGGTGCAGCGCAGTGTGGATGGTGCACGGAGCAGACGCAGCGAAGTCGACGGGAGATATATCACTTGTGTATCTCCCATTGACTGCCGCCGAATCCGGAAGGTAAGTGTAGATCGGGCCTAAATGTGCAGGCCTGGGCCGTGGAGCCAAGGCTCTGAGACACCGCCCCCTCGCTGGCTTTCAGAGCCCAGGCTCCAGCCTGAACCTGAATGCCTACACTGCTATTTTTAGCCCCTGAGAGTGAGCCTGAGTCAGTTGATTTGGGCTCTGAGACTGGAGGTGGAGGGTCTGTTTTTTCAGTGTAGACATACCCTGAGATTCCAAAACCTGGGTTTGATTCCTATGCTGCCACGGGCAGCCTGTGTGACCTTGGGCAAGTCACTTAGTCTCTCCATGCCTTAGTTCCTCATCTGCAAAATGGGGAAGATAGCACTTCCCTACCCTACAGAGTTGTTCTCAGGATAAATACTTGAATAATTGTAAGGCCCTCAGACACTGGTGGGGAGAACTGTGTAAGTATCTAAAATAGATTATAGGTCTTTGTCTTTAAATAAAAGGTGCTTTCTACCGGGTAGATGGCAGATTCCCAAGACACATTCTAGGACTGTTCTAAGCCAAAATGTCTGTTTACTGTGAAGAATTTATTTTCACACCACTTATATTACTCCCCCAAAATATGGTTTTAGTTCCACTAACAAAATCCACTGTCCACTCAGAATTGAACACTGTGTGCTGAAATTTATTCACTGTAACCTTCACACCTTCTAGGATCCTCGTGGCAGAAAGGCCTTGAGATATTGTTGTGGCTGTCCCTCTGTGGTGTACAAGGTCTAGGAGAGGACCCAGGGAGTGTTCTCCCCACACTCTGATCACAGTCTGCTCCACCTTAACAAATTTAGCTACTCAGGAGTAGAGAAGGATGGCATGAGAATGGGGCCATGCCTATGCTTCCCGTCCTTCATACTGCCAGAATAACTAACCCAGGGTAGAGAGAGAACTCATATTGAACCTTTCAATGTGTATCACTGATGCTTCTGCATCATGCTATCCCTCAGAGCCCCAAGGGCTCTCGCTGCAATAGATCATTCTGTATCCTTGGCTGCATAGGCCATGTCTTAAATCCACAGTCTGGCCATAAGGATGACACAAAGCTCAAGAAATAATTTTTAATCTGTAAAACTAAATGGGGATTGAAGAATGGAGTCCCTGATAGTGACTGATATGTTATTTCTTTTGGAGACCTTAATGTCTAATCAGTAGAGTATTTAAAATCTCACTGTAATGCTTTTTGTATTAAGGCTTATATATAAGCTCTGTTAGGATATGATTTAGAATGATTACAGAAATCTAGTGTGGCTCAATCATATTAAACAGGAGAGTGATTTAACATGTAAAGCTGTTCTTGGGTTAAAAAATGAATCTTATGAAAGAAGATTATAAACCATTTTGTTTATGTGATCAACAGTTAACAATTTAAGACAGTATTATTCAGGGAAAAAGAAGATTTGTTTCAGTTACTGACATAAACATCTCCTCATAATAGTGGCTTTTCATTTACTGCATTGCAATGTACCATAAGCTTAAAGGCACAACAGATTCTTTGTGTATCTCAATAGCGCTTGTCCAGAGTGATGTCAGTCAATTTTTGACCTGTACAGTCTGGTATTATTCTCATCAATCAATAATAGATTTTTTTCCCCTAACAGTTCAGGAGTATGCCAATAAAATCCTTGAAAATGATCATGTTCTTTTTTGGTCTCTTCCTCTGGGGAAGTATAAGGTAATTTACCCCAGTGGAAATTCCAGTAGAGTCCATTAGGAGCCTTCTGCTGGTTTCCGCAGGTTTTTATTCTTCTTTTGGTTTCTACTGGCCCCTGTTTGTTTCAGTTAGAGGGCCACTAGCCCTAGGAATTAGTAGACCAACAGATCTATTTCTCGGTTTCAAAGCCTAGTTGGCCACCTGGAATCAGGTGAACACTTTTTCAACTTGTATTTCCAGTGGCATAAATAAATGTTAACATTTATATAGCATTTCTTAGTACAAAGCAACGAACACCAGTTTAGTGTGAAGTGACTTAAGTTTTTGTCATTATTCTAAGTTTGTTAGCAGCAAATCCTGCCCCATATTCTATCCCAGGAGTGCCAACGACCCAAAAAGACTGAACTGACGCAGTTCTATGGCATACGATAGGTGAAATGATACAGAGAGTCCCTCTTGTGCACTGTGGAGCTATATTCTGTGCACATCACTGCACCACCAAGGAAGGAGATTTGAGGGATGGGCCAGGGCAAAAGCTTGTTCAAAATAAGGGTCAAATTGTGCTGCACAAGAAGCCTCCCCTGTGGTGCTCCTACAGAGCAGTGGTACACTTTTGCAGTCTTTTCACTTGGCAGGGCACAAGGACCGTCCTTGCTGTGCTCCCCTCCTATCATGATTACTTGAATAACAGTCCTCTCCTATAGCACTCAGATCACCTTGCTGTCATGGAGACAGTAAAGAAATGCATATAATGAATTAACCCTTTCTGGAAATCACTTTGTTTCCAAATATGCCATTTTCAGATGACATTTTTGTATAAATCTAATATTTGTCTAAAAATGACAACACTTTTATAGTTTTTCCTCTATTTTCATCTGAAAACAGTGTGGTCCTGTAATGCTGTCACCACAATTCTGCAGGCACAATATTTAACCTAAGCCACACAGAAGTGGAAATTCACGATGCCCTTCTTTCTCCCTCATTGTAATTTCTTTTCTCTATTCACGAGGTCCCTGTGTCACTGCCACCAAACTACCCCTCCAAGACTCTTTTCAGAGCCCATCACTGCCATTGTTCTCCTTGTTGTACCAGAAGAATTGCTTTCAGTTGTGAAAGGTTCAGCACTCCAGCCACTTCTGGCCCAAAGAATTAGACCAAAACCAGTAATCAAGGTCTCCTCTGAGGACTTCTGTGAAATAGTGCACAGCACAACAATTCTGTCACCAGGCAGAGCACCTAGCTGACTTCTTTAAGTACTTTTGTTTTTAATGTTGATGTGTTGTTTAAATTCTTAAAAATACTTACTCTTAGGGTGAAGAGAAGCTGAGCCTTAAACTTAATTTTGATTTTCTTGTGTAAAGTACGTCTTTATATTGCACAGTTTATTAACATAGAGCAGATATGTAGAAAACTTTTTTTTTTTTGAGAATGCTGTAATACTTTTTGCAAATAAATTTTAGCCTATAGATTGTTCATAAATTGTTATTGTGAATGGACATGTGAGTACTCAGTTCTCTAAATTCACTATTGGGGCTATGTGATTCGTAGCCTATGCCACAAGGTATTTATTGCTTTATATTCTGATTGGATACCCTCACTTTCATAAACTATATCTGCCAAAAACAAATTGAATTTACTCACAAAACAAATGTTGTATGATAATTAAGTGGATCTCAGCCAGATATCCAAAATTCACTTTCTGGAAACATATTCACTGAAAGTGAACAGAAAAGTACGTGAACATACATGAATCAAAATGGTTCACAAAAAAGAAAATGTTGGCAAATAATTTCTCCCGCTGTTCACTCAGATCTAAATGCAGACATCCTTATTCAACATAAATATGGTATATCAGTAATATCACTCCCATAGCACTTTTCATTTTCAAAGTACTTCACAGCCAGTAGTTAATTAATTTAATAATAAGAGTGAATAAATAAAAATATGAATTGCTACAAGAATGATTTTAAATAAAATTTTGTTTGTCTTTTCAACACAATCTAAATACAAAAGCAGAATTCACTTTTTTAAAGTAACTTAAAGATTCAAAGAGCAATCTGGCTATTCACAATAACATTTAGATACTGCCAGCATAAGGCACCTAGAAGATAATTTTCATATGCTGATGTTTTTAATAAATTTTAAAAATTAAAAACTTGAAATAATGAGATAATGTTCATATGCTAGTGCTTTCAAATTTTTAACCTTTACTAATTATTAAAAGCAGAAACTACTTTGAAATTAATTTCAGCATTCTTTTTTCTTAATTATTCAAAACAATACACCCAACTTGGTTTGTAGAACAAATGTTACCTTCACATTATCTTCTTGCAATGGAAAGATACACACACTCTTGGCTAACCAGCTCTGTACTCAGTATATATGCTGCAGTAGGCTTGGAGTATTTTGTAGACTTTCAGATGTACAATAAATATTACATAGCACCTGACTTAGTGTAGCATTCATACAGTACGGAGGCTTTCAACATTTTTTCTGATGTCCTGGGAGGCTCTTCTTGTATCTCAGTCAAAGATAATCTACTCGCTGTATCATTGTTTAGTATGGAATCACTTTCTAATGTCTACTATAAGCAGTGCAAATACAGAGAAGACAGCGTTATGCATTATAATCTGTATTAGCTTTGGAGTGAAGTCAACTTATGTAGTAAATATTCTTAAGAATGACAACAACTGAACTTACCCAAGCCATAGGTCCAAAGTATACCAGACATCTAAATTATAACCTGCCAAAGTGGGATGGAAATTTTTGTTTCCTTTCTGTAGACTGGCTAATTTACATTTTGGCACACATCTGTGTAAAATGACTTCCTGATGATAATTGCCAGTCTGCTGTTCTGTATCGATTAAATTCAGTAAGCTGTCTCACCTCCACCTTTTCCATGAACTATGTTAAAATATATACATAATGAAGACAGTGACTTCAAAGTCTTTAGGAAATCAATACTAAGTAAGGGCCCTCTTCTTAAAGAAAAAAAATGGACAGCAATGTAACTATGTTTAAGAAACAAATAAACAACAAAAGCAAGAACATTCCAAATCAAGTCCACCTCTCTGTTGTGGTTATATATTGTAGAGGTCTCAAGCCATTGTCTAATATTGCATACTGTATGTGCTTCAGAAGATAACTAGGCACAGTGGGATAAATTGACTCCCCAGTATCAGAATCTCAGGATAAAATCCTGTCTCTGTTGAACTGGATGGAAGTATTGCCATTCACTTCTGTAAGGCCAATTTTTTTTTACCTTAGTGTCACAGCATGGCTGCCCCCAGTAAGTGAAGTAGGTCCAGGTCCCCTCTGCCACAGCAGATTCTCCCATTTGGCCAATTAAAAGGTTGAGGCAGCACCCAGGGGCTATAAAAGGTTAAGGGGAGACCCAGTGAGAGGGAGTCCCAGTAGACTAATTTAGTCAGGAAGAGCAGATGAGAGTCCTGGAGACCAGGGGACTGGTGGAGTCCTGGAAGGAAGCAGAAAGGGTTCCTAGGAGAAGACTGATGGTAGGAGGAGCAGCAAGAGGGGATTGCCTGTTGGTTCTAAGCTGGAGCCAAGGGCTGGAGATGGCTGAAGGCAGGGGAGCAGCAAAGGAGCTTAACCCACTGACCTCTTCAGGGCTGGAGAGCTCGACCGAGAGGAAGTATAAGAGGGCCAAGGGAGCTCCCCTGGCAAGGGTGTTCCGAGCAGAGATGCTGTGAGGATTCCCACTGAGAAGAGTGGGACCGCTCTCCAGTTGAAAAATCCGGGATGGCTGTCCTTGTATGAGGACCGGAAAAGATGGTACCGGAGAGCCAGAGCTTGATGAGGGATGCCAGGGCTGTGCAGGAGAGCTGGGGCGAGGTGAGGGACGCCAGGCTATACGCTGCATGCACTGCTTGGGCTACAGTGGGGAAATTTTGGACTATGGTAGGGGGACTTCGGGACTGTTGTAATAAATGAACCCCACAAGGGCTATATTTATATTTGGTAATAGGTTTTGTACTATTCCTGGGGAATCTGAAGGAGGGAAACTGAGGCAAGTGTGTCTGTCATGCCGCAGCCTGCCACAGGAGGGCACTCCTGGTGGGGGGCTGTCCTTACATCTAGATTTCCAAAATTAATGCAAAAAGTTGGATTTTTGAACTCATGAGCAAATACTAAGAGGATATGGATGGTGTGTCAATATTAGCGACATTGACTACAATGTGACTTAGGTTCCTCAGCAACTTGACTACACTCACATTTAGGTTCCCAAATCACTTAGGTGCTTATGTCACTTAAGTCTTTATACATGTGAAGTGAATTCCATCTTAGCTCCCTGGGGTGGTTTGGGTTGAAGCATTTTGGGAGCTCTGCCTAGTAGAGAGGGGCTAAAAAGGCTAATGCTTTTCATGAATTTTACATTAACAAAAAAGCTTTAAAAATTGAAGAATACAGATATTTGATAGGATGAGGCACTGGTATTATATGAGGATGATGAAGTACTTTTCAGTTCGTTAGTAACTGAGGAGGATATTAAACAACATCTTCTTGGGATAAACATTTTTCAGTCAGCAGCCCTGGATGACCTGCATCCAGAAATCCTAAAACTGCTAGCAGAGGTGATCTCTGGCCTACTGATGTTAATTTTTAAAAAATCTGGAATCTGAGGGGAATAGTGAGTAAGAGTTGGGAGGTGACTTTTAAGTCTATATCTGGCATTGGTGAGACCAGTGCAGGAATACTGCATCTAGTTCTGGTGTCTGCATTTTGAAAAGGATATTGAACAATTCCAAGCACTGCATTGTGTGGTGCCAGGTCTCAGGGAGCGTAGGGTTCTCCACATCTCATCTCCTTCTTTCTGGTTTGGATGAGGGGAATGGGTTGGGACTCTGGCTTCCCGTCAGGGTGCCTGGGCAGCCTAAAGGTGTAAAGGGACATTGTCCTCATATCTCATGCCTCACCTTTGTAAAACCCAGAGCCACTGGTGTCAAGTTAAATTCTGCACTGGAATGCTTCCAGCTGGTAGTTCAGAGAGTAGCTTCTCGTTGGTTAGTAGTTTTTAATAAAGTTGCAGCCTCCTCATTTAACCATGCCCTGGTATTGTTTCCCATTGCTTCCACATCCATGGCTGGAAGCTGAAGTCAAACAAATTCAAATTAGAAATTTGGCACCAATTTTTAACAGTAAGAGTGATTAATCACCAGAACAAACTAGCAGGTGAAGTGGTGGATTCTCCGTCTCCTGATGTCTTCAAATCAATATATTCTTTAGCTAAACTCAAGCTATGCTTTAGTCGAACACACAAGTTATTGGGCTCAATACAGGGGTAACTGAGTGACATTTAATGATATATACAGGAGGGCTGACTAGAGCAGCGGTTCTCAAACTACATTACACCATGACCCCCTTCGGACAACAAAAATTACTACACAACCCCAGGACGGGGGACAGAAGCCTGAGCCCATGCCTAACCACTCTGAATGGGGAGCCAAAGCCGATGCCTGAGGGCTTCAGCCCTGGGTGGGGGGATTGTAACCTGAGCCCTGCCACACACAGCTGAAACCCTCAGGCTTCGACTTCAGTCCTGGGCCCCAGCAAGTCTAACACCAGCTCTGGAGACCCCATTAAAAGGGAATTGTGACCCACTTTGGGGTCCTCACCCACAGTTTGAGAACTGCTGGATTAGATGATCTAATGGTCCCTTTTAGCCTTAAATTCTGCCTATCTGTGAATTTGTTTAAACTTGATAAACAGTCAGAAGAAAGCGCCTTCTGTCGAAGACGTGGGTTTTTTTCATATACTTCCCCTTCCGAATCGTCGTGTTGGCGAGCATAATACTTCGAGAAGGTGCTCTATATCTGGATGAACCACATGTTACTGCTGATAAACATCAGTTAAACAAAATAGATCTCCGCTCTGCAATAAATAGTGGACGGAGCATTTATTTTTGTTATTCACTGTATTTACTGATGGAGACAATCAATAGGTAAAACCTATGCAAATGTGCGGAGTTCAAGTGAGGGCTACTCTGAGCAGGATATAAGTTATGCACCCGTCTTTGTGCCAAATTTTTCAGTTTTTCTTCTTTAATGAATACATGTATTTTGTGCGTTGAAGCATAGCACAGGCCCTTTTGGATGACAGACTCTTCGAGAAAGAGGAAGAGAGTTTTAATCACAAAAGCAGCAACTTCGCTCAGAAGTGATTCTACACTTTGTTCCATTTGTAAATGGTGCATATCGCCTTTTGTGAAACAGAGCCCATGGTTTGATTCATGATAGCGCTTCATGGATTCTTTACTTGGGTCTTTTTCAATCTAAAATAATGCACATGAAAAGAGGAGAGTCAACGTAATTCGACCCAACGGCTAGTGTAGGAGCTCTTCCAATCAAGGTTCTCTAAGCATGTCCTTTTGAGCTTTAAGCAGCTTTTAAAATAACAGCATTAGCTCCTCTTTCTGAACTACACTGAGGTTTCAATAAATGAAGGTGCATCAGAAAGGAGGAGTGACTGAATACCAAGAAACTAAAAATTATTTTAACATTTTAATGGGCATATCACGCTTGTAAACTAAATAGGGTATTGGAGAACTATCTCCAGATTTTGAAATGAACTTTAGAGTTCATTGAAAAAAGAAAAAAGCGTCATTGAAATTCATGATGCCAGTTTGGTTTTCTTTCCAGAGATTTATCATTGAAAGCCATATTGCTTCCCCTGCTCTTTTATTTAAAACTCTTCAATGCATTGTTTTTAAGGTCCATTTCTTTTACAAGCCTTTCCTTTCAGCTTGTTCAAGAATCAGGTCTTATGAACATCTGTTTCTGGCTAAAATCAGGCAGGACCCAGCCTGTATCCTGCCTCTCTACCCCCCTTTTGTTTCCACAAGCCATTGTTTCCGATTTCATGCTATCAGAGGGGCTGCATGTTTTCCTGCGTGAAGTTGTCAGAGAGATAAAAGCTTCGGAGCAGGGTCACATTTAGAGGGATGGGCATGAAAAATTGGTAAAATGTATCTTGAAGCCCACCCACAAGACAGTTGCTTGAAGCAATTCAGAAATAGAAAGCAGAATCATCATTTTAAAGCTGTGCAAATTCCAAAGTGAAAAATAAACAGTATTGAAGAAAGTTTAGAACTAGCAGAAGTCTCCAGTATCTCTAAGGCAGATTTCTGCTCAGTTGTCTTTTTCCTCTTGTATTCATTGGAAACAGCCATGGGAGTTTTAAAAAGAAGATACCATCAACTTCATTGTTGTGTTGCCCATATCTTTGCAGCGTGAGAATGAAGCTCCAAAAGATTTAAAGCAAGTGCTAAACCTTTCAGCAGCACAATACTCTGAAGATGGTAGAAACATTAACACACAATGCTAATGACAGGTGTGGGTTTCCAATATGGTACTAGGCAAGATCTCCAAAAAAGGTAATGGTGGTGGGACAACAAGGGACAGTGCAGTTTAATTAACTTAATGGAATACATTTCCAAAGCGGGGCACATGTACTAGGCTTGCAACTCTGGTTGTGGTTAGCGGTGATGAGCTAGTATAAATACATGAGTGGGGCGTCAGGCCCCCCTATATGCTACTTTGAACATTTATCTGGCTGTTTCTTTTGAATTCTAAATACAGCATCTTACTTTCAAAGGATTTTAAATTAATGCATTTGAAAAAAGCCAATTGCAGTTGCACGATGTGGCCAACTTGGGTAGAGTTTAATACCTTGTTCTCTCACAGCTACATCCTTTAACGGTGTAGAAAGAGGGTATCAAACACGGCAACAGCAAAATTCCCACTGTCCACTGTTCAATTTCAGTGTTACTGAAGCATCATCTAAGAGATTCATGCAGCAGACAGAATAACGATATTCATTTAGGTATTGAATAGATACAAAATGAAGAAAATGCATTCAATTGGCACTTAGGTCGGTGATTAAATGAGATAGCCGGTGCTGCTTTAGGCTCTAGCAATGAGAGGTATGTACAAATTCATGACAAGAAAACAGTCGTGATATATAACTCACATTTGTTTTTCATAGACAACTGATGGATCAGGAATACAGAGGCAGTCATTATCTTACTATAGCAATGCTTCCAAGCTAGTAGAATGATGTGAATTGTATTGAGCAGTCTAGCCTTGGAACTTAACTCTAAGGAGGTAATTTTCTTCAGTAGCTCCTTTTCAAATGTTAAGTCAGCTCTTCACACTTTTTTTGAAAATGCTGAAAGGTCATAATCTGCATTTTAACCTAGACATGCCATTTAATATTTTTTAAAAAGCCATGTTTTGGTTATAGAAATGCAAAAAAGCATTCAAAATCGGGGGATAGCTGTGTGTAGATTATTTTGTACATCTGCACGGGAAAAACGTTTTAAACTTTTTTATGTAAAATAACGTTCTGGTCTGAGAACCTGCATGATATATTTTCACACCAGACCCTGTCTGTGAACAGAAAAACAAGGTTTATAATAAAATACTGCACAGCATTTAGCAATTGCCAGTGCTAATGCTATAGCTGACATGAAATATATAGCAATTAGGTGAATACTTTTTAATGAGAATATTATTTGTTGGAATTTATTGTTTAATATTGGGATAGTGTTTAGAGGCCCTAGTCAAGGGTCAGAGCCCCATTGTGCTAGGCATTGGACATGCATACAGATGCATTTGTCATGCCATCCCAAAGCACATAAAGTCCTGTAGTGCTTCCATGGGATTTCACCTAAACACTGTAGGATGGGCTGAATGCCATTGTCTTAGTCTGTGATAGATTTGCATTGTATTTTATCAAATCTACACGTACTCATTTAAGAAAAGGCTGCCACTAGAGTAATGGCAGATTATACGCATCTGATTTTCAGTCCTAAATTCCATGTGTACAATTACATGTCGTTTTAGTGCAAGATGCAAAGCATATGCACCCTCAAGATGGATGGTGTGTTTGCACACGACTAGATAGGTGCTCATCTAGCTCTGTGTGCACACAAAGTAGGCATGCAGTTACGTGCCCAGTTTCAAGCTAAAAATCATGCTCTATGCATTTATTTATTCATTTGTACACTGATAAATATGCATTAGTCATTACATAAAGAACTTGGGGGGGGATTTCACCTCTATTCTGAATACTCATTTATTTGTTGACAGTTTTTTTCTGCAGATAATTTGCCTCTTGTCTGATAAGTGTGAATTCTTTCTGAGGTGGTAGAATTTCTATGCCAGCAGTTCCCTGGGACATACCTGACTGACTTTCTGGGGTACAAGAATTTACTTGGTTTTGTTTTATCTTGAAAGGGAAAAGAGCAAAAGGCTACGGTAAAAATTAATTGCGCATCTTAAAATCTATTACAAACCATCACTAAAAATAAGTGAAAAAGATCTCTCTTGAGGAAATACAGAAGAAGTTATTACAGCTTTCACTTCTTGCCGAGTATGAAAAAGCTTTCTGTATGTTAAACAGTCTTGTGGACATCTGGCATGATTGGTTTTAATCTGCTGACTAAAAAGTCAGGATTAAATCTTGCTTTACACCTCTTTGTATTGCAGTCAGTAAAGTGACAGAGCTGCTCTGAAACAATGACACTACTTATTCCACCCAATATGCCATGTGGTAGATCACCCCCTTTTTCAGCAGCACTTCTCTAGAAAGACAATGAAGCATCTGGTGGGGTTTTCCTGTGTCCAAGATATTTTTTGTCAGTAATTTCACTCAGCCAGTCTGCTTAGTTCTCCCCTGGTGCTAGTTTTTGAGACAGGGTGTGCCAAACCCAGTGGCAAGCGGTCAAGAGGCCAAAGTGATGAATTTTTATGTGCCTGTTCCTTGTGTTTCTGCTCAGTCATGATTCTTTGCGCTCTGTGCTGCTTCTGAAAGGGAGCCACAGTGGGCAATTTGTCCTTCGGGTCTGGAGAGAATGGGGAGGCAGATGAGTTAAAATGGCACGTATGACTTCGAACAGAGAGGCACACAAATGTTTTCTTACAGTGAAACAGAATACTCCTGTCACTGTTCAGCACAGGAGGTACTTTAAGATTTGTAGCCTGTTGGCTTTCGATCAAGTGACAAATGAATTTAGCAGCACTTAAAGATATAGAGGCAGAATAGCACTTCCCCAACTAGTCCCCAGCTGTTAATGTTATTGTTATGTTGCATTAACACATTTCAAGCTGCATTATTTCGCCTATCTGTGATTATGGCTGTTTTTGGTTGCAGCTCTCTGTGCAGCTCTGTTACATAGCTCAGTGTTCGAGCCCTGTTTGAAATGGTTTTAATCTGTATTTGATAAATTATGAAAAATACGCTTTTTGGTTTCTTGTCCTGTTTGGGCCCTGCGTTCCCCTCCCATATCAGATAGCATGGGAAAGAACACTGATCAGAAAAGATTAACAGGAGTATGTGAGCTGCATGTGTGCCACATCATTCCACCTTCTGGCAGCAGTGCTGTGCAATGTCTGATGTCAGTGTATAAGCTGGGGAGTTGCATTTATTGTAGAGTTAAATCCCACTGTATTCCTGACAGGTGATGTGAAGATACTCTTCCTCCAAATTCCTCTCTCTCTCTGCCTCTCATCGCCCATGGCAGCATGGCTGGCTCACTGGCTGTGTTATCATACTCTCCTGGCCAATGACGGAGCTCTTGATGGAGCCCAGAGACCATGAAGGGATACCTAATATTGCTGTAAGCGGCATTTACAAATCCTTCATTCCTACATGGACTAAAGTCCTCTGCGAGAGGGAACAAAGCTATTTAAAGATGGTGTAGAAGAGTCAGTAGGGAGAACATCCTGCCTAACTTCCTTCCCGCTCCATGTTGTCCCTCTTGCCCCACAGCTTCTTTTTCCAAGGTTTGCTCCCCTCTGATCTGTGCCACATTTTATTTGCAAATAACTGTCATACACAAGCTGACACTTCATGGATTCACCTATTCATTTGTGAGTAATAATACAGTAAGCCATGAATCTGTGACTTGCATTTTATTTACAAACAGTGCTTCTCATTCCTTTTATTCCAAAAGGTTTAAAAAAAAAAAAAGTTTTGTGCTCATGAAAGTTAGGAATTCAGTACTGGCTTTAATTTGTTTTAATTTGCTTAACAAGGATCTAAACTCAGCTCGAACAACATACCTTGGTGTTGACCTGCAATAATTCTACACTTAGTTCTCAAACTTTGCTGAGTGGAGTGTGCTATCATATTGTCATATCATGTGTTGTAGCTTTTATAATCCTAATAATTGGGCGTGAAGATGATGCCACCAATGATTAGGGATGAGCAAGATCAGGTTTTCTTACTCTGAATTACTCTAATATCATTGGATGGAAAATATGACTTGAATGCATAGGTTATTGGACTCATATTCAAGGCACTATTTTAAACATGGAATAAAAAGAGTGAATGGCGAGGAAGGAGAAAAGAGGAAATCCAGTAAGAACTGGAGTGGAAATGGGGCAGAATGAAAAACAAATTCAGGGAGAATAGGCAAAGAGAAGCAGAGAGAGGGAGAAAAAAATGTTAATGCAAAAAAAAAAAAAAATAGAGCACATATAACGTGTATTAGGGCACCAACTTTGCCAGACTAGCTTTTAGGGCCATTCTGTCTTCTATTCCTAATATCATTTAGCTCCAGCTTCCCTTTAAACTAGAAATCCCCCTTTTTGCCATTTGAATCTTTCCTGAAAAATGTAAGTTTAAATTCCACAAAAAAATTACTTTGCAAACACAAAAATAGTACGGCTTCCAAAATCTCTAAATCCCACATAGCTCTGCCACAAGTACTTGTGACGTGGGCATAATTTAAACCCAGGGGTCCAGAAGTAGATGGCTTAGTGCACTAACTCCCAGTGCACCATCTAGTCCCCTAAAAACCATATTTTTGACAATTAGAAGTAAAATAAAATTTTTCTGCAAACAACCTTGTCAGTTTTTTTGTAAATAAATAAATACCTTTAGCTACAAGCATGATAAGCCTTTATCTCAAGGTGGTAAAAATGTTGCTACAGTTGAAAGAAAAATAATTCTTTGGAATATGCAAAATATCCAAGCTAGTGCCAATATTGATGTAGTAAATAATATAGGTGGACGACATGAGTTATGAAGCTCATGTACTGAGACAGAAAGTAAAACAGTTTGTCCTGATCATATCACATATCACAAGCTATACACAAGACATTTATTTTCTGCTTGTGGTGGTGGATCGTTTCATTTGGTGAAGCATTTCTACTGATGCTAATAGGTTTAGAAAATGTCACATCCTGCTGTTCATATGTCAGTGGGATTAGCCTCCCCCTTCAGGTGCAACTTGACATCTGATGTTGTTGTAAATTTGTATTAAGATTAAAAATGTACTTAGGGTTGTGGAATTGTACAAGCACAGATCTGTAGTCAGGCTAAGAGCTCGTTTTAACTAGCCTCTTCAAATGTACAGATAAAACATAGATATCTTTTAATTCTCATCTGTTATATTAGGAAAACTCTTATCAGTTATATTAGGAACATAGATGAACCAAAAAAAGTTGATGTCTCACATAACATGAAGTGACAGAATGATCCAGGTGTGACTCCACTGCGATCAGTGAGGTTATTCCAGGAGTCAGTTTAGGTTAGGATGTTTGTCTGTAGTTCGTATAAACAGTTTACAAGTAGTTTGCTACCTAAAGGCAGATCATACTATTTGGCACACTTTGACTTGGAAGAGTAAAAACACGTTGTGTGCTATGCCGACCCTTGAAAAGGAGTCCTATCTGTTTATATGCTTCATACCATGTTAATTTGTGTATAAAAATAAACTTAATCATCCTTGTGCTAATTCCCATTTTCGGTATAGGTGCTCATCTGCCTTAGGTTTTCTAATAGAAAATCCCTTCCTCCAGCTAACTACAGCCCCAATTCGGGAAAACACTTAAACACGTTATGATTTAGGCACATTGTATTAATGGAAACAAGAATGTTTCTAATTGTTTTGCTAAAACTTCTATAGTGGGAAGTCAGGTTAGTAGGAGAGGAGAGGAGATATTTCTTATAAGGTTCATCAGTAAAGTGTAATTTGATTAATTGACCCATACGAGTACTGTAGAAACTTCACTTTGGACATCACTGAGAAGATACCGTGTAGTGATACTTTCTATTTTCTTAGTACTTTGCAAACATTCACTTAACATTAATTAATGCAAACATTACTTAATCTTTTTACTACCTCTATGAGCAGGTATTATCCATATTTTACAGATGAGAAAACAGAGGCCAATCCATGTAATGTCAGAGAGGGCTTAGGATGAATTTAGCAATTCCTGGCTCCCTGTGCCATGCTTTAGACCACTAGTTTAGACCTTCTCAAATGAGCTCCAAGTTCAATGAAGAAACAAAACTGGAGCAATTTGCTACATAGAATGGCGCAAGCAAAAAAAAAAAAAAAAAGCCACAGCTAGCTTACAGCAGGGGTATTCAATTTTTTTTTCCAGTGTCCGAATTTCTTAGTCAAGATATAGCCAAGGTCCATACACCAAAAAAAATAATTTAAAAAAAGTTATAGTAATAAGTAAATAAAAAGATTTCAGATCCATTCAGAAGTGTCTGGCTGTCCAGATTTGGCCTGCAGTCCACCTGTTGACTACCCTGGCGTACAACATCAGCATCCTAAATGCCATCTCAGCTTATGTTGTAAGGAGAACTACTCACTGTAGGGCTGATCTGCAAGCCCTCACTCATAAGAGACGTCTTCATGCAACTGTTTTCAGGAATGGCTTTAATTAGGTATACATTTTAAAATACAGCTGTTAACACCAAATCTTGCATCAATTTAGACATAATGGTCGACAGGTCTAATAACCATGGAATGAACTCCTAAACAGCTACCAATCTCAAACTAATAAATGCAGTAGTTTATGGCAGTTGCTTATTTTCCTTAAATAAGAAAGGGCAATGTAATTATATGAATGCCAAGTCATTTGAAAACAGCCTGTTTTTTATGATATGCACAGTTGCATATTGGTTTCATATTCAAACAAGGCAAAATTACTTGCCTGCAATTTTTAGAGAATGTTAACTTTATCCAAACGCATAACATGGTTGTTAAAATGTATAAAAATTCTTTAGCTTCCTCACATGCTTTAGGTAAGATCTCAGTTGTCTGTAACTTAATTTAAGGGAGGTGCAGACATCAGTGATCTTTTTCCAGTAGTCTTCGGTGAGATATGGGTTTTAAGTTCTAAAGTGTTTCTCCTTCAAGCTTTCTGCCTTTCTGTTGGTCTCTGAAGTTTTCAGTTCCTTCATATATTGTGTCTGTCAAGGGAAGCTGTTTGTGTGGCCTCTTCTGGAAAAGGACATGCTTTCTTACCAAGCCCAGGCCAGATACTTTAGGGACCTAAACTACATTGTTAGATGGGCAGCTACAGCTATGTCTCCAATTCCAAGTCCATTGACCTACCTGAAATTGAACAACGTTTATTCCAAATTGAATGCTGCTGAAGTGTCAGAGCTTTTAGGCTTTGTGTCTTAAAAATACAACACTTAATATTCAAATTATTACAGTGGCAATTCTTCAGGGTTGGAAAAGTCAGATGGAAAATTAGAAACTGTTTTAACACGGTGAATGTTACTTAGTGTGTTGGCAGTTCAGAAAACTTGATATGGACAGAAAACTGGATATGAAGTGCCTATTCCTATTCAATTCAGTGTTCATTAAAAATTAATTAATTCAAGAGGAAGCAGTGTTGTCCAGTAGACAGAGCACAGAGCTTTGATTCAGGCGAGGTGAGTGCAATTCCTGACACTGCTATGGACTCACTCTCCTTTGTGATGTGAAGTTTGTTCTAATCCGTGGATGAAAACTGATTTCTTAATGCAAACAATAAACAAAAAAGGAAGTTGTTTTACATTGTCCTACACTCCTCACCTTGTGCTTAAAAGTAGCTAGTGCAATGTTGCCAGCCTGACAATTTCATCATAGTTTTCTGGCCTAACTTCAAAGCAACGCAAAACTTCATGTTCAAACTTTTATTCTTGGGTTTGAGGAAGTGAAGAGGGGCAGTGTGAGAGAGACTGTGAAAAAGGGAGAGCTAATGAGAAAAATTGTGTGTGTGTAAGTATGAGAGAACACATATTAAGGCACCTGCTTGTGTCATCCTAGCTTTTGGAAGCGTAATATAGTACAGGCTTCACATTAGTGTTTTAAAATTGAATCAGCCTTTTAAAAAACAAAAGTATATTATGTTATGGGGAGGAAAGTTTGAGAATTCAAACTAAGTTTGTAAAGACACGTGCAATTTGAGAGGTTTGCAAAACACTGAACTCCACAAGGTTTACCCTTCCCTTCTTTCTCCCTCTTCAGACTAAGGCCGTAATCTTGCGCCATGTCACGCCATTGATTTTATGCAAAATCCCTCATTGACTGCAAGCACAAACTCTCGTAGTGACTGTGTTTGGCAGAGCTAGAATGGGTAACGGAGTGTTGCATGCTGCAGTGTGGATCTCAGACTTTGGGCTGCTCAGAACAAGATAACTTGGAGGCTCAGAGGAGCACTGGAGTGCGCCTCACAGTTGCTGTAAGCAGGAGACTCGTACTCTCTTCTGCCCCCTGCAGATTATACTTACGTCTGCAGCATATTCTGTGGGTGGGCTTGGAGGGGAAACAGGAGCATGAGCATGGTCTCTCAGGCACATAGATCTCTGTCACTTGAGACCGGGGAGTGCTCAGACCCCCTTGAACATAAGCAACGGAGCTTCAGAAGGTTATCCAGCCCTGCTGCTACATGGATGTGCTAGGAGAGAAGAGGCTACCACTAAATAAACCTCCTGCCAGGACACAGAATGTGCCATCCAACCATCCTAACCTCCATTCCTATTTCCTCTCCCCTCCCAATAGGCAATCAAAGATCCAACTCAGGAGGGCAGTACATAGGCTGGCCAGCAGCTCCTGCAGCTGGAAATAGATCAGTGTTGTGTGCAGTCAGACCAGATTTCCGCAGGATCGTTCTCTGCCTCATTTGACTATGGCTCTCTTTGCAGAGTTATGTTACATTCACACACGCAAGCGTCGGGCCCAGTCCTTTCTGCTTCGTTTTGTCTTTAGGAGAGGGTGTCAGGTCCCTCCCCTGCCTGCTCAAGAGGATATATGAAGGGAGAGGAAATGAGGTTGTAGGTACCTATCTTGGGTCCTTTCCAATTACCGCTTTTCTTTTGGGATGGAAGTTTGCTGGACCCCGACCCCCCACAAGTCAGCTGTAGATGTCAGTGCTAGTCCCCCAACTATGTCACCCCCGAATATGGCTTGTAGAACCTATATCCACGTATAGTGTTGTTGCAGCCTCACAGAAGATGTTAATTCTATTGAACTGTCCTGTTTACGTGATTAAGCTTAACAGTTTTCTTCAGAAATGCTCTCTTGTACTGGATCTGTCAGTTTAGGTCATTTAACTTTTTTTTTTTTTTAAACTTGCAGGAGTTCTCGTATCAGAGCTGTCTTTAACACTATTTGGCAAGGGCACGAATGGGTGCTGTGCTCATATGAAGTGTCTTCTACCCATAGTTCTCCGGCCCTGCCCTGAGACCTCCCCTCGTTAGCATGTCACTCAACCCATATCACAACATACACTTAAAATCTAATGAACAGAACAGAAATCCTTAAAAGTGTCAAAACGGGTGCCCGTCACTTTGCTTTCGTGTTGCTTGCCTTCCACAGAGCCTTCCTTGTCCATGCTATGGTCAAATGTATTTGTTGCAGGCTCCTTGGAGAAACGCCCTTGGCTGTCTATTTGTCTGGGAAGAACAGGAGCGTATTTAGTGATGTATTAATTTCTTGAGAAGAGAATGTCAGACTAGATTTGAAGCAGAGTGTGATATAAAGAGTTGTACTGGGGTAAGGGGCAAAGCCATACCATAGCAGCAACTCGGTCATCTCAGCTTGGCCCTGGGAGATCCATAGAAGGAAATGGAGAGGAATCCTGCTAGTCTGGCACCAAGCAAGTCCCCTCAGCAGACATCTTTGAGATTTTCAAAGTTTAAATTTAGATGTAAAAGGATATGTTGAGCACAAAAGCTTAACAGAGATGCTGCTCAAAGAGATACTTATAAAACTGAAATAAATCTTTAAAAGCTTCGGATACAGCAGCAGGCTCCATGCAGCGCTGCAGCACTTCCCATGGAAGCCTGTTGGCCGGGACTTCAGTAGTGACGTCAAAAGTCCTGCAAGTTGCACCTTGAAGTAAATTGGTCATAAAATGGGTCTAAGTGGCAGCACAGCGTAATTTGCATTGGTTTGGCGTCAGAAAAATGCACAAACCAGGTATACCTCATATACTGAGGAGACAGAAGGTGATATAACAGGAACAGCAACTAACAGGGTAGTGTAAAATAAAGTAAGCCTTCACTGTAGCTTATTCCACACCATCCCCAACACTTCTGGGGCCAAAAACTTCACGGGGTGCTGCCGCCCTTGCTTATGCCAGATCTGAATTTGGTCCTGATAGATTATAAAATTAGTCTGACAGTAATTTTGCACACTGACTGAATGCCCAAACTGGCAAATGAAACTACTTTGTGACGTGCCCATACATATTTATGTCTGTCAGATTAGGCCATCATGTATGTCACTGCTGAATTTTGGCCCCTGGAATCTAAGGTTTTAATTTATTTTTTCTTTGTGACTATTTAAGATTTACTCATGTCTCTGAAATGCTCTTGCTGTTTCTGTTTCTTCCCCCACCCCTCAAGCTTCCTCACTGGTTGAATTTGGCCTGAATGAAGAGCACTTTTTCCAGATGAAGATTGATGTATATTCTTTGATGTGGATTTTCATTGCATTGCATTGGGGATTTAGGTCTGCAATTCCCATAAATGTTCATATAAGTTATGTGGCTGAATACGCCTGCACCACAGTGAAAAGTTACCCCTAAATTTCCATTAGAATGGCATGTGTACAAAAATACACTAAAATGTTGATTAAACATAGACTCTTATCCAAGAGTCTTAATTATGGATCATTGACTGGTGGAAAAAAGTAGATCAGACTCAGGCTTTCTCCAATAAACACTCAGAGTTTAAATCTGATCTGTCTTACTCCACTGAGTTCAGTGAAGTTACTCTTGATGTACTGTAAACCAGTATAAGTGAGATCAGAATCAGACCTTCAAAGATCAGGAACAACCTGAACAAGACAGATGTTTCTGTTACTCCTGAAGTAGCAAATCCTCTAGCTCTCAGATTGTTTCAAATACAATTTGCCTCCTATGATAATAAAAAAGCATTTGGTTGTCCTAATTCAATAAGTGTCAGGCAGATTTTTTTTCAAGGCTGTTTCAGGAAAGGTAGCTAAAAGTATTTACGTTTCCTAATTGAGATGAGCTATGTATCTCTCTCTTACATCCTGTCAAAATCTACAAAAGATTTAACTGAAATAAAATTTAGCATCTTAAAAGATTGTTTGGTTACTGGTATGTTAGTTGGTTCAATGTCTTAGCCTTTTTTCTCTTCTGTGCCTGGCTACTTCTAGAAGGAAACACTTTTGCTAAACCAATGAAGGTTCCTGGGAAATGACTGTGACTTACTATGAATTGTATGTGCAGTTGTTTCTGGAACTTTTTCATTGTAAAGAGATACTGAAAATGTTCCACTTATTTTATTTTTAGGAATAATTAATAAATAATCAAAGAAAGTGTCCTAAGAAGATTATTTAAATCAAATGAGCAAAATAATATGCATATTTAGATTCTGTAGGCAGAGATAACAGTAAACTTTGAATCCAGAAATGCTTGGACATATGCAGTTTTTTTCAAAATCTTTTTAATTTAAGTAAATTCAGCCATACAATAAAAGACTCAAATCACATATCAGTGTTTGACCCACAACTCTAGAAGGTGTCCAGAGAATATTGGTGTTTTCAGCAGAGGATTACACTAATGAGGAAAAAATGATAGGATTTACTTTTTTAGGGTATTTTCCATATATTCAGTGAAGGGTTGCCTTTTATTGATATATCTGTGTCTCTTGCTAACAGAGTAGTTTTATTTGGTGCTGCAGAATACTGTCAAATATTTTAATGTACTGCATATAAAGTTGGCGAAAGAATTTTAAAGGTTGCATTTATTCTGCAAAGAAAAGGAGTTTCATTCCCTGAGCACTGCAGAGCAATGGTATCTCTTAGAAGAATCATAATTTGTCAGTATCAGAACTTTCACGTTCAGCTTCGCACAGTGGTAAAATACAGTCAATTCTGAGTAAATGGATTGCATCTGAAAAGTTATAGTTGTGTTTTACAACTCTATAGAAATGAATGTCACAAGTTTTTTTTTTTTAAATAAATTACTATAAGGAGCCTATAGGAGTCTACCTACGTGGATAATCCAAGTAAAAATTGGAATAAAATATGTCTGTACCCTAGCAAAAGGATGAAGATTTAGTGGCAACTCCCCCCACAAGCACTGTAACAATATTTAACTTGCAAAAGAAAAATAAGTGCCTAAAATTAAAGAAGAAAACTTGATAGAAGCTTTTTGCTCTCTGGTTTCCCATCATTTAAAAGGATGTCTTTAAAGAACCTTAGAACATTGAAAAGAACAGCAAGTTTTCATAGCATTTGATTTTTTTAACCACAACAAAAAATCCCTTCATAAGTAGACTTGCTCTAAAAGGCACATGTTCCTGAAAGTTTTCTGCTTGGGTGACTACGACTTTGTCGAAATTGAAAGGCAGGGAAAAAAGGAATGCTCCAGCTTGTATAAGAAATGAACCTTTGCCCAATCACTTTTTGTTTCTGAATAAGGTAACTTTTTGTGGGTGTGAAATTTGAAAGCAATAAGGTATGTGGGTCCTTTCTCTTTATTGGTTCTCAAGAGTCGATCAGATTTTTATTCTTTTAGAGCAGGCCTGAAGTTGTGAGATAAAGCAGCTCAGAAAAAAATGTTCTCAAGCAGATGCTTTTAAGAGACAGAAATCATGAATTTCTTGAATTGCAACCACTCTGGGGGTGGCTACAATGACTTTTTGACAGTGACAGTAACTCTGCCTTGTCTTTTTGAGCCCTTCTTTGGCCCATTCACTCCGGAAAGCTGCTTAAGCGCACTTAAGCGCATTAGCATTTGGATGCTAGGGGACCATATTGACCCTCATTTGGAAAGTTTAAATGAGTGAAAGATGGAGCGATTTGTTAGGGCTTTAGAAACCAGCTTTAGAGAGCGGCGGGTTTTCCGCTTTGGTTTGTTCGGGTGCTTGTTCTAATCTGGTGGGCTGTTTAAAGGCGACCAGACTGATTTGTGACACATGAGTCCAAAGGGCTATTTTTTTGGGCTTGACCTGATTAGCTAATCTGTGCTTTGAATTTCAATGGCTGGTATCAGAGGGAGTGCACTTTGGGAATGGCTCACTGTTGGATTACCTCATTGGTAACTGCATACAGACACAGATGGCAAAATGTTAATTACTTGTCAAAAGAGACAAAATGGGATCTAAGGTAAATTGTGGTGATGTGTGGAAAAAGTGGTTAGGTCTATGTTAAAAAAATTAAATGAAATCAAAACTGCAGTTCCCTGAAGGATTTGGCATACCACTCCTTCTCTGTCCTCTCAGCATGACCTTTGCCAGTTTAGTTATAACTTCCCTGTGTTTTCAGAAGTCTGATCCATTGAACAAAAGTGCTCTGAAAATTTGTGAACACAACCACCATTTTTGAAGGGTGTTTTGTGTTACTGTAAGCAGGGGTTATTGTTTTTTGAGCTGTGTGTTTTTCAAACATTCCAACAGCAGTGTTTGTGCTGCTTTAATTCATGGTTGTGCCAGAATTTGCGTTAGGAGTCCCTCTTGCCAGGGATTTATAATTTAGGTGTAGTAATATTTATGAGAGGTGAAAAATTAATATCCAAAAGAAGACACTCACGAGGGAATATTTTTAGCTAAATGAGAGGGGAAAATCAGTTAGCAATTTTTAAGTTCATAGGACTGAAGAGAAAGATCAGATTTATTTGTATTATATTTTTGTTATGATACACTCAAAAGTTATCATTTAAAAATGAAATTGTATGACTTATTATTTATCTGTACTATTCTGGCATGTAAGGACTCCACTCGAGGGCCATGGCCTCATTGTGTGAGGTGCTATATAGAGTATAAACTAAATAAATAAAGCTGTTGGTATTCAAGTATGTGTTTGGTTATATTTGTTAGTACGTACATTTGTTGAGAAGAGCAGTTACTGCAGATGTTAAGCATCATCTTAAAAATAAATGAAGAAGTGTTTTTGCAAATATGCTAAAAATCCCATTAGTCTTTCTGAGACACAATGCACTTCTAACATAAGTCCAGCATAATGTATTTTTTCAGGAAGGAAAGAAGCAAAAAGTAAAATGGTAGATGGAATGGATGGTTTTGCGGCTAAAGGTAAATTGGATTCTATTTCAGATGCTGCTACAGACTTTCCAGGTGACCTTGGCCAAGATGATAAGAGGCAAATTCTGTTCTGATATTGGTGAAATCCTGTTTGTATCAGATTCCTAAGTAGCCTACACAGATGTTATGCCACATCTGAAGTTGATCTTAGGTTCAGTTTCCCCATCTGTAAAATGGGGTAATGATACATTTGTAACTCTCATAAATTCACTAAGGATTGCAAAATGCTTTTACAACCTTAGACAGAGGATCCTTAATAACTATAGAAGCATAACACATTTATTTTATTATTAAATATTATGCAAAACCAACACAAATTTTCTGGCCATCATGAAAAAGAATAAAAATGCACTACAAGTAAATCCCCACTTTCTTTGTTCTGGGTTTCTTTGCACTGTGTAGTTGAAACACTAACAAAAAAAACCTCTATTCAATTCTCCTAATCCTACATTATATCTCGGCCCAAATTCAGTAGTCTGTCCTGTTTTATCAAAGCACTTACCCATTTGCCTAACTTGAATAGGACTTAAGCATACGCTTAAATTTAAGCATATGTTTAAGTGCTTTGCTGAATCCTCCAGCTTTCTATCTGTAATTGAATGCAACAGAAAAGTCCCTTTCACAATAGGCATGCCTAAAGCTGATTAATATAAAACATTCTAAACATTAAAGCTAGTCTGTACACAGACAAATGGAAGAGAAGTCAAAAACAAGCCTGACATTCTGTCTGGAATTCATACTGTTGAGCCTAGATAAGTGTTAAACTTAAATATGTCTTATCCCAAAGATCTGAGACTCCCAAAATATTTAGGAGTACAGTGCAGTCACTTGTTGAGAAGGGTGATCATAAAAGAGGATTTGCTTCTCCTACAGACTTAGCCAATTGTAAAGTTATAAAAGCCTAGTTTATATTTATAAATTGAAACCACATTTGAGCATGAAACTCAGGTGAAGCTTGTACATTAGATTATCGGGGCTCCTAAATTGCTACATGTATCACTGGTGGTATCTGTGCTTGATGTTCCATCAATTCACTTGACAATATTTTAAGAAAGTGGAATGTGAAACAATAACGTTTGAGGGCTGCTGGGCTAGCAGAAATGGCTGTTGAGAATGGCACAAGTAAAATGTGTAATGCAGGATCATGTAACACTGTCACAATTTTTAAAGTAAAAATGTACAGTGCAGCGAGTGAAGAAGTTAATGTTTGCTTTAAAAAGAATTTTCTTGGTTTTGTCGGTTTGTGTCAGAACATGAATGTAGCTCATTAGTTACATTTTTAGTGAATTGAGACACATTAAATTAACAGTGTTTTGTATTTAACATTGACCTACAGCAAAAACACACGCTTCACCAAGCATTGGATCAAGCCATTGATTGAGAAATTTCCACAAAAAGGGGGTTTATCTTTCTTATGAAATCATCTCTCTCTTGCTTTCTTTTTTATTAGACACTTTGTTCAAAGGCTACAATGCAGACTATCCGGGCAGCTGACACAAATGAAGTAGTCAAGCTAATATTCCGTGAATCTGATAATGACCGAAAGGTATGTAACCAAATACAGATGTATCATAGAAGCGAATATAAAGATTGCTGAATATCTCCTTTTCAGACTTGCAAATATCAAAGGCAAAGTTCATTTCTGGCTATAAATTCTGGAAGTCACTTGGCTCCAAAAATTTAGTTACAAAATGTAAACTAAGATAATTTAGCACCTCATCCTTTATGGTGATGTGCAGCATCTTGCAGGATTGAGTTCTTAAGTGTAAATTATTGTATGATTTGTGATGAAAGTATTTGATAAGGTATACACTTTTGTGAGAGGCATTTTACATAGCTCTGCAAATATGAGACCTTATGCATCATCATTTAGGGTGAAAATACAGATGTCCACACTCTTTAGCACTGTTAATTTAATCTTGCTAGCTGTTTGCCAGGGAACCAAATGGACTGATTGATAGGGAGAGAGATTTAGAGATCTAAAAATGTATTTTATTTTTAAGGGTTGAAGTTATATAGTTGAGAGTGACTGACTGCCTAATTGTTTATATAATGACCAGTTGGTCCAGAAGTTCTTTTCTGATTTATTTTCTGCTTTACTTTTTCAGGTTATGTTACAGTTAGAAAAGAAGCTCTTTGACTATTTTAATCAAGACGTTTTTAGAGACAACAATGGCACTGCGGTAAGTTTGTGGCTACGCAACATTTGAGAAATAAGTAATGTTTTACGTATGTAGATTTACAGTGTGCACATGAGATCAGAAGTGAGATCCAATTGGACAAAATAGCTCAAAGGTAAGTTACCTTTTTTGGGGTCTAAATATATTACTGTGGATGGAAAATGGATATTGACTATCTTCATATACCAATATTTTTTTTGTTTTGGAACATTTGGTCCAATCTATTCTTGACACAACCTTTCTTTATATTATCTCACTAGAAATTCAAGCTTGCCCCTCTATATTTATCTTTTACATATTTCTCTTTAACTTTTTTATTTGATATCAACTTGGAAGTTTTTAATTTAATTCTTCTTTCCGTACAGCTTTGTCTGCTGAACAAAGTCCCTCCTCTTTGTTGCAATTTACACTACACTAGTGGCATTTGAAATGACAGTTTGGATGATTTCACATTGGACCACATGCCCCCACACACATGCCTGCATGCAAAGACATATGCAGACATCCTACTTTAACATATTACATTTCAAAATCAGCTGCCATTCCATTCACGCACCGAGAAGCAGGAAATCTTCCAGGTCAAGCATGGTAGGAAAAAGATAAACGATATAATGAGCCATTGGAGATAATCTAATCTTCATGGTCTAGTTAAACACGCAGCACCATGATCACTAAAAACAAACTACCTATCTAAAAGGATAAATGTTCCTATGCCGAATTCAACCAAAAAAATCCATCGCATCCTTCATCAACCCGCGGTCTTGTACCAGCCTGACAGAAATTTAATTCAAGCTGGCTCCTGAAAATAATTATTGTATTTTAAGAGTAGTAATCATTGGTCGGGACATGATTGAATGTGTCCATGCCTATTGACTTTTTCTATGATTTATAGCTTTGTTTAGTCGATATTCCCATCGAAATTGTATAATTAATTATAAGTGGGGCTGTCAGGTCTGCAGGATGGAGTGCCCTGATGAGTATTTGGGAAGATTAAATTTTCCTTAGCTGTACCGATGCAAGGCTTGGGAATTTTCACAGCACTATGGCTGTTGGATAAAGATGTTTTCTGTGTGTTTAGCAACTGCTTTAGCTCAAGAGCCATTGATTTTCTGAGTTCTTTTTTTATCAGTGTGGTGTCTCTTCAGTAAAAGTGGAATTTGTGCAGCTGTGACAAGATCTGACAAATATTTATTATAAACAGCCTACTTTATCATTGTCCATACACAGTTATTCTGTCTTTTTTACATTGTAATCAGCGAGAAGAATTCTTAAGATAGATGTAGAAATGGTTATCATGTTTATGAAAAATCTAAAACATATACAAATTATCAATTCAGCAGAAATACTGCAGAGTTTCCAAAATGAAATATTTCTAGTCTTATATATTTTCCAAACTTCTGCAACTGTCCCTGTTTACCCCCTCCCCCACAGAAAAATGGCATGTACAGTGAGCAAGTGAAGACTCTTCTGTGTCATTCTGTTTAAAAAAGATCAGTGCAAATAGCAGCTGTACTAAGGTGTGAAGTAAGATAGAAAAGAGAAAATCCATGTTAAGTCTCTAACTAATGCAAAATTGTCATTGAACACCAAGTGAAAACTACCTTAGCATTATAATGTAGCTTAGTAATGTATTCTTAGTACCTCTAGAACCCAGTTCAACCTTGGTATAACTCCATTAACTACAATGGAGTTACAGAGCCTAGGTGCTTCAGTGATGAATGTTACAAAAGAAATAAAGGGAAGGATGGAATGCATGAAGAAAAGAGTTACACGAGGCTGAATTTGGCTCTGATTGTCACATGAATTCCCAAATATAGTGAGCTTAAATGGATATCTAAAAGTAGTACCTTTGAGATAGAAAAGCATAGAAATGTTAGCGTCATCCTCAGGCCCAACCAAGTTCTCTTGTACAATACTTTTATTTCCTGCTGATCCAGAGGCTGGCCTGGGACCAGTTCAGCTCTGAGAACAAGTTTGAGAAGCCTCAGGGCTCTTCTAACTTGTGTTGGCTAGTAACAGCCTCCAAGGGGCCACTACACTAGCAGGGGATTGTTAGAGTGCTGTGGTGTTCCAGCCACTCCCCGTTGCAGGTTATGCTCCCAACACACCCAAACAGCAGAGGGCTCACAGTGTGGGGGAATCCTCAGCTGGCTCATTTAGCTGGTTTTATAGCCTTTTTGCACCACTGGAGCAGGATCTACAATCTGGACTAACGTTCCTGGTGTTTACACTGTTCTGTGTGGAGAAGTCAGCCAAAGACCTTGGCTTTACATTTGGATTTTCCTTGTTTACAAAGATAAGCATAAACAATGTCATATTATCGATGTCCTTAGGTGAATGCCATAATTCAGAAGTTTCTTAAATAAATCTACACTTTTTCCTTATATATTCAAACTACTTCAAATAATTTATACGAACTAATTAGGATATAACTAATTATTTGCTGCAAGATAGCTCATGTTCAGGAATTTCCTGTTAACTTGAAAAACATTAGAAAGAAAAACAATTCAAGGAGAATTAATTATTTAATGAGAAAAAATCATAATTGTTATTGATTTATGCAAAGGCACCATTAACTAAATGCTGCCAGTTCAGCAGCCAATTAAATAAATATATAGCCGGAATCTAAAGACTATTAATGACTCCAGGAGAATGATTAAATCATTAAAAATATTTTATAATCTTTAGCCACAATCAAAAATGAAAAATGGTTTCATATATTCATATATTTCACATAAACTATATTCATGAACTATTTCAGCAGGAAAATCATATTTCGTCCTCATGAATTTGACCATTACTGTACTCTAGGAGTTTTCAATGAACTCATTATCCTAGCAGCTCTGAAGCTGGTCCCGCTTCCACTGCAATTAATAGATAGTTTGGCCATTGACTTCAGTGGGAGCAGAGCAGGATTTTGGTGATGTTTGTTGAACTATCTCATCTACTGCTTGTAGAAACTGTAGTCAGACTATATGTGTGTAACATTTGTCCTCCTTCCTTGCTGCATCTTCATGAAAAGGCTATATGTATTACTTCCTTTGTCTACCCTCTTCTTTTGGGACCTAGGCTCAATCCTTCCTAGAGATAAGTCACCTTTGCACCACTCCAGAGGCACAAAGGAGGTTTAAAGCTGCCTTAAGAGGCAGCTGAAAACTACTGCAACTTGCGGGAACCTTTGGCTGTCTTTACACTGTCTACTTCCTGAATCACAGATGCATCAGGGGTACTCTAGGGACAGTTACAGATAGGAACAGAGAGCAATGAAATATGGTGATCCTAGACCAGTTGAATGATTCATAAGGAATTGTTCTTCTCAGCATTTGTATTTGGGTCCAAAACAGACCACAGCTGATTCTAGGATTGCCAGGTGGCGTAACATTATTTCTGCTCTGCCACTTTTCAAGTGCTTTCACATATTCATGCAGCAGTATGTGGCTGCAGGTTTGCTGGCTCTGTTCTGTAAGTCACAGTAAAGCCCAATAACCTTTGGCTTCAGACACCATGAAAGGGAAGTGTTTATATTTTTCTCCCTACTGTACTTTTTGGATGGGATAAGACAAAATGAAGGCCCTGTTTGTGTTGGTTTTGTTTTGTTCAGATCTACTGTCAAATACCCACTTCTTCCAGCAGATCCCAAATAAGTTTCCAGAAAATAGAGAATAAAATCCTATAACAAGTACTTTACCTGGCTCTCTGGCCTCCTATCTTGTGTCCAACAAAAGGTATCTTTCTCAGGGTTTAATCCCTATGATCCAAAGGTTTTATTAGATTAACTAACATACATAAAATAAGAGAATTAGAATGTGTTATAAAAATGGTTCAGGTTATAAAGATTGATTTCTCCGTATTTCAAACAAATATTTAAAGTAAGTATTGAGCAAATTAATTTGAGATTTTCTTAATGCAGATGTTAATCTTTTCAAAATGATCAGTAATTACTGATTTTTTTAAATATTCCCAAAGAGACCTAAAAGGATTTGTGGGGGTGAGAGGGAAGGAGGAAGAGGTTTAATCCACAAGGGACCTTTATTAAGCTTTTTTGTGTGAATATGTGTGCTTATGAAGTTAAGGAACTGGCATCACTGAAAATGTATTAATCAACAGATAAGATATAGCACAATGCACTCTTCCCAATGGCCTTGGCTCTGACCCTTTTAAAGATAATGGGAATGCTGTCCACTAAGAACTAGATTAGGACGATCAAATGCATTTCATCAGGGTTTGACTTGAACCATGATCCCAGAGGTGAAAAGGCAGAGGTTTATCCACTGAGCCACCTAGCCCCTGTCCAGATAAAATCTTGAATATGATATATAAGGGGTAAATTAAGATAGAGAAAGGAAATTGATTGCTCAGAATCACAGTTGCCTAGGACTGGGGAAGAGGGAACCTATACACCTGAAGCTGTCACAGCAATATTCTTAATTTAAAAATGTACTCTGAGTTGACTGTTTTTCACATAATATAAATGGAAAATAATATAATGCAACTATGCTTTACTTTAAAACAGTATTGACCTGCTTGGATTTTTGTTTGCTCAATTCAATACTCAGTTGGTGTGCAGTGGGATGGGTTGTAAAAGTCCAACATGGGGAACAATGGAGGGAGCAAATCTAATGATCTGACTAATAAATTCCACTAACAAATGTAAAGTCAATAAATGCTTGGGAAGCTGGGTTGTACAATTAGCAAATATGTCTCTCTTTACAATATGTCAGGGTGTCAATTCAATCCAAGACTGGTGTTCCACATTTGTAGATTATTCTCTTGTAGAATTGTTCTCAGCACTCCATGGTCACAAAACTACCAATGGTGCCTGATGACTCTTTGCTCCACTTTGCTGTTCTCAACACTACATGTAAGAATCAAAACCAGTTCATGTGTACATGCAGCAGTGTTGAATACTGTTCTAAAGCATTCCATCTGTCCTGGGATTAGTTTAATCCAGCTGACATATTTTGATGTACAGTAATATTTTTAAACTGAACTGCATAAAAGCTAACAACGTATTCTGTAGCACAAAAGCACATTTGTGTATAACTGATTACTCTGAGAGACCAATACTGTAGTCTTCAGGTAAACTTCTCATTAACAACAATGGAAATTTTGCCTGAGTAAAGACTGCAGAGCCTGGACCAAAGTTATTATTCAGTTAGTGTATTTTTACATCCCCATAAGTAACACTACAGCTGTATTATATATCTGTTTTCCTACATTTTTAGGCCTGTATCGAACTGAAATCCCCAAATCCCACATGTTCAGCGCAGTACATTCCACAGTGCTAATTTCCTAGTGGTACAAATTCATGCTGTATTTCATTACGAGAGACATTTAAAAATTTATGGACATGTACAGTAAATCTATCAAACTTTAATTAGGAATAGCCTATTTATAAATCTTTTTCTAAAAGTTAGTCTCTGTTCAGACTTTATTTTGTGTGTGCATATATAATAGGATATAGTGTGTATATGTAAATATAGTGCATTTGAATTGCCATCATAAATGTTACAATATAATTAATGTAAGTGTCTGTTCCAGCAAATAGGCTATTCATGTAAATAAGGTTTTTCAGGATCACACCCTTGAAATCAAGGAGCTCCATGTAGGCATAGGGATCTATAGCGTCAGTTATAGGATGAGGTTGTTAGTAAATTCAAGCTAAGCACAAAAAATGTTCATTTTGACTTTAGTCTGAATCGGAAAGATTGCAATATTAGTTAGTATAACAGTTTTTTATTCAATAGCAGCTACCTAGAGTAAGGGATACATTTTGAGTAGACTTCTTTAGGAGTTAGAATAGTGACATTCAAACTTTGCCCAACTTGAGGGGTTATTGGCAACTGGCCAAAAACCTGAACTCTTGCCTCGTTTGTATGCAGTGGAGCAGATAATACTGACCCCCTTGTAGTGGCTCTGCTGAAATGAAGATGGAGCATTGAATGATGGGACCTGTCTTTGTGTGTTATGCTTCTGTTTTAAAGATACAAGTGGCCAGGCTGCATTTTACCTTGGACTATTCTTTGTGTAACCCTGGAGCTAAGAAAGATGAGGAGGGAGAATTTAAAGTTCCTTGTTGAAACCTATTTAAAGACTGTGCCAAAATTCAAGTTCTGAAATGAAGGACTTTTTTAAAAAATGTATCCAAGACTAAAATAAGGAGTGGATCCTACCTGATGGGGCTCAAGGAATTGACAGCAGTTTTGTGCTACCAGCAGGCTAGTGAGCATGGTGCTTGTTACATACAGTCCAGCAGGGTGTGTGCAGGCTGGAGAACCACGAAGAACAGTGTCTGGTATACATCATGAGGTAGTGAATGGGTGTCAGGAAAAGATAGCGTACCACGTGAACCTTTCAGAAGCATTTCTGTCAGTGGCTGGCCCACATGCTGCCCCCCCTGCTCTCAATTTCTTGTGCAGTAGCTCTTAAGCACACTTGAATAAACCATTATTCATGGCTGGCATTAGGAATAACTGAAAATCCCACAACACACATAATTTGTATGAATCAGATTGTCCTTATGTATTTATATTCTGGCCACACCCTGACTCTGACCCCATGTCCTGCCCACTATCCCCTGCACTCATCAGTGCTCAGTTCACAGCAGGGATAGTGGTTGCTCATAGGTCCTGATTCAGGAGGACAATTAAGCACACACTTGAAATTAGGTCCATGCTTCAGTGTGTAATTTCCCATCTCACATTGAGAGGTGTCATCCACCACTGTGGCACCATTTATTCCAACCTCAGCCTGGATCTTCCAAAGCACTCTCTGTGGGCTCAGGAATGTGCATCCGAGGAGGGAGAATGTGGGGAAGTGGACAAGGAGAGATAGTGCCAAGATCCTTATGGACAAGTCTTACAGAACTTTTAAAAGATGCAATCGATGGAGCTCTATAGAAATTACTCTAAAAATTTATGTATGCAGTGTAGCTGTAGCTGTGTTGGTCCCAGGATATTAGAGAGACAAGACGGGTGAGGTAATATCTTTTATTGGACTGACTTCTATTGATGAGACAGACAAGCTTGTCTCTTTCATCAACAGATGTTGGTCCAATAAAAGATATTACCTCACCCACCTTATCTCTCTAAAATCTGTACAATTTAATAGAGAATTATATCTTTTCTAGAGATTTTTTTAACCATCCTATAGAATTCTATAGCAGAAATGTCATTCTTTATTAACTTCTGCAAGGTAGTTCAGAAAACCTCCATTTCCTATTAAACTCTCTAGAATGTCTCCTTGTGGGAAGTGGGAGGTCCATACATGCCGCAGGACAACAGCAGAGAAGCTGGCAGACTCTTAAAGCACCCTGAGGCTACTGTAACAATTCCCCATCCCTCTTCACATTGGGGGAGCTTCCAGAGGAGCCAGGGAGAGCCAGGCAGACACATGGAGATGCCACAAAGATGACCCTTGCTTCCTGCACACACAACACTCCCATGGGATAGCCTTAGGAAAGCTCCATGAGAGGCAGTTCGCCTCAAAACCCTTTTCCCACAAGGTAAACTGATGGAGTACAAGTGAGATCCCAAAGAACCAGAGTAAGGCATACATAGAACTTACCTTTAAAAAGAGGAACAAAGAGGTCCTGGAGAATTACAGAGCAGTCAGCCTAACTTCGGTACCTGGAATGATACTGTAACAAATTATTAAACGATTAGTTTATAAACACCTAGAGGATAATAGGATGGTAAGGAAGAGCCAACATGAATTTGTCAAAAACAAATCATGCCACAGCAACCTGATTTCCTTCTTTGACAGGTTACTGGGGTAGTGCATTGATGGGGCGGGGGGGAAGAGAAGCAGTAGTCATGATATATCTTGATTTTAGTAAGGCTTTTGACATAGTCCCACAACATTCTCATAAACAAACTAGGGAAATGCAGTCTAGATGAACTTACTGTAAGGTTGAGTGGACAACTGGTTGAAAGACCACACTTAAAGCGTAGTTATCAGTGGTTTGCTGTCAAACTGGAAGCACAAATTGAGTGGGGTCCTGCAGATGTTGGTCCTGGGTCTGAAACGAGTCAATAATTTAATGACTGATTTGGATAATGGAGTGGCAAGTATGCTTAAAAAAATTTGCAGATGACACCAAGCAAGGTGGGAGGGGTTGCAAGGACTTTGGAGGGTAGGATTAGAATTCAAAATGACTTTGACAAATTTAGAGACTTGGACTGAAATCAGCAAGATGAGATTCAATAAAGACAAGTGCAAAGTACTACACTTAGGATTGAAAAATCAAATGCACAACTACAAAATGGGAGTAACTGGCTAGGTGGTGGTACTGCTGAAAAGGATCAGAAGGTTATAGTGGATACAAAATAAATTTGTGCCATCAATGTGATGCAGTTGTGAAAAAGGCTAATAACATTCTGGAATGTATTAACAGGAGAGTCATTTGTAAGCCACAGGGGGTAATTGTCCCATATTACTTGGCACTGGTGAGGCCTCAACTGGAGTACTATGTCCAATTCTGAGTGCCACACTTTAGGAAAGATGTGGATAAATTGGAGACAGTCCAGAGAAGAGCAATAAAAATGATAAAAGTTTTGAAAACCTAACCTATAAGGAAAGGTTAGAAACTGGCCAAGATAAGAACACTGAGGGGGGGGACCTGATAACAGTCTTCACATATGTTAAGGGCTGTTGTAAAGACAATTATGATCTTATATTCACTGAACGTAAGACAAGAAGTAATGGGCTTAATCTGCAGCAAGGGAGATTTGGTTAGATATTAGGAAAAGCTTTCTAAATATAAATAACTGTCTTTCAAGGGATGTTGTGGAATTCTTATCACTGGAGATTTTAACAACTTGTTGGACAAAGACTTATCAGGGGTGGTCTAAGTTTACTCGGTCCTGCCTCAGTGCAGTAAGTTGGACTTGAAGACTTCTCAAGATCCCTTCCAACCCTACATTTCGATGATTCTATTGTCATGGCATTTTGATGGAAGTTGATGATTTGGGCTCAGGTCTGATTTTGGCCTTTAATATAAAATGACCCAACTGAATCTGAACTATAGTATTACCACTGCAATACTAATATACAAAAAGTGTGGCTAATAAACATTTACATTGAATAGTAACATTACATAATACGTTGACACAGGCTTTTCCTGTAAAAAGGTTGCCACGCAGTTTTGTGATACTTTCTCTTTGAAGAGGAAGAAATGTAAAGAAGATTCAAAATATAGAGTAACAGACAATCTTACTGACTTTTAGCTAGAAAAATACCTGCATTATGGTGAGGTATTAAACAAATCTGTGTTTGAGAGTTTTATTCCTGAGACAGAGAGACCAGTATTTCCCCAAGCTTTTATTTGAAATCATTGGCAGTTGGGTTTGAGCAAGGACTGCAGAATCACTTTACACAAGTTACTGTGACCAGTCTTCACATATTTAATTTTCTAAGGTCGTTTCTGTGCGCTCATCTTCTCTTTTTTTAGTTTGAAACTTCATTTCCCTTCCGCAGCTGTGAATTCTCTGGTGGTTGCTGCAGATGGATTTGATAAATGCTGCTAATATCACCTTCTGATCTACCAGTGCTCTGACTTTGGTCTGTAGGTCTTGATGAGTAATTGCCGTTGTTCTACTCCAATGACTGGATTAAGTTGCCCTGTTATAAAGGGTTCATACTTCTGTGATTTTAACCAAGGCAGCTCATAGTAGTGTCCCTGTGGATATTGACCTTTTTCAGGGTACCTTTTTACTCTAAGCCTAAGCCAGCAAAATTGATGTTGTTTCTTTAACTAGCTAAACTATGTAAGAATTCTTTGATTATTTTAGATGTTCATGTGAAATCATTTTTGAATTTAATATTCCATGTAAATGCTCTCTGAGGCCAAAATCCTGGTCCCTGTACACAGCCTGGATCACTTTCGAAGAGCTGTTCTTCAACCAGTACTCGAGCGTCAGGACTGGAAGAGCTCATTGTAACCCCTCCACATGCACCTATGGCATCCCTGTAAAAGGGAATAGTTAGTGAATCCGCAGGTCCCCTGGCCTAGCCCATGCTGCACAATACTACATGGGAGCACCTGGTTGGGACTCTGCTGCATACAATTCCTGTGTGCATTCCCCATATTTTGCATCCCTCTGTCTGACTGATCCACATTGGTTTCACTTGAAAAGGCTATAAAGGAGCGGGCAGAGAAAACCCACCTCTCTCCAGGACTCTGAACAAGTACACCAAGCTTCAACAAAATCACTTTGAACAGCCCTCTTGTAAGCCCATGGAAACTGTAGTTTATAGTGGCAACACTTTTAAGGGCAGTGGTGCCACTATAATAAAATGTGGGAACTCAGCCCTGCCATCATTCTGTACACAGAACTCTGACTGAAGTTACTACAAGTTTTGTGTGGAGATGAATCATGGGACCAGTAGTTGTTTGGGTATGTTGAACATTTGTATATGTCAATTGTTGAAATTGGATATTTCCTGACGATTTAGAAGTGGACTTTTTGTCAATAAACTTGTTGAACTATAAATGGTAAAGGGGCAAATTTTGTCCCTCTCCAGGCCCCCCCCCTTTTTTTTTTTTACTATTAAAATATGTTCAGATGTTCTTAGGTTAGAGCCTTCATCACACCCAGTAATGAGAAATAATTTGCTTTAAGCCAAATTATTTTTTTTACAAATAAATTATTACAATGTGAATGAAGCTATTATGGTGGTATTGATCATGATATTTAAAAAAGATTAGTCACAAGTTCATGCTGATTAATATTGTTTCATTGTTTCCTTGTAGTCCCCCATCGGTCTGTTGTCTTTTGTCTTGGGGCTGTTGTAGACTACAGAATTAGGTTGGCTTCACCACATCTCTCAGACCTGTGAAAAATTTCAAGCCCTGTGCAATGTAATTAAGCCATCCCAAGTCCTGGTGTAGACACTGCTAGGTCAATGGAAGAATTCTTCCAACAACCTAGCTACCACCTCCTGGAGAGGTGGATTTACTATAACAATGGAAGAACCCGTTCTGTCACTGTAGTAAGTATCTATACTACAGTGGTGCAACTAGAGTGCTGCAACTGTGCCACCATAGTGTTTCTAATGTAGACCAGGCCTAATACTTAGAGTTTAAACTTTTTGGAGTGTAGGGATAATCTTTTTGTTCTATGCACAGTGCACAGTACATTGGAATCCTGGTCCATAACTGGGGCCTAAGCACTACAATAATAATAAAATGAAAATCATATGGTTGGCTATGGTAATCATCGTTGAGGCTAATGTGGTACACATCCAGATATTTCATGACATTCTTGGAAATGTTGTATTATTAGCACTTGAGCCATCTGGATTGTGAACTTGTCAAATTTCACTAACTAAGCAAGGTCAGGCTGTGGCCTTTTGTAGACCATGTCTACACCATGAGCTAGGGGTTAATTCCCAGCATGCTGCCATCTGAGCTAGCACACTAAAAATAGTAGTGTAGGCATGGTCGCACAGGCAGTGGCAGCAGCAAGATGATACAAACCTGCCTGAACTCTATAGGTGCATACTTGGGATGGCTAGCCTATGTCACCACTTCCACAGCTACACTAGTATTTTTAGCATGCTAGCTCAGATGAGAACTATCATAAGTATGTTCACATGAGCTGGAAAACACACCCCTAACTTATAGTGTAGATATAGCCTTAGATTGGAAACCTGAAGGGAAAAGACAGTAGATAGAGTTCTTTCCTCTTAATCACATTCTAACCATTGTCCCAGTGTGAGATAATGGAGCACTTTACCTTGGAAGGACAATTTTTGAGTGAGATGTAAACCCAAGCACCTGAACACCGTGGCCAGTAAAAATCCCATGACAATTTTTGCAAAAATAGTGATCTTCTCTTTAGTGTTCTGGCCAAATTCTATCTTAAATAATCATATCCTGCTTACACAAAATTATTCTATCATTTCTTTACATCCTGCTGTAGAATCATAGAAGATTAGGATTGGAATGGACCTCAGGAGGTCATCTAGTTCAACCCCCTTCTTAAAGCAGGACCAACCTCAACTAAATCATCCCAGCCATGGCTTTGACAAGCCAGGCCTTAAAAACCTCTAACGATGGAAATTCCACCACCTCCCTAGGTAACCCATTCCAGTGCTTCACCACCCTCCTAATAAAAAACTGTATACTGTTTCTTATATTCTACATCTGCCATGTTCTACCCTATCAGTGGCTATGTTTCATTATTAAATGAAGATGTCTACCATATTAGCAGTAAATATGGTAACACCCAGATTGGTGCCCCAGGATTGGTGCCTCATTGTGCTGGGCATGGTACAATTCCAAAAAGGAGACAATCCCTACTCTGTAGGGTTTCCAGTCTAAAGACACAAATAGACAAAGAGTAAGAAATGTGGCTACAGCATGGACGCAAAGGAGTATGGTGAAAAATTGGCACAAATTTATTTAGTTACATCATGTTTACATAACATGTAATTGAAGTACCTCTATACTTGCAAAAGGGCCTATCAAAATTCTGCCCAAAAGTCCCAGATTCTACAGTTATTAAGTTTTAACTCACTTTGTAACCATTGATGTCAGTGGGAGCTTGCCTGAGTAAGGACTATGTAAAAACTGATCGAGGACATCAGGATTTTGACTCAAAAGGAAATCTAAGTGGAAGTACAGAAACTCCAAACTGCAAACTCCCATAAATAAATCTATCAGTTCAAAAACCATAATGCTGTACAACCTTAGCTGTATCTCACACTTACACATCAGTGTTTCTACTGTGTACATACATGTGCATACTGCATGTATATATATTCACTGAGGTCCATTTGTCTATGTATGAGTAGGCGTTAGGTTAGCAAAATACAGGCAGATTATCCATCACAAATGGTTTGCACTATCCCACCTTTAGAAACCTTCTGATCAAATAGTCATGCTAGACTGGTTAATGAACTTTGTAGGCCAAATGTTCTGTTGATGTAACTTCTTTGCAATCAATGGACTTATGCCAGTAGAGAATTTGCCTCTGTATCTTTCAACTATGTATAAAATATATAAGGTCAAATTTGGTTGGAATCACGTCCCTCACCCTCTTCTGTGAAACTCTCTGCCTAGCTTATGCAGTTCCTGTATCAGCTTTCAACTACAACACTTGAAACCCCCATTGTAATTGCTCAAATTACCCCAGCACTCCATATAACACCTAAAAAGCATGGGGTTCAAGGATGATGTTACAATGAGTAAATTAAATGGCACAATATATTGATTTTTCAGGCTTTCAGTTGAATTTCTTTGTCATCTTCAGAACACGTAGAATGAATGAATGAACTCAGCTATATTTAAAAAAGGTTACTATTACTGCAATGAAGTTATTCATAGTGCCATTTAATGCACAATATGAAAACAACTATGAACATGCTCAGAATTGTTGTGCATGGCAATATAACTGGTTCACCCTTTTAAAATACAATGATAAATAAATGAAATATAGGGGCCCAGCTCCCAGTGACATTAAAAGTGTTCCACACTCAGAGGGTTGGGCCTCTAATTATTATTAATAATAATTAATTGTATTACAGTAAAACCTAAGAGCCCCAATCATGGGACAGGATCCCATTGTCCTAGACACAGTACAAACACAGAATAAAAAAATGAGCTGCTCCATATCCAACCCTTTCTCTTATTGAATTTGATTTACACTATTACAGTGGGTTTTCAGTGTTTAAAATTTTTTCCAGGGTCTTTGAGTTCTACAGTCTTTCAGTAACTGGCAGTTTACTCTTTGGGGCAAAGAACTTGGAAAAGGATCGGGTTTTTATATAACTCAAGGAAATTAAAACAATTTTACTTCTAAAAAATCAGTTATAATTCGCCTAAAAATAAACACCAGAAAATCTGAAATGTATGCTATGGCTATTGGTGTCTGCAGTGAGTACCTGACAAAAAGAGAGAAGCCCAAGTAGAGCTCTCACAAGAAATTGATGAACACATTGAAAACACTCTCATCCTCTTGCAGAGACCAGAAGTATTCAAAGCAGCTGTTTGCTATTGGTGGACACTTCGTGAGCATCAAGTTGTGGATATTGGAGACAGAGTGAAAGAAATGTGGGCTTTTTCTAGTCATTTGGAAAACATATGGAGAAAAATAAATAATGTCATTAAATGAGTAAATTTGTTTAAAATAATTTAAATACAAAAAGGTATTACTGCATCCAGAAATAATGAACTGAAAATGTGCCTTTGTAACTGAGTTTTCCGTTGCGGGTGAGTCTTCCCCAGCTTTTCTAAGCAATCCCCAAACATTTCTTGATAATATTTTAACAATCTAGTTGTTCATTTGCATCCCACCCAGCTGTCATTAATTTTTGCTTTTATTATTATAACTTTAAAGATGTATCACTGCTTGTGAAAATTTGGGACATGCACAGAGCCTCTAGTGTACAATGCAATCTTGTTCCTGTTATCTGTCATCTGTATCACAACAATGTCAGCAGCTCATCTGCAGTACTATAGCACATATCTGAACAGCAACCACCAAACGGTACATAAAAACACCAGAGATCTCTTCAGAAATTACTGAGAAGTAACTCTAATTTATGTGTCTAACTAGATTTTGGCCAACAGTCAGTTAACAAAATCATGATAACAAAAATAATCTGGATTTACGAAGTTTAGAATGTTTGAATCAATGTGAGAGGACAATGCAGTTATTTAACGTCCTCCGTTTCTGGAATTCTCACTGAGCATTTTTTACCATTGTATTCTATGAAGTATTGTTCATTTACTCAGCCTTTGCATTCGTCAGAATTCAAAAGTAACCCTCTTTCCCCCTACTGTTCTTTTTATTCCTTATATGATCTCTTTTTATTTGACAAAAGTAGAAAATTAAACTCTGTAAAACATACAGTTGTAGAAAGGATTTTCTGGTTATCATTTGGGAGGGGTTTTGGTTGGTTTCATTCTTTAAATTGGATTAAAGTTTAGTAATTGGTGTCACTTAAGATCTGGGTATTTTGGAGCAAGAAAAGGCTGTTAACAAATATTTTTATAGTGTGTGTGTGTGTATAACACACCTCTTCATACTTAAATACAGGATTTGATTATGCAAACATGCATGTAGAGTAATTTTACTCATGTGTAGACCCATGAAGTCAATGAGACTACTCATATGAGAAAAGTTATTTAACATGCATAGAGTTTACAGGATCAAGCCCCATATTAATGTACATACTGTTTTTATGCAGACTATGCAAAACATATTTGCAAATGTTCTTCCAAAAATAATGTATAAAAATGGATAACTGTGTGTCTAGAAAAAACAACAAGAGTCCTGTAGTATCTTAAAAACTAACAAATTTCTGCAGGCATAAGCTTTCGTGGGCTGCAGCCCACTTCATCAGATGCATGAAATGGAAATCACAGATAGGAAGTAAATATATAAATCCAAGGGTTTCTAGAGATTTGTCCAAATATTAAAACTTGTACAAAGTATCTCAAATGGCATTTGTTGTGAAATCTTTCTCAATGCACCATTGTACAAATTGGTGAAAAGGAACACAAAAATGTGGAGTTACTAATGCTTCCATGTGCACATGCGTACATGAAGACAGATATATAAACAGATAAATTTTAGGCAGCACTGAAGGAAAAATAGGTGGGCTATAGGGAGGTAGCTAATCAGCAATGCAGGTGGTTCAGGTAGCTGCTTTTCACATAGATAATTAATGTGAACAAGTAGCTGCTAATTGCACATTTCAGGAATGATTTATGAGGTGGCAGAGAGGAAAGAGGGACACAATCTAATTTCTTTCGGAACCTCTGCCATTCATACAATGGTATCAGCACAGCTGTGAGATGGGACATGATTAATGATTAGTGAACAGTGCGTAAACACACAGTCATCATAAAGGGTGCTATTTTGATGACAAGCTTGTCAAAATAGAAAGTGGCACTTATTCAGAGCGATGGTCAGTAACAGTGCAGATTATGATTTTTTTACTCACTAATTCACTTGCATGTCAGATTTAACACCAATTCTGGTTCTGAAATAAAGTTGTTTGTGTCCATCAGACTGGTTATTGGTTTTACATACACTATTATCATTGACTTTTATTAACAGGTTTGTGTTTATGAAGAAAAGACTACAGATACTAATTTTCTCTGCAGTGGTCTAAAGGAAAACAAATTTGGCAAGGACTAATATATTTACCATACAGTACATTAAACCTAGACTTATAAATGTGTCTTAAATATCTGCTTCTGGTACTATATTTTGACTGCCACCTTGGAACAGTATTCTCCATATTTTCAAATATACCTCTTTTTGCCAGCTAACCTGTACCGCCCCAAAATAACGATGCAAAAATATTGCTTGCCTTTGTTTAGGAGAAATGATTTGCACGTCCTTGTGTTGCTGTACCATTTTATCCAGGTTAAAGATATCTTATATAGTACTTTTTACTGACATATATTGTGGCTTGATTAGCATATCAATTTGCTATACGTTTTTAAGGTTATTAATCAGTTTTATCTCAGAAAAGATTGCTAATGAAATGTGAAATTCTAAACTAATCTTGAAATAATAAATGTACATTACAGGTCACTTAAGTAGCTCTGTTTAAAGAGCAAAAGTTACCTGTTTAATTGAGATCATGAAGAAGGATGATTTTTTTTTGAGAGAGAGAGAGAGAGTGCCTTTTCATCAGAACATTGAAGTGTTTTACATTGACCTATTACTGACATTTCTTCTGTAAGTGTTTATGTGCTAAATAAGATGTATTATCAAAATATATGATCATTAAATCATACAGAAGGAACAAAAATTAAATTGTTGCAGTTTGATAAAGAAAACAAATAAGATGTTTAATTCTGTTTCATTTTTTATAGCTTTTGGAATTTGACAAAGAGCTGTCAGTCTTTAAAGACAAATTGTATGAACTGGACATCTCATTTCCACCCAGGTAAGATACATATACAGTCTGTTTATTTAACTAGATGGCAAAAATTTAAATTGTTATTAGTGCACGAGAGAGACTGTGTGGTTGTGTGTGTACATATATGTTCCCACCATAAAGTTTTACAGCTCTTCCTGTATTACCTCAGTTACCACTATGAACAGTGACACCTCAGAGTCTGTATGCTGCTAGTGCATTACCATCTGTAAAAATCCCATTATCTGGATTCAACTGGTCCCAGATTTGTAGAGTTGATTTCATAATATTACTGATGACTGTAATACCCTAGAGTGCCTTAAAACATATGCTTGTTTGTAGAATTTCAGTTTATGGCTATTTCTGTGCACTAACCCAAGTATACTATTAAGAAATTTTACTATGACAAAAAATAAATGAATCTTGGTTTCAAACCTCTAAAGAGTACCTCTAGGTGAGGGAAAATGGACACTAACTAGAAAATGTCTCGACCAAAATGTGAAAGTGATTAGTCTAATTTCATTGCGGAGTTAAAAAATAAATATTTGGAAGGATGAAAAGAAATTAAATAATTTTATAATCTCCAGGACTGTTAGTAAGACTGGCAATATATGTTGGGTTTTTTAATAAATGTGATTTTTAAACCTGATCGTGTCCCCTGAATTGAATTTTAGCAGTGATTAAGCATTGACCATAATAAACAAACAAAAAAGCAAGTCTTTTTAAAATGATAGCTCTATTCAGGAGAAATCTAAAGAAACTTTGAGCCATTTCTAAATATCTGTGACTCTATTTCAAGAAAGGAGAACTCAACTCTAACATGTCTAGTGCAGTTGCTTTGAAGAAATGGAAAATAGTATTCACAAAGAAAGAGAGAAATGAGGAGCAAGAAGTCATGGAGAAGATACTATAATTTGTAAAGAACAGAGTCCTGTAAAATCAAATATGGTTTTGCTGTATGTGCTACTAGTTGTTGGTTTTTTTTCCTTTAGACATAGACACAAAAATGTAATGTTTTGGCACAATCTGAGAAAAAATTTGGAAAGCTTGCCTTTTTGTTATCATAATCTCGTTACTTCTCACCAGCCAGCTGTGACACTGATTATATTGATCCCTAGGGACAACGGAAGTATGCATGAAGAGGTCGCCACTGCTCTAAATTGTTCTTATTGATTGAGTATGATAACAGAAGCCCAGTAGTGTGTAAATCTCCAAGTGTATTTCATTAGCTATGTACCTGGTCAGGGAGGGAGAGGGCAGAGAGATTTGTTACCAGGATCTAGACCACCACTGAATTTTATTGAAATTTTAGTTTCCTTAATTATTATTGGAAACTATCAGATTAGGCTCAGTTAATGTGATAACATGTTGTAACATACATTGCATTAATTTCAGGTTTTTATGAATATACAGATTATGAATACATATAATTACACATATAGCTTCAGTTCCAGCCACAACCACCACTATCAGTGACATAAGTGTAGCATTATGCTGCTTCTAGAAAACAGAGCCTCTAGCCTCCAGAAGCAGGCAATACGGCCCACCTCATTATAGGCACAGCTGCCTGCTATTAAGGTTGTCTCACATTTCTTAGTTAAGACCTGTTTTCACTTACATATAACTTTGCCCAATTTTAACCGGCTGCGTGGATATTTTCCACACTGAATATTTCATCTCATGCTAAAGTCCTGAGAAAATTTCAGCCAAAATTGTTCATCCGTTTCCCAGAACAAAGTTAGGGAAAACTGTTGATTTGCCCATGTTAAAAAAACGTTGAGACCTTTTCTAGCACCCCATTGCTTTGGCTCAAGGCCTTGAAATTTGGCAAGGAATAGCCTTTCACCGGGGATGTACACTTTACTGTCCCTATGAAAATCAGCCGAAATTCGGCCAAGTTGTAAGCCTTTGAAAAATCTTCAGGTCACACACTCTCAGTTGAAACTTCTTCAGTTTTAGCAGGTATATTCCCCAAAGATTCCATTTGGACTGGACATGCTCCAGCCCTGGGCTGAGCAGGACTTTCCCTGCAATTGCAGTTCTGGGCTGCTACAGGCAATTCTGGGTCTGGGGACCTGAACTTAGAACAAGGGGACTGGCTCCTGTGCTATCATTGACTCCCCCTGCTGGGCTCAGGTTGCATGAAGGACGAAGCTGTCTGATTCGCAGGCAGAGGAGACACAAGCTAGACCTGCAGGGCAAGAGTAGATTGGGGCAAGGAGCTTAGGGGGAGACTGGGACTAGAGGCTAGCAGAGGTGAGAGGGTGAATGGGAGTTGAAAGAGGAGACTGGGACTAGTTTGGCAAGGAAACTGGAAGCCAGAAGCAGAGACTCGGACTGGGAGCTGGGTATGTGGGGAAACTGGGGCTGGCTAGGAAAGGAGACTAGGAGCTGGAAGGATTGTGACTGGGTGAATAAGAACATTGGGACTGGGAGTTGGGGAAGGAAATGTTATGTACTTTAAGAGGACACTGAGATCAAATGAGAAGCCTGGGAGAGAATGCTGGTGGGGACAGAGGCCAGGACTGAGAACCACTGGGGTTTGGAGACAGATGAGGTGTGGAAAAGGAAGTAGATCTGCTCGTTCTGATGAGGAACTGAGGTGCAGGGAACGAATTGGCCTTAGCCAGGCAAATAGACTGAGACAAGGAGACAGAGGGCATGGGGAGATGGATGGGAATCTCAAAATTGGATGAGGATCCTGGGAATGAGGAACATGACTGGATGGATGGGTGACGGGGGCCAGGGTGTGGGAGGGAGAAAGATCAGATAAGGAACCAGAAGGGGTAAACTGAAATTGGCTGGGCAAGGAGACTGGGAGTAGGGAGGAGATGAGATGGAGATTCTGGAGGCATGAGACTAGGACTTAGTGGGCAAGGAGACTGAAACTGGAATGAGAAGCCTGAGGAATGAGGACTTGCACTGGCTAAGGGAAGAGAATGGGACTGAAATGAGGATCCAGGCATCAGGAGGGGACAATGCCGAAGGAGTCAAGCTTAGTCCAGATAGGCAGAAGAGTCAATGCCCACTTGATCAAACTCCCCTCCAAGGTTCATGAGTTCCACCATTTCTCTGCTGTCAGCAAATATCTGTGAACCCCCCTAGCAGATCCCATGTCCGTCTAGTGCCAATTCATATGGAGGATGGCAACATAGTACTGCTATCAGTTACTCTGTTAGTTCAAATGGCAGAGGTCAGTATAGAGAATCTAAAGGTCTCAACCCTGCTGATGACCTATGCAAGCATCAATATGATGCCACATAATAGAATTTTTGTCAGCTTCTTTCTTTTGTTTTTTAAACCTAGGAAACTATACACAGAAATTTGTGTTAGAAGATTCTTAAATTGCAAAGTCAGGCACACAGAAGTTAGGAAATGTCAGAATTAAGGCTGCCTGTGCCTTAATTCAGCCCTCTTGGGATGTATGCATTATGATACAGTCTTGAATTACATCATCATATACTAGTTTTTCCACAGGACACAGACCTGATTTCATGCACAGGATGAACCAGTTCTGAGGATGAATCAGTATTGTATATCAAAGGACACTGTTGTCTGTAGACCCATCCTTCATTTGTTGTAGCAGTTGGAAGGTGTTTATTGAATGAGGCAGAGGATTGCAAAAAGAGAAGGGATGGTCTCACGGCTAAGATAGTTGAATTGTGCACTGAGCAATTGGATTCTATCCCTGCCTCTGCCATAATGTTCCTATGAAATACTGGACTAGTCATTTAAACCAAACTTTTCACAGATGGTTACGAATTGTGCATTCCTCATTCTCTGGGTGCCTGACTTAAGGCACTGAGGTCTGATTTGCAGAAGTGCTGAACACTCAAACCTGCAACTGAAGTCAATGGGAACTGTGCTTAGAATATACAGAGTATATGCTGAAGAATCAGGTTATAGATGTCTCCGTTTGGGCACCCAAAATTAGTAGATTCTTTTTACCTTAACATCTCTGTGCCTCAGCTCCCTATTTGTAAAATGGGCATAATAGCACTCCCTCATCTTAAAGGGGTGTTGTGAAAATAGAATAGTGTTTTTATAGCACTCAAATACTACAGTACTGAGTACCATAGAAAAGCCATGAGGAAATTATACTAATTCTGTCTTCAGAGCAAAGTATTAATAGTGTGCAGTAAATTAGGTCTAGGGCTGTACATAAAAGAATGAGGAGAAAACAAAATATTGAATGGTTGCTCGTTAAGTGAATGACGAAGGTGCTGTGGAAAAAATAGTACCTGATCATGTAAGTAAAGGTTGTATCATAATGCATATGCACAGACAACTTTAATTCTGCCATTTCCTAATTTTTGAATGGTTGGCTTTGCAATCCTAATAATGTTCTTTTAATGTTTTTATCTGTAATATATATTAACATCTGATAGGCAGAAATATATTATCTTTGTAGCTGGAGCAATGGTGTTAGAAAGTCGTCCTGCTGTGAACAGGAGCCTTAAAAAAATGGAAAAATTATCTGCACAAGAATTGGAAAGTGAATGGGTAGCAACTAGTAATATAGTTTGAATTACATTATTCCAGGTAATCAGCCCAACAGCAGATGATGATGTGACCTGTAACTGAAAATAGATGTGTGCTTTTTGGGCAGGTAGTACTAACTAAAGAAAAAGTGGAGAAATTAAAATTTTACTAAGTAGCTTTTATAGTTTTTGTTGTATTAGCATCTAAATACTGTGACACAAAACATTCCAAATATACAAATAATTAATTTATATCACACCTGTAAGATGTGGAATATAACCTAGTATTAACAAGAGCAAAACAATATAATGAAACACTAAACTGGAGATAACCCCAACGCACTAAATACAAATCTGGATCAGAACAATGAACCGCAAACACCCTTTCCCATCCCCTGCCAAAGTTATACATGGATTCAGGGAGTTGATTTGGGCTTTTCTCTATGCTAGACCAAATAAATATACCTTATATTGTGAACTGAAGACCACCAGACTCTAGCTCTGGTGACAACTAAGAGGAGCAACTCCCAAAGTTTATAGGGCTCTCATGTAAGAGAGACCACCCACCAGCCCCTGACGGCAACAGAACCCTATCCACACCAAGTATTTGATTGCTGGTTATTATTATTTGTTGTTGTCTTTACAAAGGCAAAGCCAGAGACTGTTGAGGTTCATGTTTTGTTTTATACAAATCACCAACATTTCCCTAATTTCCACAGTTATTTGAATCAGATACGGTGGTATTCTTCACTTTCTGTTGCGCAGTATTGCTGGTGGCATTAGAATGGTTGCATTTAACCCAAGCAGTGGATGCATTTCAGTGGTAAATGAAGTGATCTCCATAGATGTGTATAGTTAATAAATCTGTAAAGCACTGAGAGTCTGAAAAAAAAAACCCACAACAACAAAAGAAACCCAACAACAATCACCAAAAAACATACCACACAACAACAACAACCCCCAACACTTCATACCAAAAAGAGTGGGAACCAACTCCTGAGAATGCCTCCTATGCCATGGGCTTCCACAGCTGATATGGAGTTGAAATAAGGGCTCAGTTCCAGCCTTCTTCCCACCCCCCAGCTTAGTGGGGTTTGGAAGCAGGCTGGGTATGGTGACAGAGAGAGAGGGCCAGAGTAAAGTATTCTCAACTTCCCAAGGTCTAAACAAGGCCATAGGGAGCACAGTGTTTAGTTAGAGCAGCCCTGAGGCTGCTTTTATTTGCACCAGAATACGGTGATTAAAGCCACCTTTGCCTGCCTCCCCCTTCATTTACCCCAGTTCCTGGACCAGGTGCAGGAACAGAGGAACCGAGAATATTTGTTTGTGTGCACACATACACACACATGGAATGGACTACCCAAAAATTTTTCTCTGTCTCTGAAAAATAATAAATAAACAATATATTATATATTATATACATAATAAAAATAATCAATAAGTAATATGAAAAATAATATGAACCAGTATCTGCCATTTGGTTGAGATACTAATTATGGGTTCCCAGCAAGCAAAAACTTCCTAAACATATTTTTCTCTTTGTAGCCAGAACTTTAAGAATCTCATTAAAAGTGAAAAGACCAAAACAGCACAGACTAAACTAGAGATGAAATCACACATGTATTCTGGCCCAAGCAGCACAGAGCTTTTCATTATGAAGAGTGTTTCTTTCATCTGTTTAATTTTTTATGCTGGATTATATGTCAAAACAATCCGAAATAAATTCTGAGTAATAAATAAGAGCTCAATCCTGTAGTCTTTGTGTAGTCATTGAAATCCATGGAAGTTTTGCTTGAGTGAGGACTGAATAAGACTGCAAGTTTGGATCCTATATTAGAGGAGTGACCAGAGGCCATGTTGTACTAATTTTACTCATGCAAGTAAGCTTGTTGATTTCAGTGGGGCTATATTTATTAGCATGATTAATTGTATTGCAGTAGTGTCCAACACGTCCTAGGTGCTGTACAGACATAGAGGTTTTGATAAGCAAAAAGTCAATGTTCATCAATCAAAAACTTCTTTTCAAAAAGGACCTTTTTACTCAATCAGGTATCAAGCAAAAAAAGGTGCAACTACATGGTTTACTTTATTTTTCTTGCCTTTTTTTCACTCAGTTGTTTCTCCTCTTCTGAAATAACTGTCCTTTTATAAGTTTCACATGATTCATCCCCTTTTAGATCTTCATGGCAAATATCATGATTTGATAAATGATGATAGTTGAGTCTTATTTGCCAGTGGGTTTGAATTTTAATGTGTTTAGTTAACCCATGGAAGGTGGAACCACCCATGTAAATTCAGAGACTGCTACTTTAAACTTCTTGGTATGTATAGCTGGAAAGTGTATGATACATCAATTTGTTCTACAAATGCAACAAACAAAGACTTTTTTCACGGAGGAGATGAAAGAGAAAGATCTAAAGACACTTTTGTGTCAGGCTTATGTGCTTAATAAATGAGTATTTTAATTTAATAAGAAGTTGTAAGAGATTGTAAAGATGGCATTAAACAAGAATTTTTTTTTAAATTAGCACATATGTTAACTTTTACAGTAAAAATGCTTAAATATAAAATTTTGAATTTTCAAGTGGAATAAAAAATTGTTAGATCAAAATTCCAGTGATACCTTTTTAGCATTCTTTGTACGTCATCTTTTTTATCTCATGGCATCTCGGGCAGACTGGCCATCTGGCAGTTCTGGCAAATGCCAGAGGGGCCAGTGCACTCAAGCGCTGGTGACTAGTTCACATGCCACAGAAGCCTTTCATCAGGCCCTCCACCTGGACCTTCTGAGCACCGCAGCCACTTCCCCCTCCTGACCTCCTCCCTCTCCCACCACATGGGCCCAGCAGCGCCCTAGCCAGAGGGCGGTGGCTGCTCCACTCCCCCTCTCGGCCTCGCCCTTTGCCCCCACCCCTCTCCCACCATGTGGGCCCAGTGGACGCCCTGGCCAGTGTGTTTTAAATGCCAAAGCTGATTTTTAGTCCTAGTCCGTCACTGCATGGCACTTTGCGTTTATAGTATTTCTTTGTGTGGGCTTTAATTGCCTGAAATATGGTTATGCTTTTGCATTCAAACACAATATTAACTAAATGTTGTACTTAATCTTTTCTTACAATATTTATAAATAAAACTGTGTCAAGATTAGTGTTTTAATTCTAGCTGTTCCACCAGTTGTCAAACCAAAGATCATAAATTTATCCTACTGATGCAGCCTTACCCTATCCTCCTATTTTTGTAAGGGATATAAATTTATTCTGTTGAGAGGGCTGGATTACATTTTTAATTATGGTTCTTGGTTCAGGTTTGCTAATATCCTCAAATGTGCATGAAGTCAGTGAAAGCATTAGCCTAAGATCCATGGCAGAATATGGCCTTTGGATGTTCGTGAATAAATGTAATATTGCATTTAGCATCTCTCAAAAAATTAACAGAGTAATTCAAACCACTTATATTTCCTCTCTTTGTTTGTTTGGCATTTGCTCCTGCAATTGCTGGATTTGCACATTCATTTATTCAAATGAAGTGCACAGCTGCACGTCTAAATCAATACTATACTACAGTCCAACACACAGCAGCATGAATCATGACAGGGGAAAACATATCATGCAATTGTTGCATGTGCTGTATTTGTTCCTTAGCCAGCATTGAATCCAATTCAAGATCTTATTCCTAATCTGCAAAGCATGCTGTAAACTAGGACCTGATCACCATAACTGTTGCCCCTTTTAGCACACAATTTCTGGAATTCTTTAGTCCACAGTATCACTAAAGCTAATGGAGCCCAGGACAAAGCACACAAGTGTTCGAAGATTTTTTTTGTATAGGATCCTCCAGCTATAGAACTCCCTGTCACTGAAGGTTATGGTACCTGTCTGTCATTTTTGGAGTACAATGTAAGACACACCTTCCCCCAGAAAGGCGGTTTCAGTTTGTCCAGCAAGATTCAGTCTTCCACAGCACCCAAGTTAATACAGCCCTAATCAAGATGGGAGGACTTGAGAAAATTGTCTACCATTACACGCCAACTGACTTTCCATCTTTCTCATGGTGCCTAGATAGTCTGGTAATGGACACATACATATTAGAGACAGAAGAAAACCTCTCTTCCAAGAAGCAAGTTGCTTCCAAGAAGCAAGTTATCTTGTTGCCAGTACCTCCATTGTGAATCTTAATGTGCAGTGGTTCCGATAGACATTGATCTCAGTAATGCCAGCGTGCCCTCTTGTACTACAGCTATCTCACGTTCAAGGATATTTCTCTAGTGAAGTTTCATTAATAAATGTTTCTTATAAAAAGGATGACCAGAACTGTTTTTCTTTAATAACAACATTTGTTATAGTTCCCAGTAGACCAATAGTATTTTCCTATTTGATTGTGAATTGGAATCTGTACCTGCACAAATGATGTGAATTATGTCATTTTGCTAGAATAGCATTTAATAGTTTTGCTGTTTTCCAGGGTGTAGTTCATGCACTTATATTTATACATCTGATCTAGTTATTTTAGATTCCCCTGCTTGCTTAGAAAGTTGAAACAGTCCTCCTTCTGATTGTAATAATCTTAGTGTATACATCTTTTGGGGGCATATTTTCTATACATATTTTTGTGTGTTAGTAAAATATGAAATAATCACATTGGCTTCTTTCATTCTGAATTTCTCTCTGTGGCACTACTTTTTAATTTCAAAGAGAGTAAAGAAAGCATGATTGTCTGGGCACATATTTTTAGACCTACTGAGGGTTGTGTTTATTTAAGAAAATGGTTAGACTTTTACTTGGAAAACCCACAAATCCACACTGCACTTTTTGGATGAACCTGCATATAAACAGCTCTTTGTTTGAAACTTCCATATTCCCTTTTTAAAGTTATAGCATCTTGTATTAATGAATTTTCAAGTAATCCCTGTACAGATATGGTTTGATGTTTTCATAGTGTCTCAGAAATATTTTCTCATGTCAGAATGCTGGAATATTCACTGGCTCTCATTCAGCAGGCCTGGCAGGGGGAATCACAGTGTTTGAGTTTTAGCTGCTAAGAATAAACTTAGGGCAACTGAAGAAAGTTACATTCTCATGTCTTGTGTTTAATTTTAAAGAATGCAATACAGCTGTAAATTCATATCACTTACGCTCAAGAAGTCATCAGTCAGGTCAGACGTGACAAGTCTGAACACTGCACACCCTTGTGATGAATTTGGCTTTGCCATGTTAGTGGTGGTCCTGGAGCCACAGAGGCATGACACTGCAGTGATGAAGTGCTAGCAGTTTGACAAGAAGAGTCAAGATGACTTGTTTAGGTACAGGAGGCAGTAAACGTGTTGGGACACAAAATGAGAAGATGACGATGTGTTTTGGCTCTCAAAGGGAGGGAAAAAAAGAAGGAAGAGTTGTACTTTCTTAGTAATTCATAAAATCTTCCAACTTATTCATAAATATCCGTGAAAGACTTTATTTTGCAACATCTAGCCACCATACAGAAATAGTACACAAGTGTTACTTTTTCTGCTTTCTAGGATTTAAGAAAAATAATAAAGTAGCAGATGAGTAAATGCAAATAAAAACAAAATGCATACTTTTATGTGCTTTTTGATCAAATACACCATTTTGGATGTGAAGAGGTTCTAAACAGTCTGTTTTAGACAAAGAAGGGTTAACTTATTCTTCAAAGCAGTTGGGCATTTTTTGACATATAAATTGTTTAATATACAAAAATGTCCAGACTTCCTCTGTTTCATGATATTTATGGATATTAAACCAATATGAATTGTGGCATCTTGATTCTGGCATCTTGTATAGTCTCCTGACAACATAGTGCTGTATCCAGAAGTTCCTGTCCTTTCAACAGTACTAATATGGATTGCAATATTTTATACTCTTTTTCTTTTCCCTCCACATATTTGTAGCTGTTGATTTCATTATACTCAGCAAGAGTCATGAATTGTTCACTTTTTTGTAGTCTGTTAGCTTCTCTTTTCAATTGATTATGAACTACATTTAATAAGGTGCGAGCTCTTAATGCTTGTAAGAGAAAAGAGAGTGTGTCATGAACCATTCATTATTCGTAGGTCAAGGAAGGAAAAGGAGTTTGTATTTAGATGTTCTTCTTGTATTACATGTTTTAATATTAGCTTTTGAAAAGTTACTTGCATTTAAAACTTTTGTCATCATCTTTCTAGTCATTATATTAATGGTTGTGAAGAGTAAAAGTTGGATTCTCAAATAAGTACCAGATATAAGCAGTTTTTAATCCTAACGATAACTTGAAAACATTCCTTACTCTGATAAGAGCACATTCTGTGATAATTTTAAAATCATTTTTAAACAGCTGGTTTCCTGTTTGGTCTCTAAACAACAGTGCAGTTAAATCTTTAGAGAAATACTGGATGGCTCCTTCCCTGCATTGCTATATTTGCCAAGTCTAGACACCCATGGAGGGGAGAAGAGCATTGATACGTAGCTGTCTTTTCACCGTTTGGTGTTTAGTGGGAAACTCAGAATAGGCTGATGCCCATACATACATACACACACATACATCTTATATACTCTACAAGTCTATGAAGATAAGTGAGGGAGTAACTTCGTTTAAAGTCTCTTTGGGAAATTTGCTAAACTAACTATCAATTGGGATGAATAACTGCATAAAAACACACCCACACTTAATTAAAATAATTTTAGAGGTCTTTTTTATACCAGAAAAATCCAGGAAATTCAGATATACATTTAGAAAAATTACATTTTTGAGGGTTCATAATGAGCCATACAAATTTGTTATGGGCTGAAATTTGGCATAAGAGGTCTCGACTGGGAATTTATTTTTCTTTAAAATGGTTTTTGGCTTATAATAGGATAGCAGAAAAATATGTTAATCTGTTTCATACACATTTTTGTACTTCTACAGCAGATCTGACTGTGATGTTTTTCATTTTAAACACTGCAGACATTTAATCCACAATTTGGACTATGGATTTTTGTTTTTCATTTTAAATCAGTAACTCACTTTTCTTTAATATTTAAAAGTGGGTGCTATGTAAACTGAAATTTTTGGCTCTCACATAAACATATTAATATTTTTTTAATTATACATGCAGTTCCATGACCAAATTCTGAAAGGTCTCACAGTGCACTGGGCTAGTGGCCATTAACTTTCACTTTCCTCACTCAGCTCTGCATATGGGAAAGCTTTTGAACTTTTCACTTATCACTTCTGCAAATAGCATATCTACAGTCTTACTCATGAACTGAAAAAATAACTATTGCTCTTCTCCAATGTAAAACTATAATTTCGTTTTATACTACATGCCTGCTTGATGATATGGGAAGTCCTCATATTATCCTTTGTGGTCATCCAATTAGCAGAGAAGACATACATGGTCATTAGACAGTCATACAGGAGAATAAACTCAGATCAAGTCTGTGATACACTTAAAATTAAGCATGTGAATAATCTCATCCCTGAATAATCTCACCCTTGTTCAGCAATGCACTTAATATGTACTTACCTTGATTTGTTTAAATCCCACCGAAGTTAATGCTTAAAGTTAAACGTGCTTGAGTGCTTTTCTGAATCTGAGCCTAATTTCCTATATAACCCATGTATAATAGGCAGTGACATCTTCTCTCTCCTCAAACAAAGGGGTTTAGGCAATTTCAATTTACCCCTTTCCATTCCCACCTCTGGTATTTCTCCTTCCCTGTGGTGAGAAGAGGAGGAGCATCTATTCTGCCTTCAGCAGCAGCCCTTCCTAGATCCCTGCAGAGTCCATACACACACACACACACAAAGGGAGGTTAGGGGGGAGGAAGAGAATAAAGCCTCCTGGGAAACCATAGGCTCCATGACATTCATTAGGTCTTTTACAACCTCACTTCCCTAACTAGAATGAGTAGAGATTTTCTAAATTTGTATTTTTCAGGAATCCTTTACTCATTCCTATATTCTCAAGTTTTGAGTCATTCTTTCCACTTGCTTTAAATAGTGAATATTCATGTTTTTATCTCATTACACTTAATCTAATGTAGCCCGTAGCAACACTAGCCATGAGACTAAATACAATCCAGAATTTTAAACTCTGCAAGTTCTGTCAGTCACAACCTAAACAGCCTGGCCATAAGCAAACAAGCAGCTCAATGTGAGGCTGGAAAAGGGTCTTTGGGAGTCAGTAATCATTGGGAAAAGGTTGTAGGTGTGAAAAAGAAATAAGGATGTTGTGGTTAGCCAAGATACAGGTGGGCAATTGTTAACTTTATCACCTCTCTCCATTAATTATTATAATTATTCTTGTAGCTGTAGTATGGCAGAGATAGGAGCTGAGTTTACCAGGGGTTCACACCCACCTACAAGGTTTGCTTTCAGATAAGTCTGCATGCACAGTAATCTCATGTATTAATCATTCTCTTAAAGTGACCTAGTCTTGTTTGTCGTTGCATTAGGCTGTCATGTAATTTACTAGTTGGACATATGTTCGTATCTCAGATATCCTCTGTGTGATTTTTTTTCTCAAGCAGACTCTCTCTATTGACAATATCTTGAGGTTGACACCTCTGACCAAGAATGACAGCTTGAGTCCCTTTTCTTCCTGGACGAATGTTTTGCTTTTGGAATTCTACTTAGCTCTAGTAACATGTTCTTCCAGAAACCTATTTAGTCTCATGTATTTTCTACCCTTATATATTGTCCCATTAACTTTTTCCCAAATATGCTTGGCCTTATTCTCATGGCTCTCACACAATGACGTATTATGTTTTCTCTTTAAATTCATACTGCAGCATTGTGAACCAGCTCATCCAAGCATCATAAAACTCCTTGTAAATATTAATGAATTACCTTAAACCATCAATATTGTTACTCAATGCCTGATCAGTCAGTTCCCACAGAGCATTCTGGAACCTTGTTGGCCAACCTGAGGGTGGAACAAAGTAACCGTTCCCCAAGTTGGAATGAGAAAAGAAAGGCCCTTTGATCTCATCCTAGAAACAATTTTGATCTAACTATTACAAAGGGGTATTCTTAGCCCCTACCTCATTCTTGTACCAAAAATCAAACCAAAGTAGCTGATGCCACTGCTCCATTCACTTCCTAAGTGGAAAGAGGCTATTTTCAACTAGGTGAGCAACTGATGAAAACCACAGAATTTGGAAAACAGTACCATCTGCAATCTACTTTAAAGAAGTAAGGCACCATTTAAAGCTAGGAACAAAAAGAGGGAGAGAGAGGGGTCCGGAAAGTGATGTAGAGAAAATTCACAGACAGTTTCTGAACATAGTTGTGTAGCCTGTAACCATAGGAGATGACAATGTAAACCAAGCCACTACCATGACTATGTCAAAAAATTGTTTCAAACAAAGTTATAACCAGTAGTGTGAACAGGGCCTCTAATTGCTTTCTTTTTGCTGTTAATACGTTAATCTGGGGTTTGGAAGGTTTTTAAGAGGCCTGTTAGTTTCAAGCCTGAATCCTTTCTTATCCATCGTCTCTTCTTTGCCATACTACTTGTTTTCTGTTTTAGTGTAGGTAAAAATATAGCTTGCTTTATAAGTTACTTTCAATCAGGCACATTCCCAGAAAGACTATTTAGTTCTATCACAAGCATGTGTAATAACTTCAGAATATTTTACTGAAGCAAGCCAACACTGGATGAATTATTCATAGCTCAGTTTATCCAGTTGTAATAGTAGCAGTATTACATACACTTAGTTGGATACAACGTTCTGGTTATTAAAGCAATAGGGCATGTCATTCATTGGCCACTTGATGTAGCATTGGTATTGCTGAATAATCAATTTGTGTTAACTGGGCCTCTTCATGACTCTTTATTGAACAGCAAAATGTAGCATACAAGTTGCTATTAGTAGTGTGTCAGTGTCTCAGTCTTAAACTGGCTAAACATCCTACAAAGGGGAGCCGATAGAGTATTAATGACATGAAAACTTGTTCAGTTTGACATTGTCACCAAGGCAATCCATGGTTTAGCATGGATATGTTGTATAATCAATAAGAAAAGGTTGTCTTTATTGGAAACATTCAAGAGTAAAAAAGTAGCCAGTTTTTGCATATTGGGAAATAATCTATGGTGTCTCCACCCCATCCCCCACACACACTCCAACATCCCGTGGAAACATTCCATTGCATTAATGCTGACAAAACAACCTAAAGTGTAAAAACTCTGAATTACCACTCACACAAACTGCAGCATAATAGTTATACAAAAGAGTTTGTTAATCCACAGAACAATATGCCCAATCTAACTGTACAAAAAGACTCAGAAAAATTACACTGTGTCATTAACCTTCCTGTTTTGTGTACTGCATGGAGTTATGGCTCAAGTCCTGTTTACACTTCTTACCCTTTGCTACTAGATTGCCTGGTTGACCCCCCTTTTTATTGTGACCTTTGACTCTGATTGTTGGTTTGATCACCATGGTGTTAGTGTAGCATTTGCAAGTGGCAGCTGTTTAACACATTGTACTTTAACCACTATGTTTGCAGGCCTGTGTTTACCCTCCGATTTGGCTTAAATGAGATACACATCATGGCCAGTTAGCTCACAGAGCATCATGAAGGCCTATTAGTGTTTTGGTAAATGTGAAGCAGCTAATTTAATTCAAACAGCAGTGTGTCCTATAGCTTAGCTTTAACTACCTGATGCATAAGATGAGCACATGAAGGCCAATTACTTAGGGCCATTTGTTAGAAAAGACTAAGCTGACTAAGCCTAAACAACATGGATCTCCCTTTTGAATTTAGGGAAACATATATAAATGGCAATGTAATTAATTTAATTGAATTGGGAGAAATAATATGTTAGTTGTTCATAAAAAATTGACTCTGGCTATGAATATGCTGATTCTTGGAAGCTATACTTTGATTGGTGAGCTGAGCCTTTGTGATGAAGTCACACATATACCAGCTCCTGTTAGTTCACAGCTGGGACCTAATCAACAGAAAACAACTATAAAATCCCTTTACCCTACTCCGTCAGTCTTAGCTTGCAAATTACCCCCGTTTTGGCCCAGTGGCCTACTAATGCATGCCCTGTTGTTACTTAGGCTTTAGGATAGTAGCACCTTGGATATTTTTAAAAGTATAGTACACAGTTTGTGTGTAAAGCACTTTTCCATATTCTTTCAAAATTTTGATTTAGATTGAAATTTTGGTAGTTTGCCCATATATTATTCTACTGTTATTAAATAGGGAGGGAAGAAGTGTAATGTGAAGATACCGATCTGCATTGCTGGTAAATGAAAATGCATAAAATAGAGGTGAGCTTGAGCAGAGAATGTTTGGAGTTAGATTCAAGCACCACATCAAAATCCTGGATCTGGTTACCCTCAAACTTTGAAAGCGTTCACATCTAGGTTGGAACTTTGCAGATCAGGATCATCTTTAATATAAAGTATAAAAAATAAAATTCAGTGGTACAAAAGTCACAGACCAACAATAAAATAAGAAATGAAATCAAGTAGACAGCCTCCAAATGAAAGCAGTATTCAACTCCCTGTGAAACTTCATGATGGAACTTGTGTTTAAGAAGTTGTGTGTGTCTAAAACATGACTGAACATTCATAATATGCACTTAGTCTGAACAACAGTATTCTGAATCTAGAAATACTGTGCTCAGTCTTTCAAAATAGATCTTTATTGTGCTAAGGAAAATATTGCAACATATCTTATTTTTATATTCTGTCGTCAACAAGGTGTTGTCCCACTTTGTAAAACACGGTTATAATGTTCTAACCATAAAAGATATAATGTTTAACACAATGCAATAATATATTACAGTATTACCAACAAAGTAAATTCACTATATTTTCTAGATGCAAAAAGGGCTGGAATCCAGAACTACATTGGCCATGTGACAGATACTTTTAAAAGAACTAACAAATATGAACTCCCAAAATAGAATGAACTGTTTTCTGATTGAAAGAGAAAATCACCCACCCCAATGTCATAAAAAGCAAAATAGTTCATCCTTTCCATTCTTGATGGGGAATGCCACTTAATAGGAGGTTTAATTCATTTTATTGTTGGTTTGTGTTTTGAGTTAACAGACAGTTGGCAGGCTAGTTTAAGATCACAGAAGTCTATAGTCCTACAGTAAGTATTTTGTAAAGGTATTTGGGTTTCTCTGACAATTGTGTTTTAACTAAACTAATTTTAACTGTAATTACAGTATCATTAGTGAAATAATATTGGCTGACAAACAATTTAGCTTTTTAACTTGTCCCAATGTTATTGCTATGGAGTTATTGTCCCTGCTAATAGTAACACAAGTACAAATAACAAAAGTGCATTTGTGTGTATCTACTTACACAACAGCAACTTTCAGCTTATCAAATTTAGCTCTTTAGCTCAAATTTAGCTCAAATTCGGCTCGTCACAGCTGTCCCTTATGTTGCTGGGGAAAGGATATTATAATGTATACATGCAAAGGATCTGAAGTGAAGCTTTCACATGTGTTTCCTAACTTTTTGAATGCGTTAATTGGCAACACTAATGTTTTGCAAAGTATTTTGTCTGTAATTACATATAACAGTCAAAGGTGTTCCACAGACCAACAATAAGAGCTATTGACCATAAAGAAATGCAGATAATGTTTGGATCCTTTCTTGCTAGCATGGAATCAGCATATTAATAGACACTATAAACTGAAGGTATTAGAAGGCAAGGCTACCATTATGCATGTGACGTGGCATTGTCCCTTTCTAGTTCCTTTCTGGAGACGCATATTAGAGGAATAGCTCTGATTTTTTAATGTGCACAACTTAATTTTGGCTCCTCTTAAACTGGGCAACACTCATGTTTTGCAGTTTATACAATTGAGAAAAGAATTGGCTGTGGGTTGACATAGAGGCAGCTCAAAATTAATACTCAAACTGGAAATGCAAATCAATTCAGGCCAAATTCAATCTAGTAATTCCATTAAAATCAGTGGGATAAATTTGGCTCCCTGAGTAGGAACTTGAAGCTGTGCTGTACTGAAAGTTGCCAAATTGGAAGAGGTTCATTTCTGATTGGAGTAAAATGAGGTTCTAGTTGTGCACTCATGCTAACCGTGCTGGTCATGCACCCATAGCTCCAGATTGTGCACTTTGAGAATTCCTAGTGCCTCCGAATTTTGGGTGTGTAGCAATGCAGCAGTAAGCCCTGAGCACATGTGCTTGTGACAGATTTTCATAGAAGACTGAAAATCAGCAATGTCCCAAGTAGCAGCTTAGGGTTTATTTTTTGTCTTTAAGAATTTTGTAATAGCTCTTTCATCAATGGCAGCACCAGGGTGATACTGGTTAATACAGACATAATTTATGCTTGTTATATGAAGGAATATTATATTGAAACTATTATATGCTGTTAATTAAATTATGAAGTTGTATCATGAGGATGTTGGGCAATGACTGAGTCTTATTTTAGAAAAATCCAATTGCAAAAATCTACTTAAAGCATTTAAGAAGAACTGAACATAATGAGCCCCAGACTGTCTACTGTTTTGTTTTGGGGGCTCTCCTGTCCCCACGTCCCACTCTTGTGAGGATGGAGAGGGAGCCCCTGCCAAATGATCCTCTGGGCATGCAGCTAGTGTAAACACTCTCAGATGTCTCTTAGGGTACATCTAGGTTGCAATGTAAGCCACAGTTACATGGGACTCAAGTCAGCTGACCCATGTTAGGGAACCCTTGGTCTTGAGCATCTACATTGTATTTTAACCCTGTGTTAAGACTTTTCTGACCCATGCTTGAATCTAGGGCTCTAGGGCAGTGCGCAGTCCCAAGTCAAAGTAATCATGTCTCAGAGTCCCTAGCACCCCCCTCCCCTGAAATGTGGCTGCTCTAGCCCTAGGACCATGGTACACTGGGAGAAAACTTTACTGCCTGCCCTGCATGTTACCAGGAAGCAGCTCGCTTTGCAAAAGGCTTGATCCGTTCACTCTCCATTGCAAACTCTGATGCTTGAAGTGTGCTTGAAGCTTGGTGATCAGAAACGAATGGGTTCACGCTGCCCTGAGCTGCTGCCGCTCACCAAGGTAGAGTGGTTTCCATTTTCAGTAGCATGGACTGCAGATTGGTAGGATACAGAGATGATTAAGGAAGTTGCCGATGGAATACTGGGATACTTCTGGCTGATTCTGAGGACCCAAATCAAACCAGACTGTGTCTACACTGCAGAGCAATAGGGCTTGGACCCTGGGTCCCAGCTTCACTCAAGCTCAGACAATCCAGCCCTGCAGTGTCCTGGAATCCTGGGCCTGAGCCCTGGATTAGCACAATTGCAATGTAGACTCAAGGGAGGATTAGGCTTGAGCCTGGGCTCAAGCATGGGTTTATGTTGCAGGGATGGAGGGTTCCAGTGGTCGGGCCCCAGCCCAAGCCCAGAAGTCTACACAGCAGGGAAACAGCCCCACAGCCCAGATCCCGCAAGCCTGAGTCACGTGGCACAGACCAGACACAGGTTTTCTTTGCTATGTAGGCGTAGTTCTGGTTCCTTTCCTCCTCCACACCAGACCTGGTGAGGGGAGGATTTATTCCAGTCTGATTTGGGTTAAACTGCTATCTACAGCTGATCATGGTTGGATAACTAGTACAGCACTCCTTTCGGCTCTAATCTTAGCAATATCGTTCCAAGCTTTGATATAAGACATCTGATTTTATCTGTCAAAGCTACTTCTAAACTACAGTAACTTCTTTATAGGGTCATCATCATTAAAGAGCCTAGGGAATCACCAGGAGTCCTCATCCTGTGAAAATGATGAGATCCATAAAGCAGATTTGTAAATACCAATTTACAGAATATAGACTTTTGAATGCAATGCTGTAATACTTACGTTTAGTGGATCTTTCCAGGTACAGAGAATAACACTTAAGAGCCATAGAGTTTATACGGTAAAAGGATGGACTGCATGGAATGTGATTGATTCATATAACTTCTCGAATAAAAAGTAGAGTTTGTTATGTTGGGTTCTTCTGCAACTAAAGCAAGAGATGCATTCATAGGTTACCAGAAAAAGTCAACTTTTAAATTGCAGACAAAGAGTTTCAGCTACCAACTGTATTACATCATCAAAACATCTCGTGGACACTCAGAAATAAGCTGTATTTCTGTATGGCAGTGAAGCAGCAAATTGAATTCTCATAATATGTTTTGAAAATGAGTCTTGTTAGGTTTGATGAGGTGGAAAAGGTACTGAGATCACTGGTTTGTTCCAATACATTCAGTACACTTTACTTGGCTGTTTGCCATGGCTAATCTTTTTAATGGCAGTGTAGCTTGTAAACCCATTTGGTAGAAAGCTATGCATCTCAGTTTTATAATATCACACCAAGTAGGGTGGTAAATAAGTTTCTATTCAAGCATGAAAGCCTTTTTTGTTACAATCCCAGAAATCTTATTTTAAAAACCTTGTCTTGAAAGCCTCAGTAATTCCTTTATGAATTCAGCAATAAGCAGAATAAAAGGCAAACCTCCTGATTTATATATTTTTTAAATGAACTCAGCCAGTGCTCTTATTCAAAGACTTATCAATTCACCTATCAAGCACTTATTTCTAAAAATACATCAATAATTTAGGAACAATGTCCAAAAAATTGAACCTTCCAGAAACCTCTGGATTCCTCCAAAAATTCCCCACTCAGCCACTTTAGGAAAAGTCTGGGAGAACAACTGGGCCTTGCAGCATGACCTTGAAGGACAGCAAATTCAAAGTTCTGGAGAACTGAAGTAGTAAGGGCATTCCATTGTCAAGGATCCCTTACTGAAAATGTCTGGGTTTCAGCCCTCTGACAGCTATAAACCAGGGCTGTTAGCTGAAATGCCTTAGATGATTTTGCCTCTGTGGCCTCTCATGGATGTGGTGTCTGAGATAATCAGGGTCCAACCTATTTAAAATTATTATAGGTTATTTCAGTTGCATTTAGAAGTTGATCAGAAGCCCCTGCAAAACCCACACATGATAGAGCTTCCTGCTAGTAAATGTCCCTTAATAAATGGACCACCATAGTCTGTGGAGGGGTCTACAGGGGTAGAACATATCACAGTATCCCCTTCTCAAAATGACTACCATAGTGAGGTCTGTATCCAACAGAAGAGGATACAGCCTTCTGGACAACTATCATTGCCATTAACTGCTTTTACATGGACATCCAGAAGCAGCTGAGAATCCAGGATACCCCGTGGTACGGTTGGACAGTTTTCCCCCATTAAAGAGCTGATACCATCTCTTCTGTGTCTTCCAATCGGTTCCTTGAACCTACCAGCTTAACTCCAATCTTGTCTGGATTGATTTGTATCCAAAACCCAAGATTTAATTCCATCATTCTTATTTGAGAGAACTACTTAAAACCATTGTGGCAACAGAATAAACTTGATACCATAGCAGTTTAGCAGAAAATGTTAGTCCTTAGTGCTGTGTCCAAATTTAAATACCAACTATTTAAATGAATGCCTCTCCCAAATCAGTGGATGAACGAAGCTAAGAAGAGAAATAAAACAGAAACAAAACAATTAGAGAAAAGAATGGCTCTTCTTTGTTCCAGAATCAGAATCCAGTGGCATTCATTCTCTACTACAATATTTTTATAAAAAATTACCCATTAGATGTTTAGAATATGGGCCTTTCTAATCAGATTTTATGAACAACTAGGCGGGTCAAATTGTGGGCTTAAATTTTGAAACTAATGGTTTTTTTCAGACAGAATCATTTTCTTGGTTTTTATTTAACTATTTATTTATTTATTGCTGGACCATTCCCATTAACATCACTCATAACAGCACAAGCAGTATTAGGCAACATAATGCCACTCTATCTGTGGTATTGTTTTGTTGGGTTCATGGTAGAGGTTTCCTTTGTTTTTTTTTTCCCATTAGGGCTGAGCCTTGATTGTGCTTCGCTGTAGGTAGTGATGGTATAGCACTAGGGTTGCCGGATCAGTAGATAGGATAAAATAGAATAAAAGAAAGAGAGGAGATGAAAATTATACTAACAAAGAACTAATGGTTATTTTGTGATGTTATAGTGCAGTGATTTCCTTCTTTATTGCTTGCAAATATGCTTAGACAATATAATGCCAGAAAGCTTCATTAGATCAGCATCTATATTGAATCTAAGGAAACTACACCCCATATACCTTCCATCTTATCAGCTTTGTTCCAAACACCTTTACAAAAGAGACAAAATATATGCGTGTTATTACTGTGACTTCAGATTGAGTTGTGGCATTTTATATATTATGCTTTTTAGTTTTATTTCCCCTTGTTTTCGTTTGCCTTTTGGCCAAAATCTTCCCCTGTATTGCCAGCTTCCATACAGATAGACCTTTGTATGCCAGTGGAGCCTAGGCCGCTGCAGGGTTTTCAGGCCTCTGAGTCCGTCTCCTGGGTAATTCCTGAAATAGTTCCTCCTTGAGGGAGTCATGCAGAAGAAATTCAGTGAGAAGGACATCAGTTTCCTGAGTACTTCCCCACGTTAATTTACACCCCAGATTCATACACAACAGTCCAACAGACTTTGTTCTTGCTTTGGTCCTTTTATATTGTTGATATTTATTTATTATTTCTTCATTAAGGAAGAGTCCAGGAACCCCAGTCATAGACCACATTGTGCTAGATGCTGTACAAACAGACAGTCCCTGCCCCAAAGAACTTATGACCTAAGTATGAGGCAAAAGACAACAGATGGATCTCTAAAAATAAGAGCTTATTTTCTCTCTCTCGCTCAAAAAAAGAAAAAAAAAACAGTACAAGCTGAAAGTATGGTGCTTTGAGATTTAAAGGGAGATGAAGGAAAGTTTTTAAATAAACACATGATAACATTTTAGACTAACGTGAAGTGATAAGGATGAGGAGAGAAATAGAAACACAGCATGATTGTGTTTCCAAAAATAACAATTTGTTGACTTTTATTCATTAAGGGACAGCTCCTATGAGGTGCTAAGCACTCCACGCTCTCGTTGAAATCAAAAGGGATGAGGACATTGAGCATTTTAAAGGAAGTGCTCAGCATCTTGCAAGATTGAGCCCTAAACTGAGGGATGGGAGGGAATATGTATTAAACAAGTACATTTGGAAAGAACTGACTTTTGCAGATTTAAAAATAAAAAAGAACTGTGTGGATTGAGCCAGTGGCTACTAAAGCTGCCTTGCAGAAAGTTTAAAGGTCAGGCTGGTTGCTCACAGATGTTGCACTAATTCTCTTCCAGTTATCCATACAGCGAAGATTGTAGCCAAGGGAAGCAGTACATGAATACTAGATGTCCAGCGTGGTGTGATAGAATTCTAATGTCACATTCAGCCAAGGAACTGATTCTAAAAGTAAGTACATCCATGTGATCATATTGTTTTCTAGTTATTTCTTCTTCAACATAGCATTTATTTTTGTCTGACATTTCTTGCCTCTCCCTGAATTTTTAATTGTCTAGAGTAAACCCCAGCAGCTGAAGACAGCAATACCAAAGCAACAATCACATTTTTCCTTATGCAAAGCTTTTCATCTAAGGATCTTAGTGTTTTACAAATGTTGTATAGTTAAGTTTCACAATACCTCTGTGAGGCGTAGAGTCCCTTGATTTCAGTGCATAGTGATAAGCCTAATTTTGCCAATGCCATAGCCACAATGTAGCTCAAGAACTTCTGAGTTTTCCTTTTCCCGCCCCCCACCATCTCCCTCTTTGGCTCTTTTTTGCTTTAGAGACACTGAGCCAGATCCCGGGATCAGACCAAACTACACACTTCCTGGCAGGGTATAAAGGGGACCTTTGTAATCCCCTTATCCTGTGTGTAAAACTGCTGCCCCTTGCCAGATTACCTGAATGCTGCCCCCAATTTACACAAGTTGCAAATGGGCCCAAAGGACCAAAACTACATAAGAAGATCAGTGTGGCATAAGGGCATCCCATCCATGCCCCTTTCCTCTTACCGCACCCCCATTTTCCTGCTATGCCAGAAGTGGGTGTGAGGGACATGCTAGAGTGTCCGTGCTTTGACTTTCTACCACCCTACAGTGAAGTGATCCTATTGGAGTTACTCAAGAGGGCTGTACTGACAGTTTGCAATGGCTTTGCATTGCACAGCAGCCTCACCACACCCAAGAATCTTGCCCACCTTCTGCAAAAATGTCTTGGCTTGACAAGCTTATTTAAGACCCAAAGTTCTGTGTTTATCTGTGTTTTCCTGCATACTAACCTGTTTTTCAACATGCATGAATTGCAATAGTTAGTGTTGGAAAATAAATCCTTACGATACTGGCTCCATGCTTCTTTATTTATTTTGTGTGTGTGTGTGTGTGTAAAGTAATGAAACACTCCAAACTTGGTTTCTTTATGTTTATAACCTTCTCTCTTTCTCATCAGTATTGTGTATCTCATGATAAGAGCGTTTGCTTTGCTGTAAATTACATAATTACAATCAAAAGATAACTCACTGAAACTTGAGGGCATTTTTTTCCATAGCTACTCCAGTTTCAGTCTCTTTAAAGCACTTCCTCTCACATGTTAACCTCTAAAAAGTGTTGGCATGAACACTAACTTTTCACCAAACCCTCACTGAGGGTGAAATTCACCTCTCATTGCACAAAATCTGAGAAACTGGGTTTGTTCAGGAAAATTCATGAGATCTGGTGGAATTCACCTCCTCAACTTGGAGACAGGCCAATGTATAGCCCCTCTGTGACTAATCCAATCACGGATCTGGAATAACATTTCAAGTTCTTCTGCATCTCCTATATAAGAGTTGCCAGCCAATGGATCCACAGAGATTCAAGATCTCCATCCATGATGGTATTTTGGGGGCCTGGATAATGGTGCAGGAGGACTGCAGAAGCCCCTGTGTGGCTGCTCTGTCCAAGGCCTCCCTCTTCAGCCATAAGGCTGAAATAGTAAGAAGAGTCCAATGTACCTGAATTAATTTAAATTTTTAATTGGGAGTTAATGCCATCAATGAGCTCAAGATGAAGGCAATATTATGCTATTTATTATGCACAATATTAAATATATATAACAACTCAACACTGTAAAACCCTAGTATTCAATAGGCAATTAATACTGGGAAATTACAGAGTTGCCAAAAAGAACAAGGGGCAGGAACAGAGAACAAACTGGATCCAATATGAGCTTTTTATACAATAGTGCAGCATAAAAAGTCAATGGAAGTTTGGGATGCATATGTAGAAACAATATATACCAAAAGGTGATAATTTTTCATCTCTGTATGACACTGGTAGGATAATAAATACAATATTGCATATACTTCTAGAAACCCATGGAATTCTCCATAACAAAGGACAGTGTGCCCAAGAGGGAAGACTTTAAAAATTAGCTATGAATCAGAGGAGATACAACTGTATATAAACGTTTGAAGTAAACACCATCGAAGAGAGGAATTGTTTAAGATTACAGAAGGGAGTATAATCAAATGTAATTGGACAAACTTAAGCATAGGAAAATGAAGGCTGAACTCCAGAGAAAATATATAGCAATGAGGACAATTGACCTGAAATAATCTCCATAATGAAGTGACAGAAGTTCACTCACTTGAATCATTAAAAGCTGAATTTTCAAAATCTTTTCAGTCTTGTAACTGCAATTTTGCATTTGCAAATTTTGAGTATGCTATTTTGGATCTGGCCAATAATTTGTGCATACAAAAACTACAGCGGGAAATTAGGGCCACATTTTCTGCTGATGTAAACTATCACAGCTGCATTAACTTCAGTTTAGCTGTGCCAGTTTACACCAGCAGAGAATCTAGCTGAAGGCCATTTGGAAATTTTGGCCCTTAAAACATGAGCAAAACCATAGAAAATATACTATAGGGAAGAGCACTGAATTGATAGAGGAAAGAACAAGATGAGCTAATAGGGCTAAGTCATTTCTAATTTCTTGATTGTATGCAGTACACTATATTTGCCTTCCCACAGACTTCAGATCTCATTTCTTTCTAAAGGTTTTACACTATGCATTGTTAGAAATATATGAACCTTTACAAAAAAAAGGACCAATGAGGAAACCAAAAGCACTCTATTAAACTATAGTTACTTTCAAGTCTGATACATTCTTATACTTTAATTAGCTGTGTATCTTTAAAAATTAGAGAGACAAAGAATTATTTTGGTATGATTAGTTGTTGAGAAATTATTATGCACCATTCTGTAATTTTTGTGTGTGTTAGTGCTTTGTTGTAGGTAGCTGAAGAATTGATTTTCAGCTCTGGCAGACTTATCTTTTATTTCAAAGAACAAATTATAGTAAATCGGCACTTTTTGAGTGCTTTGTAGAAAAAGGAGTACTGTGTGCAAATTAGCACACAGCACAGTGTGTTCAGCTCCACACACTAGGCGTTACAGATTGTACAGACATGGGGCTGTAAACAGCTTTTGTGCAACATCATCTATCATGCTATGGTCGGTTACCTCACCATCATGTTATTTTATGCTTCCTGAGCCCTAAAACACCAAAGGTTGCCCACTGCTAGGGAGTTGCGTTGATGCCTGATAGCATGCAGTAATGAATGCTCAGCCAAGTGTATATTGTTTCTGCTTGTGCGCTGCTGTAATTTGTTTATCTGTCTAAAGATTATGCAGTTGAAAATCCACAATTTTATGCTGCCTTTGTAAATTATCAAGTCGCTTTTGATGAATGTATCCTCACTTCCGATGGTAGTGGCATTATGATCTTGAAATATTGGAAAGTGCTCATGCATACAATCCAGAAGGTTATGTTTTTATATTTTCTGGCAGACAACCATGCTATAAACTAAATCTGACCTTAAGCTTCCTTACTGCATTAAAGATAATTCAGTTTTAACTTTATAGTCCTAAATGCTGCTGTTTATATAAAGTTCTTGCCCAGTCAAACTTGACTGATTACAGATGAGAAAATCTTGACTCTTTCATACAAAATAAATGAGTATTGTAAACTATTTTAAAGCACATCTATGATTGTATTAGAGACTTGCCAGTGTGCAGGCTCCAGATTTAATTATCTTGCGGGAATTGTTTAGCATAATAAGAAATTGTAAGTCTCTCTGTGTTTACTCCGAAAGGGTTGTGCTAGATAAAAGAGGCACATTCAGTGTAAATGGCAGAAAGATGAGTACATTCTATTATTTATTAAACCATAGCTGCAAAGAGAATAAGTGCAGAAGAAGAAAGTTTAACATAGAGCAGAAAGAAAGCAGTTCACAGGGCTGGCTAGAGGAAGAATGCTATCCTTCAGTTGAGGCTGATTTTCTTAAGATATTTGTAATGCTCTTTTCATTAAAGGAAAGTATCTAATAGAAATAGGATTTTTCTTTTATTTTATAGATAAATATTTTAACAGTTTTGTAGAAAATATTCAACAGCTGTTCCTACTTGTTTAACTTTATATAGTTGATGCAATAACACAGTGGGGTCCACAGCTTGGGCTCTTAGGTGCTAAGGTAATTCAGCTAATAAATAATAAGTATAAAGAATGTGTTAATATCTTTGCTTGTACATTTAAAATAATACTAAGTGGGTACATAAGATTTTTTAATGAGACAATGTGAATTCCATGTTATTGCGAGAGCAACATTTATGTCCCATATAATTCAGTAAAAAGAATTCTGTGCTGTTCCTAAAGAAACTGGTAAAACTGCTTGCTGCATTTCACTGACAGAGATTTGAATGTAGCTATAACTGAGTCCTTGGTTTCCTCATCTTAAATATTAGCTGCTAAAAGTTATTTAAGCCCTAGAAGGGAGTAGTAGCTACAGTGATTTTGTAAGTATTTTATGTGGAAATTGCAGAAAGCTTTGCAATGGATATTGAATGTACAGTTTCCACATATGAGCCTCTGTATATGTAATCTTTGTTCTGAGGAACCCAAGAGAAAAACAGTTTAGTACGCCCCCACTAAAATATCTTGTTGCATATTTTTATTGACCTTCCATTCATGGAACCTTTCCTTATTTAGTTTTCTCTGAAATCTGAAGAATAACTGAACTGACTAGTCTTTTTTTTTAAATTAGTCAGAAAATGATGAGAAGATAGTGATGTATGATCATATTGGGCCAAATGTCTGCATGGGAGATCACAAGGTAATTAAACTGAGTGTTACAGTATTGTATTATACTAAGTTTTATTAAGAACATAGAATGCATATATTAAATTTCTATTTATTTTATACTGAAGTCAGTTATTTTTCTCCTTTATTTTAAATTTGTTGCTTTGGAAAAATTTGTACTAGTTGGGCTTAAATCCAGATAAAATCAGTAGAAATATTATATTAGATGCTAGCACGAGTTTCAGTAAAGAAGAGAATAATGTTACAGAATGCAACATAAAAACATAATATAATCTGAAATCAGTATGAACAAATGTATCTATATTTATCCCCTTACCTAAAGAAAGTGTCCATTGAAAACTTTAGTTTCACTTAGTTATCTAGATTGTTTCCTAAATATAATTTTAATTAATTTGGTGTCTAGTTGAGTATTAGAGTAATAAAATGCTCATAGTACCATATATAAGAAACAGGTAAGAAAAAGAATACTTAGTGATGAGCCAGTTGTTAAAAAAGATCAAAGAAGATAAAAACATTAATTTTAAGTAACCCCCCATATAGTTAGCTAATTCTCGTCTCAGGATATCACTGACTGGAATGCTATAAGAAATATTTTATCAATTAGCAACTGGTTTCTTTGAAAATCCTACAAACAACTAAAAACATCTGTGGAATTTTCAGACTGACTCTCCATGTAAAAATTCAGTTAGAAACCTGAAAACTGTACTGCAGTGTCATTGACAGATGCATTGCAATGGCTCTTAAATTATGATTTTAGGAATGATAATGAGAGATACCTAATACTCCTGCATATATATCATCATTTTTTGTAAATTTAGATTTATTTATGTTTACAATCATAATTTTTGCAGAGGTAGTAGAAATGTTTTTCAAAGGAAGAAGGGATTTTACAGATACACTAACTTACATGATCAAATTAAAAGTGCATTTTCCCTTCAGAAATACAACAGCAGCCAGATTGGATATAGTCATTTTGGTTTCTTTTGTGACTGATTTATTTAAAAAGCATCCTCTTTCAACAGAGTTAATATTGCGACAAAAGAAATAAGGTGCAATGTAGGGGGCTCAATCCTGCTCTTACTGAAGTTGATGGCAAGATTCCCATTGGTTTCAGTGGGAGCACAGGATCGGGCCTATAGGTGGCTGTTTTCCTGAATTCTATTGAGAACTCTAAGATTACAATAATGAAGGAAGTCTAGATTATTGCATCAGTTTGTCACTGGTTATAGATTGATTCTTACTGTGTTTGAAATAATCGTTATAAAGTGTTTGATCTCTTTCTATCGTACAAATGTATAACCCCTATTTCTCCCTAACTTGCTGCAGCCTGTGTTCCTGTCCTTTCGAATAGCTGCTGGGGCAGGTAAACCTATTGCAAATGTGCACAAGTGTTGTGTCGTGCAGTGATGTGGTGGTAAATATCATTTTTTCCTCTTTCGTTTATATTTTCTACATCATTTCCACTCTGTGTTTATTTTTCTTTTTAAAAAATGCCAATTCTGCAACAGGAAAAAGATGCCCACGAAATGAGAAGATCTTCCGTGAAACCACCCTGTAGCATGGAGAAGGAAAGAATAAGCAGTATATTGAAATGCATAATCCTAACAGCTGTATTGATAAATCAAGTCTTGAGTGCCACATTTTTAGACTGCTGATAGTACACTATGCTTCAGCATCTGGACTCTGTTCGGGAAAAGCCTCACATACCTCACTGTCTTGTATGTTCATGTGACATCAAGTAGAAATGTGGAATTATTTTTATATATATATATATATGTATGTATATATATATATATAATATGTCACAGTTCTGTTGCCAAAACTCTAATAGACAGCAGAGATGTTCTGTATTTTAGATTTCACGATTTTCAACTTTTAATAAGTGTTTTGTCAATGTGGAAAAGCTACTTCAGCACATTATAAACTTTTAAAGGTGTCATGCCTAACATTATATATCTGTACCATTTGGGGGTTTTGTACATTGGATTATATAGATAGAGATATTGATGGCTTTAAATGGTATTTTCTTCGTTGACCAAGGCTTATGGTTTGTTTTAGTTTTAGAATTTTGTTTTGTTTTTCATTTTTATAGATTTTTTTCTCATGTTATTTACTATTCTGCCATGTAACATGGTTTTGAATCACACAGCAGCTGCTTTCTATACATACATATGTGTGTGTCTATATATATATATGTATGTGTGTGTGTATATATACACAGATATATAAATAATTTATAAACCTTACCAAAACGTATGCTAAACATACTTTCCATTCTGACTGCTTGAGAGTGCCATATCAGCAATTAGTGTTGAAATCTAGCAGTTTTAGTTAAGTGTACATCAACAATTAACATTTATAAAACAAATAATATATAGCAATGCCATCATCAATACAGATATATAGCATACTATATAGCACATATATTATTAGTTTCACTTTGTTACTCCTATAATACCTTCTTTCTAAGTACTATTAAGGACTGAATGTGAAGTTTCTAGATAGGTTTGGGTGTACCTTTCAAGAATTTTGTAAACTGGTTTTGTCTGTCTTTTGTTACTGTTTTATGGTGCCAAGTATTCTCTATTAAAACAATAACAACACGGGAGAAGAAAATTAGAAGTCTATTTCAGATAGCATCTGCACCCAGCACAGACTGTATTTATATGAAGTGTTAGCGAAAAGGACTGTAAATTTTCTTAGTTAGTAGCTATGTGCAACCTACAACATAACCTTGTTATGAACATTTTTCTCCCACCACTAAGTACAACATTAAAAGGTGATTAGAGAGTCTGTTGATGAAACACAAATGTATGTTTTATTGATTTAATTTAGAACACTACAGAGTTCATGGACTGTGTGATGGCATTAGATTGATGCTTGATTTTGGTATAAATCACTACCATTGAAAATGATTTGATGTCCGCTTGCAGAATTTGTTTGCTCAACAATACAGTCTGGGTTTGTATTAAGTACTGTTGTTCAGAGGGTTTCCGCAGCTCTGTAATGTCAATGTGCCATGTGGCAATATAACCACCCAGTAATTCTATTTAATATGAATAGAGATTCAACTCATGGTAACTTTGAAGGCCTTTAGTAATGAGTACTCTGGTTCTCAAGCAATAAATCTGATCATAGTGAAAAATGACTGTGTCTGTCCCTTTAATGTTGGGTGTGGGGATTATGGGGAAATATGAAGCTGTCCTCTTAATCTTCTGCTAATTGACCATATTCTTTTTTTTTCTTGTCTGAAAACCCAGGGGGATAATTAGATCCATTTTTGTGTGCAAATCGAAACACAATACAAACTGAGAAGAAGGAATTTAACAGATTGATTGCATTTAAAATGTTGGATTATTTTATTATATTGTTAATCTGACAATAACACAATATTTATAGCTACTCTTATATAATAATATCACCACAGCCTTTAAACTGCTAGTTTAGCCCCTGCTCGTTTGATACTGGTCTACGTGTTCGTTCTTGAGCTTTCTTGTCATGAAAATAACACTGGCTCTTAAAAAAAGAAAAAAGACCTGATGATTTTTTTATATATACTAGGTAGAATAATAAACTGTGGGATATAAAGAATGCTAAAACATCTAAACAAGAAACAGCTACATAAGATGATAATAATAAACTGTGGAACTATAAAGAATTCTAAAACATCTGAAGAAACAACTACAAAAGATGACCGGTTAGGGAAACTTTTTGAGTCAAGAGGTTCTCAACAAAATTAATTCAGCCACATGCATAAAATGAAATGTCAGCATTTAAAAAATTGGAGGCATGATCTCTCAGATGAATGGGTCTCAAGTAGTAAGGAAGTTTTAAGATCCCTAATAGGAATTCTTCTTCTTGAATAATATCTTGAAAGGTTAAGTAAATATAAATATTCTATCACAAAGTGAGGTTTTCTATCAAATTATACATTCACTAAATTATATATTCTCCCCTTCTTTGCATTAAGGCCACCAAACTCACTGTTCATTAAATACTTATTTTGGTAAATAACTTTTTTTTATTATACAATATTGATTGTATAACTGTCATCATGTTTTAATCTGAATACAGATATCTACAAAGGAGAATTTCACTCTAGTGGGACTATTAATTTAAAATTACAAAATACAGATTTTTCCTATCAACCCAATACAACATTGTGGTCCTACCAATCACATAGAAATAACAAGAGATTGCTTTGGATGGCGAGGTTAAATGCCTCTTGCTTTTGGTCATATTAATGGGTTAAAAGATACCTTGTTCTATAGAAAGATACTAATCAGTGAATATATATATATATATATAGGCACCTTGAAGCTCAATTAATTACAACAAAAGTTTGTAAATGAATAATTGTGAGAATTCAGGCTTGCCCTCAACTACAAGAGATTTTATAATCCTGTCACTTTTCCTTGGCAATATCAACATGCTTAATTTGTCCCTGTAGTTCCAGCTGCAGGCACTGAAGCAGGCACTGCCCTTCACATTCAAGTACACTCAAGGCATACTGGGTCCAAAGTGACGATTAATTTTTTTAACTTGATTTGTAAATGTAGACAATTTGAGCATGGTCTCTCAAACCCTTATTGCCTTCAGTGGGGTGTTTCACCTGAGTAAGGACATACAGGATCTCCCCTCAAATAATTAGCTGCCCTGCCAGAAAAACTCTGGATGCATAAAAAGTTGGAGTGAAATAAATTGGCCTCCTTTCAAGCCCCAAAGTGACACCACCTGAATCTCTGTATGACTATTTTGAGGAGCAGCTCCAACCAATCAGCAGGAAGCTGTTAATTAGGGCCTGTAGGTGGATAAGCAGCTTTTTACAACTGAGGAAAGAAGTGATCAATATGTCCCAGCAAGATGAAGTAGCATCATGGAAATCTTAGCCTTTCTATCTTTCCTTTTGAAAGATGTTGCCCTCAGAGAAGTAAGTGCATAAGTGAAATCCAACCAGGCTCTCCGAAGAGAGATTGCAGCCCTTTCCATCACGTATTTATAAAATTGGAAGCACATCAAAGTATAAAACGTGAAGAAGGAAACAATTGAAAGATCACAGTGAACAGAGTAAACATGAAATACAAGCTGTAAGTAAACAGTATACGTTGGATACTTGTCTTCTTCAGTAGCAGCCCTAAATTTCTGCACTAGTCAGGCCATGTTTACAGGAGACAGAACCATGTATTAACAAACCTTTAGCCTTTCTACAACATTGTCAATTAAAGCCAACATGGGGGACTAGTGCTAAACTGTCAAAGGAGGACTGCAATTTTAGTGTGCCTAAATGATTTGTCTAACTATTTTGCTTAAAGAGTGAATGTCTGCAGATAAATGGTTCCTAGTATACTACCTCTGATTAGCTGCAGTAGGCTTGCTTGGGAAGGGTTGAGAAGGTAGGGCTTTAGGTATAGTTCGGCCACCTTTTAGTGAGAGGGGAAAATGTTCCACTGCATCGCTTCTTTCTGACATTTGAATCAATTCACACTTCTCTTTTGGGAATCCATCCTATATTCTGGTTTGTCAGTTACTTTACAAAAACTCCTGTCTTGAGGAAGTATTTTTTCAGCTGCAAGTTTTAAAGGTGTGGTTAGAGGCCTCAGTTGTAATGCCATTTTAGGCATTACCAAGTGCACTAGCCACTCCTTGAGCAGCCAGTCCCAGACATGGTCTGCCTGGCCTTGGCCACAGAACACTTGCCCCTCACCTGGGGCCCCTGCCTGACCCTCCTTAGCACTCTCAGAAACTGAGAGAGTGGGTGCTTCACAGAGGGCTTTGAAATACACCTTGAGGACAATCAGTGCCTCTAAAACTGCAGAGAGGGCTGAGTTAAGACCTTTCTAGCTGCCTGGTTGGTATGTAAGCAGAAAAAAACGCACTTGGTCTCTGTGGTATACCCACCCTGCCAGGCTAGCTGGGGAACTTGCTCTGTGCACACAGGTGTCGGGGCGACTGGCCTGCAGCAATATTTCCTACAGAGTCCTGGATGTTGGAGAAGGCGTAACAGGAATGAGAGGGGCCAGAGCCCACTCCTGGCCACCGTCAACCCAGGTCCCAGCCCCCATGGTTTGTGCTGAAGAGAAGGGGCCCCGTTCATGTGACGTTCCGCTGGCTACAGAGCCTCTCCGAGGGAAGGGCCGGATCCCCCCTGCAGCCTTTACAGGGCTGGGTTCCAGGGGGCTCCCCAGACAAGTCTGCCGCAGTAAAGCCAGCAGGCTCGGGCCCCGGCGTGGAGCCCGGCGGGCTGGGAGGCGGTGCAGCAGGAGTGGGCGGGTCTGCGCTGCTTGGGCCGGGCATACACCCCCCCCCCCGAACACGTGTCGCCCGGAGCCATCCGTCTGCCCCGCTGTCACGAGAAGGCGCGGCCGGAGCCGGCAGCCGGGAGTAGGAGCCGGGCTGGCTCCCCGCGAGTCCCAGCCGCAGGGCCGGAGAGGAGGCCGGGAGCCGGCCCCGCGAAGCAGGGCTCAGGCCCGCCGGCTCTTGGCGCGTCCCTTGCCCGGGGGGCGGGTTGCAGGCGCAGGGCAGGCCGGGCCGTGCCCCGGCAGAGGCGGCGGCGAGGTTGGGGCCAGGCGGGTGGCTCTGGCCCTGCCGTGGGGCGGCTCCCCCGCGGCTGACGCTGGAGCGCTGCCGGCCCGCCGAGGCGTGTTTGCGCGGCGAGAAGCGGCCCGGGCCGCGGCGGGTCCAGCCTCCCGGCCCCAAACCCGCTCTCCCGGGCGGGGGCCCCGAGGCTTCCCCCGCCCGGAGGCCACGTGGGGGCCCGTGGCGCGCTGCCAGCGGCCCGGGGACTCCCGCCGCGGCCCGGCTCGCAGGCGGGGCCGGGAGAGGGGGCCAAGCGGGGGCACCCTGCGTGGTTTAAGTGCGGGGCCCAACCCGGGTGTGGCCCGTAGAGACCCGCGAAGGGCCCGATCCCGCAGGCTCGCTCGCTGGACAGCCCAGCTGACTGCGGGGTGGGGCCCGAAGCGCTGAGGCGGGACGGATTTAGCGCGGGGGGTGCTTAAAACGGGCCCGCTTTAAGGCTGGAGAAACCCAGCAGTGTTGAGGCTAGAGCGGGTGCCCCACTGCGCCCCTCCAGCGGCTTGCTTTAAAGCGATCGTGGGCCGAGTCGTCGCGGGGAGAACTTGAGGACTCCCAGCGTTTGCAAACGGCTGGCTTTTCTCTTCCTGGCAAGCGACGAAGGGCCCGCCTTGGCTTCTCGGTATAGGCCGCCGCATTTGCTCGGCTGGCGGAACAGCAGCTGAGGCGCAGGAAGAATGCGGCATTCATTTACAAAGCAAATCCAGCAATGACACTGGCGGGGACTCAAGGCCCTTGAATGCTCGCAGCCACAAAAACAAAAAACCTGCGGCTAGTTTCCTCCCCCCGGAGCACTTTATGGCTGCGGGAGCAGCTCCCGCACTGAACGTGTCCTCCCCCCGGCCAGTGATTTCTGGATCGTTTCAAACCGCATTTTACGTGTTTTGCCAAATGATGGGCGTCTCTAAATAAACAGCGCAGAGCGGCTCGCTTCCCCTGGCCAGAGTTGCCTAGAAACATAGCGCCCCAACCTAAACCAAGCAGCCCGCTTTCTACCATTGTACGGGACACTCAAAAAGTTAGCTCTGTAGGCCTCTGGCTCTGGGGCGGGGTCATGATAACAAGGGGAGTTTTTCAGGACCTACGACCATCTAACATGCCTGCCACTTACTACTGGAAAGCGACGTCTCGCTGCAAATCTGCCCCATGAAGCAGTTCAGACCCGTGGTTGTAGAGCTGCCAGTGAGCATGGGCTCACGCTTTCGATTGTATATAAATGACCGATGACTCGCTCCCCCCCGCCGAGAGCAGAGCCGTTGGAAAGATGCGGCCTCTTTCCGTTGGCATTTGTCAGGGACGCGTTGTGAGTTTTGCAACTTTTGTTGCGCTCCCGCCGTAGCGGCCATGAAATGTGGCGGCTGGTACCGTCCGCGGAGAGCAATGACCCCGCTTTGCTACACAGGTTTGTGAAGATGAGTTTATACTTACCACGTGGCGGACATAACTCTTCCTTGGCTCCTGCCATCCTGGGACCTTGGGCCCCTCTTTCTGTCAGGGTCCAGTGGGATTTTCCCTTCTGTGCATCCCACCAGTTCAGTGGCCGCCTTCGGCCCCCCGCTTGGCTAAGGGACCTCACGGTCACTTACTCTATCTTCATGGCATATTTTAATGGACTGCTCGAATGGACACACTCAATCGGGGAAGTAACTTCCTAGGGCAATCCAACGGAGCAAACCTCCCCCGGCCGCTTTCCTAGCACTGCGCGCCGCGTATTCAGCAGCAGCAAGGTTTTAAAGAGCAAAAGTACCAAAAAAGCGTTGAGCAAGCGCAAATGGGTGATTTCCAACATGCTACTAACAGATTCGGAGAGCGCGGTGTCTGTCTCGGTCCCTTCGCTTGTTTTCCTCGGGCACGGAGCCATTCGTTCGTCTTACAGAATAAGACCTAAAAGCAAACTAGCAAAGTCCTCCCTCTAAACCCCTTTGCTCCAGGTGTACGTTTTAAAGGGATTTAAAATATGAGGAACGAATGCGAGCCGGGCCGTTGTGCAGAGCAACAATTGGCCTGTCCTCTGGGATTCTCGGCTTCTCTTTTCAGGCAGCTACTTTTGAAAAGCTACGAAGTGCAATTACATGCCAGCCCAGGATCCAAGCTTGAATCTGACCGCGGGGAGGGGAGGGGGTATTTGTGCAACTAGCGCTGCTCCCAGACGTAATCCGCGATGATTTGGGGGCCCTAATCCCACGAGCGGGAGTCTGGAAGTGGTGGAAGTCGGGGTGCCGGAGCAAGTGTCATAGGAGGGTGCTGAGAGCCACTGAACAAACAGTAAACCCTGTGGATAATGAAAACCACGGGGTCCTGCCACACACACTCCCGCTTTCAGCCCCCATGGCTGGAAGGATCGGACGGTAACTTGTTCAGGTCCGACCCTGCACTCCTTGTTGGTAGCTTGGGGGCTAGTTCCCTCGGCCGTTTCCAGCCGTTGAATGAGCGTTTAATGTCAGGACACGCCGTCTACCCCACCCGGTGTTCCTTGCTCTGGTCATCGGCGGGGATCGCTGCGATTTCAAGTGCAGCGGGTTACTGTGAGAGGAGCCGCCCCGGCCCGGACGGGGCGAAAGGGCTAATTGACTCTTGCTTTGGAGAGCAGTTCGGACTCGAGCCCCTTGAAACCGGGCCCAGGGCCTACCCCCGAGACGCTGCAACAGTTGGGCGAGGGGCTAACCTCAGCCTCTTCTCCCCCAACCCCCCAGGTTTAATAAACGCTCGAAATATTACTAGGCCCGGCTGGGATTTCACAACCAACTCAAAAGCCACGCGCTAAAACATCTTTGCTTCTAGAGTAAAAGATTACTCCCCCCCCCCGCACACTGGAATTAGCTTTCTTTAGCAACATACATGGACCCCCCCCAACACTACCCAAGAAGATTGAAAAAAAATCCTATTTATTGTGAGCAACATGGGGTGGGGGGTAAGGGGATGAGATGGAAAAGTAAAATGAAACAAAAAATCGGGGGAAACTCTCTAAAGGAGATGCTTGTTAAATAATTTATTGATTTATACAAAGTCTTTCCAACCGACTTGGAGGCAATATTTTGTATCCAATTTAAAATCAAATAACCAGTTTTCTCTATCTTTTTGGTTGAGTTTTTTTAAACTGTAATAGCATAAAATCCATAGCGAGGAAGGAAATAAAACTGCCAAAACGCTCAATGAAAGGGGGGTGTGAAATAAAAGAGCCATTTTTACACTAGAAATATACATCACAAAATCTGAAATTTACTATGTACAAACTGGCTGAGCTGTAGTCGGCGATCTATACAAAACAGTAACAAAATCTGATTGTTAGGAGCAGGACATTGGCAAAAAGGCAGAAAAAAGGGAGGGGGAAAGTAAAAAAACCCAAAACAAATAAAGAAAAGTTGGAAAGATTCCTCTGCAATTTACATCAATGAGAAGGAAGATAATTTCATAACTTATTCTGTAAAAAATATATACATTTCACATACATCTTAGGCTGTACAACACATCACTTTTAAACATCCAGTTACAATTCTTCTTTATAATGTTTGATACCCTGGTTATTTCAGCTTTTATAAAGCGCCTTAGGGAGCAGTCAGTGTTGTTGACTAGGGTCTCTTGCCCCTTTAATCACAAAGTATCCGAGTTGTTACTGCAGGGGCTGATGAGGGCTAAGTTTGTGGATTTGTGCTTTTTCAATAACCTCGTGATTTTTTCATCGTCTGAGTTGGGGTCCAGAGGTTTGTTGTACTCGTCATCGTCCTCATTATCCGAGCTCTCCTTCAGCTTCTCCGTCTCCGAATCGTGTTTCTTCTTAGCTGAAGCCATTTCTGCCGCGTGTCTCTTTCGCCATTTCGTCCGTCTGTTCTGGAACCACACCTGTTGGAAACCCGGCAAAAGAGGGGGGGGACCCTTAGCTGTAAATCTCCTTCCAACACGCCAGCCTCCTGCAGAGTTGACCCCTTCCTCCACATACACAGAGCGCCCTTTAGCGCCCTTGGTTTCACTTTCCCTCTGGAATATTACTTGCCCTTGACTGTTCCTATTGAAACAGTAAAGTCGGGATGCATATCGCGGTGTATAGGCCTTTAAGCTCCCTGGTTCCGTCTCACCCGACAGCAGGCTCATTTACCAATTCAGTCACTTCATATGAAAAGGGATCCTCACTTGTGACTAGCAAACGCTACCATAAAGGGCAAACACTGTAGAGCGAAGAATTGAAACTGGCTAGAGTGCAACAGGATTAACTGTAGAGAAATGTGTATGTTTGTGTAAAATGACTGTACCTGCCTGGCCATGACACAGCTCATTCCAATTGCAGCTTTATGGTTTAACAATGTCAGGTAAAGGCGTACAGTGGCCTAGTCCTGACTCTTCCCTTGTATTACACGGAGCACAATGGAGCCAGAATTAAGTGGCCTTCAAATTGAATTTTGGTAGCTCTGAAGAATAGTACTCTTTTGAAAAGCGAATGGGCAAGAAAATAGTTGTCAGGTCACAGTCAAACTATGTGTAGCACACTATACAACACTTGAATAGCGCCAAAAATATTTCCTTATATTAGCGTGTTTAAAAAAAAGGTGCACACATCAAATATCCCACACGAAACTTGTTAGAACATGGAGAAATGTGGAACCGTTTCACTTGAGTGGGTTGTAACTACTTTATAAAGCTAAGGACTCACCATTTTAAAGTTATTTTGCATTGTCTTAAATATAAACTTTTTATATTTAATGGATTTTCACCTTTGCGGTTTTAATTATAAATAACCGAGAAGCGTTTTCAGAGTTTTGTATTATCGTAAAGAATTAAATCAATAGTGAAAAGCGATGGTAGAAATTGTCCTTGTAATGAAAGTAATTCAGAACTTTAGTTTACATCTCCTGACCTAATTTTAATACTCCCACCGGGTCTGTTAATTCAGTAAACTGTGAGCTATACTTCAGTTATACTTCAGTTTCATGCCTGTTTCTGCTTTCAACATCTGCAACGCCATTCATAAAAACATCTTTACTCACAGACGATTCTGGTGTGTAAAACGGAGCTTCTTACCTTAACTTGACTTTCTGTCATTCCTAACGAGTAGGCCAGGCGAGCTCTCTCAGGTCCTGCCAAGTATTTAGTTTGTTCAAACGTTTTCTCCAAAGCAAAAATCTGCTGCCCTGAGAAAGTTGGTCTTGAGTGTTTCTTCTTTCCATCTTTGTCCAGAACCATTCCAGCCTGGGCTGAAAACAGGAGAAAATATCTCCGTCAAATACTGGAGTCTACATCTGCTTCAGGGCAGAAATCTGTTCCCTAATAGAAAACTAGAAAAAAATCCCCTCGGTTTCAAGAACGTTAGTCCGGATTTCAAACACTGTAACTGGGAGCAGGATTTGGCCCTGTAATATTTGGGAGACTCGGAAATGACACCACGAAACCGCTGAGACGGCGTTTAAATGATAATAAGACGTGATGAAGTTAGGCTACAGTTTTTAGTGTATCTTTCTGAGGAGTGTGAGGTTATGATACAGCTCCATGGATTACACTTCCGTGTGCCACATGTCCCTGGGTTTTTAGGTTTATAGGGCTCAGTAGCAACAGACAGGTTCGCATCTTTATCCACCCGTTGCTGTTAATGGTATTTCCCACCTCCACCACCACACCGGATGGTTATGATCGCTCGTGATATTTTACCTTTGTACATAAGAGATGGAGAACGCTCCAGACTCTGAAAGGGACCGCTACAATGCCCTGGCGCAGCCAGACCGTAGAAAACACTGCCCGGGGGAGGTTCAAGGGAGGCCTTAATCACGACAGAAAAATATTTAAAAACCACCACCCCCAAAAATGTACTGGCTCCATCAACGCCTCCCCTCCCCTTCCTGCTCCCTCTGTAGGATCAGCTATACCCCCACTTACCAGGACAGGCGAGTCTCGGATCTCTCCAGGGAGATCCCTGCATAACCCCTGGCCAGAAAATGGGAGGTCGCCCAGGCAGCTCTGCCAAGGGCTTTGGGTACCTGGACACAGCCGCTGGGTTAAAATACATCCCCGCTGAGGTAGCCAGTCCATTAATCCGGGGCAGCCCGGTGAGGAGATTGCTCGTGGTTCCAACAGGTCTCCCCAGGATGTCGCTTATTCCGTGCGGCGTCCCCAAGGGGATCTGTGTGTTCAGTCCGCCCAGGGCTGGTGCCTTGAAGCTGGAGGGATTCTGCAGGGTGTAGGGAAACAGAGACGTCTTCATTTCAGCCATGTTATGCAGAGCAGCCAGCGGTGTACTGCTCAGAACGAATGCACTCTGGCGATTAGTATCCATCTGCCCCACAGCTAACATTTGTGAGCATCAATAAATAAATATATACGCTATGAAAAGACAGCCGCTTTAATTCTTAACCCCCAGGCGCAGCGCCAGCCACGGGCTCCTTAGTTAAAAAAAAAATCAAAATACCAGTGAGTAACAAAGTTTTGTGCGGAACAGCAGCAAGCGATCGCCTCTGCTCTGCCGGGACTTGCAGCTGCAGCAGTGCACACTGTAAAGTTTCAGTCAGGATGAAAACAAAAACGAGAGGAAAATATTGCAAAGGCGAGGGGGGGAACGTCTTGGTCAAAGCAGACCTCGGCTGGCAATGTCCCTGGGCGACTTTGATTGCGGAGCCCCGGCTGAACATCCACTAGGCAATCAGAGGATTCGGAGGGGTGGGTGGTTTTGATGAATTTTTGTTTGTTTTTGGTAGTTACAGGCAGAGTTCCTTCCCCGTGAAATTGACTCCGTGCTGAGACCAGAACTGTACAAGATGCACAGATAACCGCACGGCCACCTGCAAGACGCGCTCTCTGATTGGGCGAACCCGCTTCAGGGGAAGCTCGGATTGGCCAATGGCTTGGCACGCTGCTTCTCTACTTTGCATCAACGTCATTCGGGAGAAGAGCAACACTAAATGAAGATTTTATTATAAAGTCAAGGTACTTTAAAGGGCTGTAAATTTACCCACTGATTTATCTTTCAAACGACTAAATAAATCCAATTGAATGGGAGTTTAGTGAGGCTAAAGCTTTAAAAAGGAATCAGGGGGAAAAAAATATGAGCACACATTTTAGCAGATCGAAATAATGCAGATTTTCAGATCAAATCAGTAGTGCGTTAGTTTAACCCTGATTCACAGCCAAACCAATTTACAACAACAACAAATTACAACTTCCCTTGTTTTATTTTTCTGTTCTTTTTTTCTCTTTTAAAAATATCTAGTCTTTAATTAATGGAACCTAAACATAAGAGCTAGTAAAAAAAGTATCATACCATGTATTTTAGCATTAGATTTGCCGTCCCCCCCGATGCTTAGTCTAAACAATACTCCAGGCTGTTTACATTTGGCGCACAGGCTGTCCATTCTAACTGTTAGATACATTCTATGGGATATAGAAGGATTGTTCACAAATGTGTTGTGTATTGTGCTCAGCATTCTCTTTGAGCTAAAATGTAGATGTTATTATCTCTATGGCACTTGTGCCTCTTACTTCCTAAAATGCGCTTCGTATTGTAAATCGTAGTTGCACAAAGGCTTTTAAAGCAGAAGAACCGGCCTCTGACTAATCGATCAAGGCTGGCTTTCTGTTTGGGAGTGAAATACTCTCTTGTGGCGCTTTTGTAGTTTACAGTTTGGAGCGATTGTAACGCAAATGCTATGCTGTTGCAATGTGGTCTTTTGAATTCTAGTTACCTGATCATTAGTTTTTAATGCACCATTCTCTGTTTAACTGATCATTAGTTCTCTACGCACGTTTAGGCAAACAGCTCAATATATATTAGTTTTGAATTGTGAAAGTATTTTAAAAAATATTATAGCCTAGAATTAATTTTGATAGCACATGTCTTGCCATCAGGTTTTAAGTAAAATTCGCCACTGAAATCAGTGGGGACGTCTGCGTAAAAACTAGTGGCCCGCTTTGCGGCCCGCTATGTTCAAACTGAAAGAATGGCTCTTAAATAATACACGTGCTTTATACATAAATTCGCAATATTGTTAAGTGCATTTGCAGAACTATAAACCTTGCCAAAGTTTGTTGCTTAATCGAAAACATTCTTAGTTGTTACGGACATGGAAAAAAAAACCTTAGGTGTCATATTGTTGGAAAATACATTTGGACGTAGTTTGTAAAGGTTTTTTTTTTTTTTAAATGACTTCATGTATGTTGTGAATACGTTATTAGCAAAGGAGAAAGAGTATGAACTATAACTAACGGAGACGTGCAACTTTTACAAGTTTTTTAAAAAAGATCTTTGAATTTGCAAATGGTGATTAATATTAAATAATTAAATTTAAATATATGTAATGTTATTAATTAATGTAATAATTAAATGTATTAAATGCAGTAATTACATTTATTAGCAGGACATATAATATCTGAAGAATAGTTGTTGGTCTTACTTTGAAATCACTACCTCGATTATATTAAAATACTTTTCTGAAATTAAAACGTTTGACTGGACCAATGATCTTTATTTCAGCAACGCTGACGTTGTGTGCTCACTAGCTACCCACCCTGTTTTGCACAACCTTGCATATAATATTTACAAGGATCTGATAGAAAGCAATTAAATGGTTCGTTTAGGCCTTTTTAAAGTCATCAGCTCTGTACCTAAGTCATATGTTTATAAATAATATAACTTAGAATTTGTATTTTAAAAAAGACAGTGAATGCCATCTTCTTTCTGCTCTTTTAATAGGGTACGAATACTTTTTAGGTTAAGGATTTGCTGGATGGTGCTTAAAATTGTACAGAGGAAATTTATATTCACACAGCATCATGAACTGCAAATTCATATCTAAACTGTAAAATGCCTAAATCTGCCTTATGATGTCCCGGATTTGATTCCCATTGAGAACAAGTTGATCACTTTTCCTTTCCGCTATTTGGGTGTGCTAAAGAGGTCCCATGTGTGCTAAGCCGGTTTATTATTCTATTTGCCTTTTACCAAAAGTGACTGGTTAAGTGTTTGTCTTCTTAAATGATAGAACCCATTACAGTTTTCTTTTTCCTTTACCTGTCCGGTAGGTCTCGCTCTTTGATATTTCGATTTGCACATTACTAGTCTAGATTGTTACCTCCCCCCCAGTAGTGATCTGTGATTTTAACTCGTCTTCCTGTCCCCCCCCCCCGACTAGTATTTAAATAATCATACATGGGAGAGAACAATCTGGATTCAGTTAGCTCAACTATAGTGACTGCTGGATACTTGGATACTGACAGAATTTAGCTGGGAGAATGCATCCCCAGGGTTTAGATGATTTGTGGAGAGGAAAGACGCTTGAGTCATTACAGACATATATTTCCAATATTTAGCAGTGCAGGGGGACCTGAAGTGATAGGCAAGTGGTGCTATTCGCCTGGAGTAGAACCGATATTTTCCCCCTCCATTAATATCGATTTTTCGCTCATTGACCATTTCAGTTCCAGCAAAATAGAGAATAGCCGCTCCACGGGTGATGGGAATCGGGCTTTAATTAAAATAATAGCTACAAGCAGAAAACTATAATTCCCTGGAGAGCAGAGACCACCGCCGTCTGCAGGATTTATTTTAATTACACAGAACAGGGAACATCTCACTTGCTTTTCGAGTTGTTGGGGGAGAAAGTGACACCTAAATGCGCTCCAGGTCGCAGTCCCGGCGCACCTCTCCAGGGGTTTTATCACTGAAAAGGAAACACAAGCGCCAGTGACCATCCACGGCTGCTGAAAAGGTGTGCTCAGGGCTGGTCGTGGGGCCGAGCCGCTCCTGATGTTGGCCCGTTGACCTTCTGTCGCACGCACTCGGATAAGAGCGAAGCATTTTTGTTCAAGTTGAAGGAAGGGAAGGAGCCCTTCTTCCAGTTTCCCTTTGCAATTTGGTTGCTCCGTTGTGGTGTCGCAGTTGCTCTGCGCCATAGTTTGGATTGTTTTGCTTAACGATCACCCCCAACGTCCTCGCTTGTTTAGAGGCTCGAAGCCAGGAGCGTTTTGGGAGCGTCCCCGTGTGTTTCCAATGTACCCCCTCTAGACCAGTAAATCGGAACCGAGCCTTCTCTCCCCCTCCCACCGGCAGATTATAGAGTTCACTGCAAAGAATCGGCGCGGTCACATTAATCCCCTTTCCCGTTGTCTCTCTTCTCTTTCAAAATGCCCTGCGAGCATGTTGAAATCGGAGGCAAGCGCAGTAAAAGTAAAGTGAGGGACACATCGGGGTCATTATCCGAGGAGATGGGTGCATGGGCTGCCCGGGTTATCCTGGGATTTAACAACAGACAATAGTTTTACGTTGTCTCTGGATTCCTCCAGTGTCTCGGGTTGGGATTGTTAGCGTGTGAACACTGAAATGCTCTCTCTGCCGGGTAGCCACCATTTTATTCAGAGAGCCCTTGGCGTTCCCACACGTGCATGAGTGGAGTCCCCTTAAAGAAAAGGAAATCGTTTGCTGGCCGCTAAGTGTGGCCTGGCTGGCTGGCTGTAGACTCTGTCCCCATGTTGCAACAGGCAGGGACGAACCTTACCCATCAGCCAGCGCTAACGAAGGAAAACAAAAGGCTTAATAGAGAAGGGACAAATGCTCCGACGTCTCCTGCGCTCTGTGACACGGCCACCCTTAGCCTTGGGCTGGGAAGAGCTCCCTTCAGGAGACAGAGGAAGATCTAGTGTCACGCAGAGCCCACATCCAGGCCGAGAGCAGAGCGCCCAGCAAACCCACGGACCTTTTCAACCAGTTCTTTGTGAGGAAAGAATGGACTGCCTCAGCCTAGTCGTCACTTCATACTTCCAGGCGGGAGGTAGAGGCTCCTTCAAGCTTTTCAGTCTGTTACCTCCAGCTTGCTTCCATTACCCATCCTGCACACGCAGCTCCTAGTGTGCGCAGACTAGAGAGGCTTTTTTCCATGCCTGTGGACTGGGTGAAGTGTAATGACCTCTCAGGCCCTTTACCCTTCGCCTCTGCTTCTACCCCCCTTTCCCCAACTCCCAATACATAGAGAGCATCCCCCGGGTGGACAGCCTTACACTGAAATCAAAATGTCATTTGAACCCCAAATTGGCTTTGTAAATGTCGCAGGCGTGGGCAGCAGGTTTGAATTCTGAGGTTCAATTGAGAGCTCATGTATGCCTTCACATTTCCCATTACTATCCTTTGTTCTGCCCCTCGGTAGTTGTCAAAAGTTTCTCCCAGCCTTTGATCGCAATCGCGCTGTTTTAAGCTGTTTAATCAACAAAGAAACACGTTTATTTATCATCAGCAGCAGCCGATTCATGTTTTACAGGGGCGAAATTATAGTTTTTGCTACTGTTCTCTTCGATGTCTCTCTCGCTGTGTCCCGATCCTGCCATTTGGGTTATTTTGAAATTCTGCCATAAATAAAATACAATCCAATATTGAGATGAGAAATCCTCTTTACAGTCCCTCATCGTCACGCTAAAACATTGCTCTGAGCTTTGAGGATAATTTATATCTGTCATCAATGACACTTGTTACTCATTAATTGTACATTTGTCCTGTTTATTGACTTTCTTGCAATCTAATAGCCCGAAGTTTTCTGGAAGGAAATATATGGCTCTTATCTCTACAGACCCCCATGGCGTGATAAAGCTGCTTTTATAGTGTTTTATATCTTTTCTTTTAGCGCTTCGATGAGACAGGGCACATTAAAAAGCGGCATCAGTTCAAAGTCCACAGACTTGCAGCATGACACCCAATGAATAGATTTGTGTAGCGCTAGGTGGGCACGCTGCTGGCTTAGAAGAAGCAATGAAGCCTTTACACTTTGCAGCCGGTGTGCAGGAGGAGCCACAGGAGGGCCCCGAATGTCCTATGACTTTAACCCTCCTGCCTGTGGGTGATTTCCACTCTTACAGATTCGCTTTCATTCCCTCCAGCCTGTCACTGTCCAGTCTCTTTACACCCCTAGCTCTTGTCAATGACGCCCCCCCCCCGGGGGTTTGGTGGCTTAACTCTGGAGAGAGCTTTTGAGACTAATTTCTTAGGAAATTCACCTTTTCCCTTCCCCCCAATGCCAAATATTGCCCTCATACCGCAGAGTAAAACTCCCATTGACTACGAGTCAAACCAAGTCGGGACGCAGCCTTCCCTCAGCAGCTTCCCGGTGATCCTGTTAATTGCGGCAGAGTTTAAGATTTAGATTTTTAAAAAAACAACCCCCTTTCCCATTTACGCCACAGAAACGGTGGTGTCTGAGGACGCAGTTATAGCCCCATTATTCTCTCCCACACAATCAAAACACGGTTTCCTCTGGTAGTGAAATGAGGCCCAACCCTGTTGTAATTACACGGCTGCCTGTGCTAGTGTGGACGGCCTGTCTCAGAGCTCATAGACAGGGTTAGACCCCTCTAAACTACCAGATGGGCCCCCCACACACACACACACTGTTGTTACAGGGCAGCGGTGCCCTGGCTTTTTCTAGAGGCAAAGAAAGCCTCTCAGCTGTGCAGTGATCCCCTGTTCTCCTGAAGCTGCAGCCAGGCTGAAGCACTCGCTCCAGGACAGCTGGGAACCGGCCCGACGCATTTAAATGATCTGTTAACCTCGATGTTTAACGCTGGCGCAGTAAATAGCAACATCTGGGCTGTTCTACAGCTGCCAGCGGTGGCTAAAAACACCCAGTTTGTGCCATCTCTGCTGTGGCTCTCACAGAAGTCGGAAGAGGTTTAGTACAGACCATGCTGCTACCAGCCAAGGGACTTGTCTGTGTATTTCAGGGCCTGCAGCATGTTGTCAAACACCTCCTGCAATGCGAATTCCTTCCTCCCCTGGGGGGCTAATTCCCTCCTGTCAGAGATCACTTGATTCAGACGAGTTCCCTGATTTTTCTTTTGGTGCAGCCTGGCTTTTTCTGTTCTGAATTTCATCTCAGTACGGGTAACCACGGCCTGGGGCTTAGCGGAGCCACTGGCGGGGAGAAGAAGGGGAGAGAGGAAGAGGCTAGACGAGCCCCGGGAGAGGATCGTCTGTGTGTATGGACGAGGGGTCACGCTGACAGCTCGGGCCCTTCTCCCCACTTGGAGCCCGGCGGCGTAAGAAGCCACAAACCAAAGAGCCGCCGCCAGCAACGCTAGCAAATGGCAGCCGGGCTCTGCTGGCGCCGAGGTGCGAGGCGCTGTCGCTTCTGCCAGGGACACACGGCCTGGACCCGCAGCCTTGGCGCAGCGGCCGAAGGAAAGGCGCAGGCCCTGTGGGTGCCCGAGCCATTCGGGCTCGCTCCATAGCCCAGCAAAGCGGACACAAGGGCAGAGCGCCCGGCGGGCCGGAGGACGCGAACCCCTCCAGCAGCTTCCGTGCAACCTGCGCCCTTTCGCTCCAGGCGCCCTGGGGTGTTGCTCAGCTGGTGCTGCCCAGCGCCAGGCTCGGGGCGCGGGGGCCCCGGCGAACGACGCGTACCAGCGATCCAGGGGGTGACGTCCTCTCGGCCACTCCTTCGTTCTGCAGCGGCAGCGGCGGGCCGTGCGTCCAGCTGGTCCAGGGGAAAGCCGGAGGGAGCCCGAGCGAGCCCCCTTCGTAGCGCACCCCGGCGGTTTGGCTGGCAGGTGTCAGCCGGGCTGGGCAGTTCTAGGGCAGCCCCCGGTCCAGGAATACCCAATCCGAGCCCTACGTGAGGGTCCCTGTCCCCTGGGCATGGCACAGCAATAGCAGCCGCCAGCCGGACCCCTCCTCAATAGCCCCAGCGAACTGTGCCCCGGAAAATACTTTCTGTAACTTTGCCGTCGGTGCGGGCTGGAGTCCACACGCCCTGTCCCAGCCAAACAAGAGCTAACGGGGCCGATTCCCTCCCCCTTTGCACCTCTGAAAGGAAAGAGGAGTGATTAAGCCCCCAAACCGAGCACACCCAGGACTCCCGACTGTAGCAAAAGCCTGGGTGAGGCTCTTACTGTTTTGGAGGAAAACGGATGATAATTACAATGAATATGTGCAGAGACAGACACGGGAGATTGTCGAAGATGGGGAAAGTCTCACTGGTGAAAGGTGTCGGACTTTGCCTGAAAAAACGTAAGCCTGTTCGTGTGCATTATTTCGGGGTGTTTAGGCTAACAACAGGCTGCCCCCCCTTAAGGTTAATTTCCGTTAAGTAAAATTAACTTTTCTGTGCGAGCAATGGGGTCATTCAAAATAATAAACCGAACCAAGGAAACGCTAAGATCAGCAACACACTTTCTCCTTGAAGTGCAGGCTAGATTCCTCTTTGTGCCGTGCTACACAGTAGAGTAAAAGCGACAGAAGCGCCTCTGCTGTCTGCCAGTGCCTTAGAAACAAATGTTGTAAACAATTTAATTAAAACGAATTGTCTTAGCAAATTAACGGAGTCGCTTTCTTTAGGCCTCAGAGAAGGAGCCTCACAAGGTCACAAAAATGCGGCATTTTCGTTTGTTCTGATCATGGATTATTGCAATTAGTTAGGGACACAAATGTAAGGGGGACTCGGTGGTGGTATAGAGGATATTTATATAGAGGATATTCTGAGATCTGGCGTGCGATTGGCAAGTAAATGCTTTTCCTTTGTTGCTTTTCAAAATTAAAGTTGTGGATCAATTTGCCCTGCCGCGCTGTCCTCACAGCTGTGCTCTAGCACGTCAGGAGTGTATCAAACTCAAACCCAGGCTACCTGAGACACTCTAGTGAAGACAATCGCTGGCATACATGAATTGCGCGCCTAAAATGATTTGCCGTTCATCCTAATTATAATGGATGCATTCGTTCCCGGCGTGATTAAGACGCATCGGAAGAACAAAACCGACCTAACTCTTACGATAGTCTGGTGTTTGCCAGCACGATTTACAAAACAATCTTAACACAGCACAGCGGCAGCTGTACAAAGTTGAGCGCCTAACAGCGCGCGAAGCAAGTGGTGGGCATGGGACCACCATTATTTTAGGCTGATCAACAGCCTCCCTGGGTCTGTAGTCGCTGCGTTGATATGCGATGGCTTAGCCTCACGCGGGATGCCATGTGACTGTCTTCAGCAAGTATCTGCCATTCACGGGAGGGAGGTTTATTTGGGGGGGGGGAAGAAATGAAGGGTCCTTCTTCTTGCTCTGCCCCAGATGAGACCATGCCCGATGAAAACTCTTTCTGCTTTTGCAGCAGCTCCTCTGCTGCTGTTCCACCTCCCCTCTGCCCTGCCACGCAGAACAAAGTTTGGGAAAGGGCACTAAGATCCTTCGACGCTTTTTTTTTTGGTTTGGAAGTAGGTATGTTTTCCCTTCCCGTACCCACCCCGTTTTCATTTACATAAGGTGAGAGAATACCCCACTACAGCCTTCTTACAGGCCAACTCCAGCCACTGTTTCGGCTTTTGCAACTTGATTGTTCTGGGTTTTTTTATAGCCGACTTCCCAGCAGTGCCCTTTGAACAACATCCAGAAAAGTCTGCCACCCACCCCTCTGCACTCTTTCGCAAAGCAGTAGATGATCATAAAAGTGTTCGCGGCGCCACTTAGTGGTGCTCTGCAGAGATGCTTCAACAAAGAAAGTCGTGTAATAGCAATAATATAAGGCAGCTTTGCAAAATCATTATGAAAATTTATCAGCAGAGGCACAACATTTATTCACCCATTTTTACTACGAAGATAGAAAACAATGTTATTTTACGTTCCTGTCACTTTTCCCACAACACGCAGAATTATGCAAAGCTATTAACGCATTTGCTACCAGCATGTATGCAAAAATGTATCTTTATGGAGCTAGTCATAATTAATTCGTATATTCATATTTTCTGCATCTGATCTAATCATAAGGGAGACATTCAAGCAAGGCTAGTGTATAACTCAGGTGGGAAAATGTTCCTTTCACCTACTTTGTTTTCATTTTAATGAATAAAATTGGTTTAAGATATAATTTTTATAGGCTCCTCCAAGCGTCACTAACTCCCAACAGGTCCCTGAAAGAGACTCATAGTTCACATACACTGTGGGCTAGCAACAGTTTTATTTTCAAGCCTCTAAAAAAAAAAATCCCATGTTCAGATTATCCTTCGGTGGATTGTAGTGGTTCCTTGCATCACATTTTATCAGGCTGTAGGGGTGGTGATTTTTTTGTTTGTGTTTCTTTTAAAACTTTTATCCCTGTCATCTGAAAGTAAACACAATTGCTGGAAAGCGTTTGGCCCATGGTTGGACACCAAAATTAAATTGAAACCACAGCTTTTAATAAAAGACTTCAGGGCCTGAGAATACTAAGCAAGAGAGAAGTGGATTCAGACTAGAAAGTCAAAGAAACTTTAGTGGTGACCCGCCAAACTGTCCCCGATGTGTAACCCTCCATTTGCATCCAGTCATTTGGGAACAAAATATTGTTTCGTGTCCACTTTCTTGCCTTCTCCTTCTGTGAAGCAAATAAGACACTTTTTGTTGGGCTGTTCACTGATACTAAATACTGCAGTACATTACCCTGCAACTGGTGAAATCAATGGGAGTTTTGCCCCTCATCCCATGGGATAGAAACAAGACATTGGTGACATTTTGAATTTTGCATATAAATGGCTTATCTTTTTTGGACATCATTTTGAAACAAAATTGAGATTGGTAACAAGTCATAAGGAGTAAATTCCTCCATGTTTATAAGATAGTTGTATGTCATTTAGCCAATGTGGTTAATATTTATCTTAGGAAAACACCAGGAATTTTGTGTTTAATTAAGATGTTAGCGTAGTGTTTTTCATGGTCCAAACCATCTCCAGGTTTCTTTTTTTTTTCTTTCTTTTTTTATTAAAAAAAGCTAATGTGGAGGAATTAATTATATGCATTTAAGTGGGCAGCAAGCCAAACTTCCATTGAGGTTAGGCTTTGCGCTCATTGGAGTTTGACTTGATAAAGGCCAGCAGGCCAGCAGGCTTTGGCCCATTAAAGGTTGTTTGTTTATTATGATGTTTCAGTTGTAGAAAGGACCCGATCCTGACTTCCTTGTGCTTTTTAAAGTCGCTTTGACAATCTGTGTTTGTATGTAATTCAGTGGGAGCGTTTAATGCACAAAGTCAGGATCATGTTCAAACTACTTTTGTTTTGCCGAATATGTGCTACCTTTTGTGGCCAATGTTTGGCAGATGGTTAGAAGCTGTGATGACCCTTTTTCTTACACAGATGCTGAGCTAACAAAATAAAACCACAGCTGAGGCTAATCTAGATTTCATGCTTAGATAACATGGTAATGGTTTTTTCATTCTGTCTTTCTGGGTCTCTATTGTCATACACACATACATGCGCGCGTATAGTATACAAACATGCAAGATACAAATGAAATGATTTGTGCAACAACTGTTCTATATCTAAGTGACATTTTAGCAGTGATTTTTTTATAGTTTCTGATATGCAGTTTTATTATAAACTGGATTCTGTATTTTAAATCACTTCAGCGTGTAAACTGATACATGACTACATGTTTTCAGGGTTGAGCCTATGTCTGAGCAACATCTAGCACAATGCACTACTGGCCTGATTTGGACCTAAGGCAAGCAATGTGCTGTTATTTGAAGGGTGCTGAGTTTTGGAGTTGAGCTTCTGAAAGCAGGTGACATTTGTATGGTTTCAGGCTTTGCAATAGCAGGGCTGAAAAGGCTGTATAAATCCTCCCTTGCCATTTTCAGATACATATGGCCCATGATTTTGTTGTTGTTTATTGGTTCTTTAATCTAATGTCAATCATAAAATAAACATAGGGAATTCCTCACTGAATGAAGCAACTAGTTAGAAATTCATTGAATTAACTTTGAATTTTCAGTGGCTCCAAAAATCTATTCAGATTAAAATTAATAAAGACAATATCACTGCTTTAATGAACAGGAAGAAGTAGAAACTGTAAACTATTTAATACATCACAAAGTTACATTTATGAGAAAGATGTCTTTCAGACAGATTGCCTCCTGTTTGCAGACACCTGCAGAAAAGGGGCCACAGAGATGGGAAAACTCCACAATGTTCTCTATAATGTGCCTGTAAGAGATAGGGGAATGATGATCTGTGGTGTTTACAGCAGATAAGGCCTCCCTAGCCCATGAATCTTTAGGATCCATAGGAAAGGATGTCAGTGCCACAGAGGCAAGAGCTGTTTACATGGACAGCTGCCCCTCCAAGCAGCTCTGCTTTCCCCTGTTGACTAGGTCCCTACACAGCTGCAATGGTGCTATATAGCTCAGTCAGTCTGCAGCTCCAGTGGGCTAGTTTGTCCCCTCCCATGCAAATACCTGTGGGATGAGGTTGGGGAAAAGGCAGTCTCTGAGCAGTTCATCACACAGCCTTTTCGTTCCAGTTGTTCCACTGGTTGTGATGGGGGGGGAGTTGCCTTTCCACAGCAAAAGCGCAGAGGCCAGCCTTCAGATTTCCCTCAGGATCCAGACAGATATCAGGGGATCAGTGAAAGGCCAGGGCTCTCCACACAGGGGACTTGTGCTTCAATTGTAGCTCTGTGTTGCTCACAGCACATTGCTTGCTTCTTTGCAGCACAGCTCCAATGGATCCACAGCCAGCAGCCACCTCTGGGTCCTATTAAATGGTAAGGTTTCTGTTCCTAAGGAGGTCCATACAGCCTAGTATTTTCTTTGTGGGGAATCTTCATAGGATGACATGACATATGTTCTTCCTGGTCACACTTCTAGCTTTCCTGTTCCTCCCTGGTCACCCACCTCCTGTTCCTTCCCCAGATGTGATTCTCTCCAGTCAGAGAGAGCCTTTTGTGGGGGGCCAAACAGTAGGAAGTAAAATAGCGATGAAGAGAACTGTCCCCTTGTTTCCAAATGGGAGAGTACATTCATCTGTGAGGAATTCATGGATACGACTGGCCCAGTATTAGGTTGAAAACTGCTCTCTCAGAATTCCAGCTTCCTACATTTGTGATTTTTGTTCCCCCCTCCATTTGAGAGCTTGATCGCACAGTATCCCCTTATTTGGCCATCAAGAAGTTGAGGATTTATGTACAGAACACAGGACCAAAATGCTAATTCCATATGCTGCCTCTATTAGGTCACTATATGCTAAGAACAAGTGTTGTAAGAAGAGTGAACAACAAATTTTCCTGAAAAGCCTTACAGTGCTGGAAGAAAACGAAAGAATCTCAGGCCTAGAAGGAAATGATTAAAATAACAGTGCCTGAGGTATGCTGAGTTACCCAACTAACAGACATAAGGACTCCACCTAAAGTTTTATAACCCTATACACAAAGTGTTAAAGGGAGATTAAAACAATTAATAAGCGAATTCATATACTGGCAAAGTTTCCCTTAGAGCCTACTGCTACCTTACCAGCTGTACGGAGTGATTAACTGAAGGTCAGCACCAGGGTGCATAATAAAAAAAAAAATCCACTTGTGGTCAAAGGATACTTGGATGCCAGAGTAAAAAGGAGAGAGGAGGCGATACGTCAGTCAGACAGTAAGCTTATGGAGGTTGTACTAGGCTTTAAAAGGGCAGACAAAGTTTGCTAAAACAAGAAGGAAGTTTGCTGGTTTTGTAACTGGCGAGTCATGCTGTTTATTTCTTAACCATTCTTTGTATGTGCAAAGTAATTGTTTCCTATGGTAGAATCGAACAATGCATTCCTGCCAAAGAGAGCTTAAACACTGTGCATTCTCATTCAAGAGTTTGAGCTAAACTATGTGGTTTCTGATGGCAATGTTTTGTCATGAGAAACTGGCTGGTGGTTGTCATTCAAATCAAGTATCTCTTGTATCTAAAGTAGTTCAAAAATATATTATCATAGGCTGGCTGGCCTTTTAAGGGGAGTCATGGTCAGCTTGGCCTGTAAGGCATCACCTGCTCTGTCTCCCTCTGCTGATTCTGATTGGCTGAGGATCAGATGGCTTGGGTCAATAAATATCAGACCAGCTGGGAAGGAGTCAGGTGATTTCCATAAATCCTGGGAGAGTTCAGTTGGGGAGGAGTGGAGTAGGGGAGAGGTTGTCTCCTGTGACTGGCCCCAAAGAAGAGGAGGCTCCTGTGACAGGGCCTGTGGAGGGCCAAACCTAGGCAGTTATTTGGAGGTAGATGGGAATAAGAATGAAAACCAGACTAGGGGAAGGACTCTAGGAGGAAAGCCCTGAGGCTCGGGTGTGAGCTGGGGTTCTGGGAGAAAGTGGGTAAGGTAAGTACTTGGACAGAACAAGGTGGAAGGGTATCCTCGGTGGGATGGAAGACCCTTCCATGCTATGTTGCCTTTGGGACTATTTAAGATTATCAGTGCCCTGCATGGAAGCGCTGAGAGAGATGGTGGACACAAGCGGGTGCTGTGAAGGTTGACCCTGTCACATCTAGTGTATTGGGTTACAAGTTTTATGAAAATAAAGACAGATGAATATTCATATGTAGATTTTAAAATGCTTGAACCAGTCCTTGGACTCCTCATTTTTTTTAAAAGGCAGAAGGAAGACTACTCCTAAATCATTGAAAACATTTCCCTGTAGAGTGGGCCAACAGTTACTAAAATGTAATTAATTGACTTTATTTTGCCCTGTGGTGTCATATGAATGAATAGCTTGTTCCTTTGTTTAACAAGAAGTCATACTGTTCACTTATTGCCAAAATGCACTTATCCTAAATGGATGGTGAGCTTGGACTCCCCTGCTGAAAAGTCTATAGTCTTGCATCCTGCCTCAGTGAGATTTGGGAATATTCATGTTCAGGGATGCAGTCCAGACCAGTGAGGGGTTGTGTCAGTGCCTGCCCTGTAACCCTGAGTGCCTCAGAATGCTCGGCTTCTGCGGTTCTCATCTCTTGACACTTCTAGCGAGCATACAAGTGTGTGTGTTAAGCAGTTCTGACTCAACAATTCTCATTCTGGCAGTCTGCCTATCACACAACAGCTGTGCTCTAGTCTCTATCACCCGGTTACATTATGAAGGGATGACCCCAGCATGCTCCCAGTTCCAACTTTTCCCTAGACTTATGGCTGAGGGATTTCTGGGCCAAAAAATTAAAAATTCTGCAGATTTAAGTTGTCAAAACAACACCATATAATCACACGCTTCTCAATTATTTTGGTCATTTATTTCAGCATAATGGTCAGCGAGCATGTCTGTAACAATACAGACAACAAAAAAAGATTCAGGAATCTTTGTTTGCCAAATAGATTCCTTAGTAGGCATGGTAGCACCTGTGTACGGATCCACAGAGCAAATGGCAATACTAAGATTTCCATGTATGTCAAGCACAGAGGATTTTAAGGGTATGTTTATGCAGTCAAGAAAACCCCGCAGCTGGCCCATGCCAGCCCACTTGGGCTCACAGGGCTCAGGCTATTTCATTGCTGCTGTGCAGATTTCCGGGCTTAGACTAGCGCTGAAGCTCTGGGACTCTCCCATCCTGCAGGATCCTAGCGCCGGAGCTCCAACCCCAGTGAGGAAGGCTACACAGCAAGGAACTAGCCCTGCAGCCCAAGCCTCGTGAACCAGACTCAGACGGAGGTCAAGAACTGTGTTAAATATATGGTTTGAATGTGCAGTAAATATACTCCAGTGCACTCCTCCATAATACACAGTCTTTACATTCCCATTTGTGTGAATACAAGTTGACAAAAAGCTATTTTCTTGTCCTGAATACCTGACACAAAGTCTCACCAGTTTTCTGCTCATGAGACTGTCTTCTGAGGTTGAGTTTTTAGTTTCAGATTGCAGAACTCTTCTCTGTGTCTGTATCACAGTAAATTTGACTATTTCATATTGAAGTTTTCAATTTCTTGGCCCCTTTTGGCATAGAGGCTCATTTTTCAGCTGTGGATTTCAAACTCCAAGGATTTCAAAGCCCGTGGAAAATATTAGTTAAGCCTCATAATAGCTGTGAGGAGAGTAAAGAATCATTTCACCCACCACTTGAAATGCAGACAACTCCAAGAAGTGGAACACAGCACTGCAATGCTACACATTTTATAATAAGAAGTGAAGAATATGAAACCGCAGAGCGAATGTAAATAGGAAATATGTAATTATCAGAATTAGACTTTGGTCAGGCCACTGGAGTTAACAATCTTCCTCTTACCAAAAAAAAAAAAAAAAATTGATGACCACAAGTGAGCAGGTTCTTTTTGGCTTTATGGTTCTTCCCAGACAACCAGCCCATGTGGCAGCACAGCTGCCCCCAAACATGCTGGAAATTGGATCAGTACTGACTCAGAGTGTCACCTACTGAATTACCCAGGCTGCTTCCTGCAGCGCTTTGGTGCTCTTTTTGAATTCTGCAGTACCTGGGTGAAAATCCATTCTGTCCTGTCTGTTGCTTCACTTCTACTAATGACTTGCACTATTGTTAGTGTTAAAAACAGTATTTCCTAGATAAGGTCTGGTTTGACTGCTTCTCCCCTCACTCAGCTTGCTATTTTTTCTAGCTGTGTCCATTATAATGGTTTATCCTTTTAATGAGAGGAGGCTACAAGTTATTCTTTAAGTGAGAAAAGCCCTTTAGTGCTCTATTGTATCTAACCAAGATGGAGAAATCGTTTGCCCTTATTTGTATTAAACAGAGGTATAAACTTTGCTGCAAGTCATTAGTGCTATAAAGAGATTGTTTTCCTATTGATAGCCCAGATGGGGAATTCGGGAGTAAATTGCCAATAAATACACAGAATGCTTGTAAGCTCTATTGATTCTTGCTGAGCCTCAGAAAAGTGTTTTGTTAGTAAAACTCTTCCTGAATGTACAAGCAAGGCAAAAAATAATTAGTGCAGTTCTGACTGAAAAAGCAACTTCAGGCGACATGCTCACTTTTTTCCTTGGACAGGTAAAGTTCTGCTCTTCCCCAGTTTATATAAAAACCTGCTGCCAATGTGACTGCAATTCTTACTTCTACTGTGGGAGCTCCCCATTGACACTCATTGGACAATTAAGGGAACAGCATAGCATTTTCTCTCAGACATTTGTTCAGTTCTGGGCACCATACTTCAGGAAAGATGTGGACAAGCTGGAACAAGGCCACAGAAGAGTCCACGAACCACTGTGAAGGGAAATAGAATCGGAAGTGTAGGACTGGCATGGACCTCGCTGGGTCATCTTGTCCACTCCCCTGCATTGAGGCAGGACTAAGTATTATCTAGAGCATCCCTGACAGCTGTTTGTCTAACCCATCCTTAGAAACCTCCAGTGAAGGAGATTCCACAACCTCCATCGGTAATTTTTTCTAGTGCTTAACTACCTTTACAGTTAGAAAGTTCTTCCGAATGTCTAGCCTAAATCTTCCTTGCTGCAATTTAAGCCCATTACTTCTTGTCCTGTCCTCAGTGGTTAAGGAAAACAATTTATCACGCTCCTCTTTATAACACTCGTTTACATACTTGAAGAGAGATATGTCCCTACTCAGTCATCTCAGTCGTCTCTTCTCCAGATTAAACTAGCCCTTTTATTTCCTTGTGGGCCATGTTTTCTACAACTTTAAGCATTTTTGTTGCTGTTCTCTGGACTTGTTCCAATTTATCCACATCTTTCCCAAAGTGTGGTGCCCAGAATTGAACACAGTACTGTGGTTGAGGCCTTATCGGTGCTGAATAGAGTGGAAAATGTGCTTCTCGTGTCTTGCTTACAATACCCCTGCTAATGCATCCCATAATGATGTTCATTTTTTTTGGCAACAGTATTACATTGTTGACTCATCTTTAGTTTGTGATCCACTATAATCCCTAGATCCTTTTCTGCAGTACTCCTTGCTCGGCAATCATTTCACATTTTGTATTTGTGCACTTGAGTATTCCTTCCACAGTGTAGTACTTTGCATTTGCCCGCATTGAATTTCATCCTATTTATTTCAGACCATTTCTCCAGTTTGTTAAGATCATTTTAAATTCCAAGCCTGTCCTCTAACATGCTTGCAACCCCTTCCAACTTGGTATCATCCACAAATGTTATAAAAGTGTACTCTCTATGCCACTATCCAAATAATTTATGAAGATATTGAATAGAACCAGACCCAGGACAGAGCCCTTTGGTACCCCACTCACTATGCCCTTGCAGCTTGATTATGAACCCTTGCTAACTACTCTCCAAGTATGGTTTTCCAACTGGTTGCACACCCATCTTCTAGTAGGTTCATCCAGGCTATATTTCCCTAGCTTGTTTCAGAGAAGGTCATGAGAGACAGTACCAAAGCCTTACTAAAGTAAAGATAGATTACATCTACTGCTTTTCTCCATTCCACAAGGTTTGTTACCCTGTGAAAGAAGGATGTTAGGTTGGTTTGACATGATTTGTTCTTGACAAATCCATGTTGACTTTACTTAACACCTGACTATCTTTTAGGTGCTTACAAATTGATTGTTTATTTGCTCCATTATCTTTCTGTGTACTGAAGTTAAGATGACTGGTCCATAATTCCCTGAGTTATCCTTTGTTCCCCTTTTTATAGATAGTTACTATATTTGCCCTTTTCCAGTCCTCTGGTAGCTCCCGTCCGCCACAAATTCTCAAAGATATTTGCTAATGGCTTATATCTCTCTTCAGCCAGTTCCTTAAGTATTCTACGATGTATTTCATCAAGCTCTGGTGACTTGAAGACAGCTAATTTGTCTAAGTGATTCTTGACTTGTTCTTTTCCTATTTTAGCATCAGATCCCACCCCATTTACACTGATGTTCACTATGTTAGTTGTCCAGTCACTGCTAACCTTTTTGGTGAAAACTAAAACAAAAATGGTACTTAATACTTTGGCATTGCTGCATTTTCTGTTATTGGCTTTCCCTCCTCACTGAGTATGGGCCTACATGGTCCTTGGTCTTGCTTCTATTTCCTATGTATTTGTAAAATGTATTCTTGTTACCCTTAATTTCCCTAGCTAGTTTAATCTCATTTTGTACCTTGGTTTTTTGTCCCTACATGCTTGTGATGTTTTTTTATATTCATCTTTCTTAGTTTGACCTAGTTTCCACTTTTTCGTATGACCCTTTTTTTGAGCTGCAGGTTGTTGAAGATCTTCTGGTTAACAGGATGGTCTCTTACCATACTGCCTATCTTTCCTATGTATTTGGACAGTTTGCTCATGTGACCTTAATAATGTTTCTTTTAAAAAACTGCCAACTCACCTGAACTCGTTTTTCCCTTAGATTTGCTTCCCATGGGATCTTACCTACCAATTCTCTGAATTTTCTAAAGTCTGCCTTCTTGAAGTCCATTGTCTTTATTCTGCTGTTTTTCCCCTCCTACTGGTCCTTAGAATCATGAACTCTATAATTTCATGATTCCTTTTACTCAACCTGCCTTCCACCTTCAAATTCACAACATGTTCCTCCCCATTTGTCAGAATCAAATCTAGAACAGTCTCTTCCCTCATTGCTTTCTCCATTTTCTGCAATAAAAAGTGGTCTCCAATGCATTCCAAAAACTTGTTGGATAATTTATACCTTGCTGTATTATTAGTTGAAGTCCTGCATTGTTACGCGGGTTTTGCTGAACCTGAAGCTCTTGGTAACTTTACTTTTTGTGAGGCAGTGGCAGGAATTAAATAAATGGGGACATGGCCATTCGACCGATAGATTGGTCATACAAGCAGGTAAACAACAGTGTTTCATTCAAAGATTCTATTTTATTTAGTCTCCAGCACTCTCACACATCTGCAACAGGTTAGTAGAGCACCCCAAATTAACCCCAGATTCATATTTACCCATGGTCTTGATGAAGTCTTGAGTGGATAACTGCAGAAATCCAGTGGCTAGCTTTTGGTCTGTAGGGGAACTTGAGAAGCGTCCACTGAGCTCAGAGTTCCCCCGCTTTTTACAGCCAATTTGTTAGCTTGTTCATAAAAAAAATATCCCTGCTGAGCAGAAGTTGTGTGTGGAGTTTTCCCTGTCTGTCAGGTGGAGAATTTTCCATCAGTTAACCAGCTGTACAGCAATAGTTAACTATTGCCAGACTTTTCATCTTGCAAAACTGCATGCTTTGGAAAAACAACTCAAGTCAAGAGGCCATAGGGTCATGCTTACTACTCTTGGTCATTCAGGTCTTCTTCCCCTGCTGGTCTATTAGTGGTGCTAAGTTTCAGAAATGCCTCCTCTAGTGGCTTTCAGCAATAAGCATAACAAGTGGTGTTCCAGTCACTGGCAGTAGTTTAAGTATGTTACCGGGCTCTGGACTATCAACTTGGGCTCTTGGGACTGGAAGGAATCTAGTAGTTTACCCTATATCAACTGGTATTCTGGATCAGTGTTTCTCAATCTTTTAATTAGCTAGTACCCCTTAACTTCTGAACATTTTAATAAGTACCCCAACACTCAATTTTCCACGGGATTTTATATTTACAGCCTAATGTGAGCCATATATTGGAAGAAGGGCTGTGTATATAAGGCCGTGATACGACAGATGTCAGCTCTAGTGTGGGTAGGGTGCACCAGGAGTGCACAACTCAAGTATGTACCTGGGTTAGAGGTGATGTTGGCCAAAGCTAGGAGGCTTTGAGTAGCATGCCAATGCTGGGGAATATGAAGCACCGTGCCAAATTGTATGCCATAGATTTGAGAAGAGGGAGGGGTGAGAGAGAGAGACAGGGAAGGAGGATGAGAGAGTCAGGAAAAAAGGGCAAATGGTGAAATATGGGACTGTCATAGTTGTCAATTTCACTGCTCAGCTAGAGCAGTGAAATTGACAAGTTTTCTGGGCACTGGGCTTTGAGCCAGGAAGGGGAGCTGCCACCTGGGCAAATTGCAGATGGCTGCTGCCTGGTTGCCAGCCTGGGAGGTGGGCAACTGCCACCCAAGCTGAGCTGGGGCAGAGGAGGCTTCCACACCAGCTGGGATCCAGGTATGTGAGCAGGCAGCTGCTGCCCTTCTTCAGGCCGAGGCATGGGTGGCTGCCACCCAGCTACGAGGCCAGCTTGCGAGATTCAGGAGGCTGCCACCAGGCTCCCACCTAGAAGCTGGGACCTGGCGCGAAGTGGGGGGCTGCTGCCCACCTCCCCCCGAAGCTAGCAGCTGCCGCTCTCCTCCCAGCTGGGAGCTGTGACAGGGCGGAAAGCGGATGGCTGCAGCTCGACTTCCCGGGACTGTGGTGGCTACCACCTGCCTCCCCTTCATTCTGTTTTTCCCTGGGTACCCCTGCCTGTGTCTCACATACCCCCAAGTGTATGCGTACCACAGGTTGAGAAACTATGCTTTGGATTTCACACCAAAGAGAATGCTGGCAGCCAGTTCTATAATAAACTAACTGAAGGTTTATTAGCTAAGGAAAAAGAAAAAGAAAGTTAGAGAGGTTAAAGTAGGTGAAATAAATGTTCAGGTGAATCAGTTTATAATTTCAAATGTAATAAACTGCCAGTTTCACACAAGAGTTTTCAGGGTACCCAGATTGTCTCTGTGGATGTTGCATCTGGTACACTTCCCTGTAAGAGGGCAAACAGTCCAGAGGCGAAGGATCTTTTGTTGAATCCATATCTATAACGTCTTCTGACAGAAAGCAAGCTGACAGCATCGCTACCCACAAGGGCTTTTCCTTTGATGATGGTCTCCAAAGCAGCCCAGAATGCGTAAAATACAAATGTGTAGGAATAAAATTGTAAGCCTGTAGATTCATTCATAACTTTAGTCATTCATAGCTTTATTTATGTCAAGCTCTATATAGTCTTAATTGGTTAACAGTTTTATTTATATCAATCTTCATTTATATATCTATATACAGTTAAGATAGTCATTCCTAGGGGTGTTTGCCCATCTCTGCTTTCCATCTGTAGCTTTATTACCAATTAACAATCCACTGCTTTTTGCAACTTTGTTCTTTGTTTAGGTATTGGGGATCGTTGGGATCTAACCACTGTCCTTTTGTTTCGCATGTTTGGATGCAAAGGCCGTGTCTTTTCCTTTGAGCCACTCACTCCCAGCCTGCTTTGCTGTTTCACTTTATACCTATCTGTCCTTAGGTAATAAGTGTGTCTTTTTTAAATTATTATTATTATTATTAAAGTTGTTTTCAACCCTTCTTATCCAGAATGTATAATCACCATCTCAAAATTCTGTATGTAATATTTGAACTCCTCTCAGCCATACTCCATATTGTAAATGTAAAACCCCATTTTGACCAAATGTACTCCATCTTGTACAAAACTCTTTCTAAACTTTTAGATGAACAGGTAAACTTATTTGAACAAGGTGTGAAGGGAGCGCGTATGTACGTGTGAACCAAACTGCCAGCTTGTCCTGATGAAGTATGGAGTCCACCCTAACAGCTGAAGAGTGTGAACACATCCCTAAAAAGCAAAAAAAGCATCCACCCCAGAAAACAAAAGAACAAACTTAATCAAGATACCAAGAACGAGCTGAAAGTCATGTCTGCTATTGTCCAGCAAGCAACAGTCACAGAGAATTGGTGTGACACAGCAAAACTCCTTAGTTTGAACTGAAGCCAAAAACCTATAAAAGACTGGGTGAGATTGCAAAGCTTTGGAGAGAGAAACTGTTCTGCAGACCATCAAAGAAGAGTGTGGGTGCACACCCAACAAAGACCCCACTCTCCTCGTGCCCAGCTTCCCTGGCCAGGTAACTGCCGCAAGCCACAAACTCCAGCAATGGACCCAAGCTGCGATCTCAAGCCACAATAAGGACTGGTAGCTATACAACTACAGAACGTTTCCTGGTGTGTTTGGGCATGTGTGTGCATAGGCTTAAGATAGTTATTAATTTAGTTTCTGATAATAAATGCGGCATGCTGCCTTTTCCCCTTGAAAGGGTCCCGAGTGCTCTTTTCGCACAACAAACGTGGCACGTAGCCACCTGTGACTCCACCCCCCTCCTACGTCTACTGGGCCTTTATGCTGCACCTCTCAGAAGGGTAGCACAGAACTGGGTCCTGTATCTCTTCCCATGGCTTTATCTCCCATGTTTACAAAAGCCATTAAGAGCCAATATAAAGGGCAATATGGAAGAAACCATTTTCAGAGCACAGCAACAATATGCAATTGGTTCTAAGACAAGGAACTAGGCTATGCGTTCTTGAGTGCCACCTACTGGCATCCACTATTTATAGATATGTGGACAGCGCCACCTCTGTAACACAACTTAGTTCCAGCTCTACCTCTAGACTGAGACTCTTCTCCCACCAACTCCGCCTTCTCCCACTGATCATCATCAGTAACAGTCACAACCGCCCCTTCCTTGAAACAGTGTGCTGTGACATTTTCCTGTGTTTGTTTGCTCTGTCTTATTGCAATTTACATCCCCGTCTTTAGAGAGGGAACACTGCTTAGCGCAGTTTGTAAAATGCGGTGAAAATGTACCGCAGGATATACAGTGTTTTCAACAACACAATGAGATGAACAAGGAAAAAAACCCACACCAATATGTTCTAGAAGGATTATGCTACTTGACTTTTAAAATGTAATTGTAATTAATTAAGCAAATGTGTCAGGAGGCCATAAGGTCTGTTCAGGGTGAGCGTGTCCTCTGTGGGTATAAGTTTGCATAGAGGGAGTGAGGGGCCTTTAGGGCTATGACCTGTGGAGTCCCTCACTGCATGTATAGGAGCTGGGATGATTGGACCAATGCTTACTAGAACTAGGATGCTTGCCTTGAGAGCTAGCACCATGGTCAAAGCCACGCCTCACTCAAACTCTGTCATGAGGCCACTAGATGCTATTATATGCTGGTGCCGCAGATTGGCTTTCACTTTCACTGCACCCCCGTGGAGTAACAGTGGCCACTATATTAAACATTCTTTGATAGACCTTTGCCTATGGTTGATTCCACAGACAATGCTCCTTTGATGTAATGAACTCTCACATTTTGAGCTCTGTGTAGCTCCAAAGCTTGTCTTCTCACCCACAGAAGTTGGTCAAATAAAAGATTTCACCCACCTTGTCTCTCTTATTTGCTGAGCCCAACACTGTTACAACTCTTCATACCCTCACGTTAAGGAAAACATAAAACACACTGGAAATGTATCAAAGTCACTGATTCATTGATGCATATTCCCTGGAACTACTTTATGTGAAGGGTGTTTGGAGAGAAGTGCATGACTAAATGAATTTTATTTTAAATGTGGCTATGCATTTTGACAAATTAAACTTTTTAGACTGGCCCAAGACAGCTAGAGGATTTACAAACCCTCAGAATCTTTCTGCTCCACTTTGACATTTTCACTTTTGCAAGCATTCATCTCCAAAGAATATCAGCAGTGGAAACGTTTGAAATGATCACATACAAATGATGGCAAGAACTCAAAAAGCTTCAGGACATACTTAGTTACAGACCAATCATTCGCTTTGTTTGTTTAATCCTGAAAGTTTGTAATTTATATAGAAACATGGTTGAGAAGTGATTCACCAACCGGATACTTTTCTAACACTTCTTTTTCTGTAATCATCCTGCTTCTGTTCTGAACTCTTTGGAAAGGATCCTCCTCCCATCATTTCTCCTCTTTTCTAGATCTTTCTATTCAGCGTTGTTTTTACAATGTCAGGCATAATGTACTTTAATGATCCTTTGAGTGACTTGTTTGTATTCCCTCCCATTTTCTCTAGACATTTTTAAATCTAAGTACAGATTTAATTTAAAAAAAAATCAACCTTCAAACAATCTTGGGAAAAAAGTGCTTACATTTTGATTTGCTTCTCTTGTGTCTGTGCATGTAGCTAAAATATATAGCTTTCATCTTGGCGCTGGTGAGAACAGATGCTTTCAGGATGAGAAGCAGTAGTCTAGAATTAAACATACACCACCTGAGGGCACTGTTTCACTGCATTTTCTAATTACTCATGAAAGAGTGTGTCTGAACTACTTCAGCGCACTTCATAGTTGCTGATTAAGGGAGAGGGGAACTGAGAGCCAAATCCTGCTCACCTTGCTGAGGAAAGTGGGCCCACTGAAGTTAATAAGATTCACCTCAGTATGCAAGTCTGTATGATACACAGTTAAAGGCAAGCAGGACATTATTTCCCTTATATCACTGACATCTTCTCCTTTGTGCACAATCTTGGAAGATAGAATTTAAAAGATTGTTTTACTATATATGTCATTGATATACTGATATAGTATATTACCAAAGTAATAATAGGTCAGGATTGTCGAGTTTTCTTTTTGTGTGTTTAGACAATCCATAAGTTATCCCCTTTTCTCTCTTACTTTCTCCAAGTTTCCCTTCTTTCTGCAATTCTTTTCCTGCCCTTTCCCTATCCATTCTCTCTCTCTCTCCCCCTTCCATCTTCAGCTTCCTCCCCTTCTCTCTTTCTCTCCTCCCATCCCTCTCTCCCTTTTTTTCCTCTCTTCTCCCCCCAGTGCATAGCTGCTGACATGTGAAAAATGTTGCCAGGAATAGTTCTGCTAATAAGGATGCAGCTCTGTGGCCCTGCTGGTAAGATTTTAGATTATTTTCTTCTCTGAAGGAGAGGGGGGAAAAAAAAACATCATAGCAAACTCACCCAGACAAAATTCCTCAATGGCCCTTGCAGACCCCCTGACCAACTTAAAAAATTGTCCCTGAAAATAAAATTGCTCCTTTTCGATTCCTTTAGAGTTCCCTTTTTCCTCTCTGGCTTGTGTGTTTCGTCCATGGCTTCCCTGAACTACCTGTGGCTCCTGGTGTATTTGTCACCGTAGAGAGCAGTTACAGAGAGCACTCATGTTCAGCCCAGCTCTGGAGTTAGCTGCAGGTAGCCAAAAACTGGGCGCCAACTACCTGATGCTAAGAGTAGCAGCTCCTGCCCTGCATCACCACCTTAGGCCATTGAACCAGCCAGCATTTTCCTACAGTGGAGCGTCAGAATCAGAGACTGTGCCAGCCAAATCTATAGGGGTGGTGGTTTCATCTCTCTATCATCCCGACACTTGCCAGAGGGAGCCATGTCAGCTATATGGTTGGGGGGAGGGGACGGGCAGCATATCTCAATGCTTTCGTGCTACCCACATGCTTCTCCAGGTGTAGAGAACAGGTGGGCTGAGGAAGAAACTTCCGGAAAAGACCATGAAATAAATCCAGGCAGGCAGCTTAGGAGCCTCTCTCTGCTCCTCAGCTTCGCAGCTCGTGAGCGCTTCTAATCTAGAGTAGGGGTGTGGGTCTAGACAATGCCTCCTGTCAACTTTTTTCTGACCTCTTAAGGGGGCAGGAGTCTGACAGTTTCCCTACCCCCACATACCTCTGCCATCCCTCGTCTCCAGTCTCTCCTGCCCTCTCTGGACACCCCATCCCTTATCAGGCTATTCAGAGATGGGGCAGGGAAATGGGGCAGCTCCTGGAGTTCAGAGCCTCCTTTTTTTGCCATGACTTTTGCTGCAGCTGAAGGGCATCAGTGGCTACACGCAGTTAGAACTGCTGGTCCAAGCTGGGAGAGAGCTCAGGTAACCCTTCTTAGTGTGCAGGTGAAATACCTTCTGCTTACTGGTCATTATTTAACTTAAAAGCCATGTTCCCTCAGGAAGTAAAGCAAGCATTCTCTTGTGAGGTCAGTCAACACCACTGGCCAATGTCAGGTGGGTGCCCAGTCTCTTCCCCAGCCCTTAGGGTGACTAATGCCAACAGGGCCATAGGCAGGAAGCCATCCTTGCTCTCAGGTGAGCTCCAGTCTGTAGTTTTGCCTAGTACTTGACTGGGAAACTCCCTGTACTCTCTTCCAAGAGCATGCCTGGTTCTCTTTCCCACTCTTTTTTGATTTGGCCTGGTTGGGCTGCTGGTTTAGGTCAATGGTGCAGGAATCAGGGGAGGCAGGGGGGGGGAGCCAGGGATCCATACTCCCATTTTTGGCACCCCCCCAACTCTGTAAACTACACCCATAGCCCTCTGTCCCCAATGGTTCTGATGCTGGTGCCCCTCCTTCCACTTCTACAAAGGTTCCAGTGCCCCGGCTTACATTCCTACAAAAATACATTTTAAAATAGCTGTGGTCAGACCATGTTCTGACATGTTTACTTGCTCCCCACTCCCGGGTTGTATAGGCAGAAACACCAAATCAAGTGAGGTGACTGTGTCACATTTCACACAAACCGGCACCCTTGCTGGTGCATTCAGCAGCAGCGAGGCCAAGGACCAGACAGGCACAGAAATGGAAACATCATCTCTTCACTAAGAAGGATCCATCTAGAAAATGGTTGAGGTACATTGCTGAACTAATGTGGGGAAGGGTTTCACTGCTTGTTCGGAGGATAAATAGCAGCTGTATTATCCATGGTTTCAAACACCATTCACAAGCATGAGTCGTTTTAAAGAAAATGAAGAGAGACATTTGTAACCCATAGACCCATGTGTGTTATGTGTCCTGCTCTCTGCCCTCCTCTCCTCCCCCTCCCTGCTGCAACTCAGTGCCCTGCCTTGAGAAGCTGGCTGTTTAGCTCAAGCTATAGGGGCTCTATGGCTGAAAGCCTAGCTTCTAAAGAGCCTTGGTTCATTCCTCAGTGTGTTGGCTAAGATATTAACTGCCACATAAGTGCATGTTAGAGGCATTTGTTCAAACCTCTACAAATTGCTTTTTTCACGGTAATTTGATGCTTTTGCACCAAGCTCAGTTTCTAGCCACATGTGATTCTTCAGTGAAAAAAGGCACCGCTGAATTTTTTGCTTATTTTTGGATTGCTGTAACTTTACCCATTTGCAGTCTGTTGCACTGCTAATGGACCCACTTTTAATATAGCGGGACCTTCTGTAAGGGATTGTGATACGTAGTCATTTAAATTTTCTTGGACGTTTTAGTGACCCAAGAGTACATTAGAAACTATTTTTAGATATCGCTAATTGTTCTACTGCCATGAGCCAACCGGACTGGCCCAACTCATGCTTGTAAATTGCAGCCACTGATTAGAGTGGCACAAGAATGCTCCTGTTTCTTCTATATTTGATGCTAGAAATGCACTGGCTGAATTGGTTTTCCATAATAGGGTTTCTGGTTAGAGCTAATGGAAAATAAGAGTCACATTAAATAAAGCTAGTTTAAAAATACCTTTAGACTGTAGTAGGAAAAATGAAAGAGAAAAAAAGAAAGTTGGATTTATAAATAAAACTTGGCTTATAGTGGTCATAAGGTGAACAATGTATTAGGGACAAAAAAAATGTTATCTTTCAGTTACTATGGAATAAATGTGGTTTTGTAAACCTAAAGAACTCTGCTGTCTCCCAAAGTCTGTTGCACTGTCAATTATAATATGACAGACTTATCAAAAGGGAAAGCAGGAAGATTTGTTGAAACTATTCTGAGCACTGTTAATAGAAAATAGCATTGACTTTAATGGAGTTAGACTCAGGCACTAGGAAGGAGAAGAGGCCGCTCGGGAATTTTTCAGTAGTGTAGGAACCCCTATGAAATGAGATAGGGCTGGTTTTTTGAAGTAGTTAGGACTAGATGAGTCTGTCTATCCTAATAAGGCAGCACTTAACTGAGCATGGAAAAAAGGAAGTGGGGAAGAGTCAGGAAAAGAAAGAAAAAGATTTCATACTTCTTTCCAAAAAGGAGTCATTTTATTGCAAGGTCTGTAGGGCAGTGAAGTGAGGATGAAGAATGCTGGCCATATCAACATTCCGCAGAATGAGACGGTTGTGGAGAGTCATGCAGGTATCCAATCTGTTAACACTTTTACCATTTGAGAGAAGGTGGGCATGAAGTTTCTAGAACACTTAGCTAGACTGTTGGCTATACTTCCTCATTAAGAACAATATGGGCCCTGTCTCAGCAAGCTACTTAAGCACATGCACAATTTTAAGTTCCGAAGGCAGCCTTCCCATTGACTCTCATGTTTTAAATTTATGGACATACTTAAGTACCTTTCTGAACTGGGGTCATAAGAAATACTGAGAGTCTTGCAGATATTTTTCCGTCCATTGGGAAAAGTCCAATAGGGTTCCTTCAGTAATAAGATCATCCACATGAAGACCATTTATTGCATGTTTCCTAAAAAGTGCCATTTGCCAGATTGCAAAGTTAAATTATTTCAGAGAGGGGAAACTGGGAAAAGAAATGAGAACATTTTGAATGGCAGAGAATTTGAGGACAGCTTAAGAGGGGATAGAAAGAGGATTTCTCCTCAGAGCAACAGTGAGTGTGGACTAAGGTTGGCCAATAAATACAATAGCATGGGCCACTAAGAAGCTACAAGGGGGGTATAGAGATTTAGGACCAGATTTACAAAGAGACTCTTGTGTTGCAATGTTTGACTTTTAGATGCCACTGAGTTCCTCAGAAATCCTGCTCAGGTGCTGCCTAACATCCTTCACTGCCTAAATTTTCACGGTAAATGTCCTGGGGAGAGAAGGAGAGGGACCCAGGGTGACTGTTCTGACTTCTGGGCACACACAGTTGTCTAAGTCCTGCCCCCTCCCCACCGCCATCATTCATCTAAACCCCACTGAGATTATCAAACTAGGTGTTGCCCTACCCATCTTGCTTCAGGGGCCCAATTCCCTAGGTGTGCTCAGAGCATGCTTAACTCCACACATTTTTTGGGGGCGGTGGAAGAAGGAGGACTAGAACTCCCTTATGACATCTAGCCCTGTGGCGAGGATGCACACCCACTGTGGGAGAGCACAGTATAATTCCCTTTGCACCTAATGCAGGGAAGGGATTTGAACTAGGCTTACCTAGCTTTCAGGTGGGTGATTGAACCACTCAGCTATGGAATGTTCTTGTGCGGGTAGCTCTCAGGCTACTATTGAAACTGCTCCATGGTGTACGATACACTTAAATAGGCATTGGTTTACATCAACAGGGAATGAGTCTACAGTCTACTGGTTCAGGCCCTCACCTGAGTGACAGGCAACCTAAGTTTAAATCTCTCCTTCACATCAAGCAGACAGGGGATTTGAGTCTGGGTCTGCCATGTACTGGGTGACTGCCCTCACCACTGGGCTAAAGGATTAGAAAGCAGAAAGCTTTCTTGCAAACATCAGAGTAGGCAGATGACTCCAGGAAAGGATTAACTGCTCCAAGCTCTCTAAAAGTGAGCATGTTGGGACTCGGTCCTCTCCATTGGCTAGCTTAAGAGGCTCCCTACCTACTGTGCTGGTTTTTGTGGATCCCATTCTGGGGAACCTCCCTCTCCATTCCTTGGGGGAGGAATCTTGGGACCTAAACTCAGTTTCTGAATTCCAGTGGAGTGGCTAGTCACCTAAATATGAAACACTGCAACATGTGATGGACAACATATTTTTTCTGCTTCCTCAGAAATGTTTTTAGGTTATGCTAGACCGCTTGAAGCTGAACACAAATATAATTTCAAACTACTTGTATCATGTA
>ML675609.1:38407882-38450657 GCA_007922155.1 Mesoclemmys tuberculata | reverse complement strand
TCAGACTAGATGATCATATTGGTCCCTTCTGACCTATGAGTCTATGCATCTATGGGGAGGGAGGGGAGAAGGAGTTAGGTTGACTTAACTATGCTGCACATGTGAATTTCCCCCCCCCACACCCCTCAGTCATGTAGCTATGGTTCCATTTGAAAAATTAAGACATATTTGGATGTTAAAACTATGTTCCCCCCCCCCCAAGCCTTTATATTGTCCCTTTGGCTTGAACTCCCTCACTATAGTTCCCACTGAACATTCTCAGGAACTTGCAGACATCTTCAGTTGATACTGTTACTCACTTATAGACAAAAGTCAGCAATACAAGACCTTCCAACTTTTAGAAACCTTTCTTCCTCCTGAACACAGACCTAGTACTGTGCAACCTCCCTTTCTTTGATTTCCAACACCCCATGACACTGACTTCCTAGGCCTTTCCAATAGGTTCCTTCATGCTAACTCCCAAGTAGGCAGAGAACTTTTGGACTTAATGCTGTAACTCTGGAGCTTTTACTGTGAGGGATGCTGCATATGTCACTCCAACTTTCTTAAGAACCTTGGAGGAAAGAGGCATTTTATTTACCCAAAACCTTTAGAACACTTTGTCAGAAGATCAAAGATTGGTCTGAGGTCTGTACCAGTTTTTATTCCTGCCAGTCTGCCTTCCCTTTCCCTTTGAGAGACATGGGAGCAGTAGTTGTGAGTTATAAGGTTTTATACTGGAGGTACTATCTTTGAGATGATGATATGTAAAACCAGGACACAGAGCATTACTATTCAGGCCAGATTCTGTGACACTTTTGTAAGAGGAGGGGTGTTAACATCAGTCCCATGGCCAAATTCTAATGCAAAAAAATTAAATTCTACTTACCTAAATTCCTTTTGCAGTTTCAGTTGGATTTGGAGTTCTTCTTCATTGCCTGAATCTAAATATGGTGTAGTGCTACTGTGCACTATTAAACAGCCTCTTTCACCTGAGAGGTGGCTACTTTTCACTGATGATTGAAATGATTATTATATGTAGTTTGCATGTAATATAAGTTCTGTAGCAATTTGGTATCCTTTCTTATGAAAGGTGCTGTATAACAACAAGAGAGATTTTTGAACAGGAAAATGGCAGAGTACTTAGCTTTACATATTCATTTACAACTAAAGTGCTATTTTTTTTAAATAGCAATATTTTTGGTGTTTACAATTAACTTGTTTTTCTTAAATTGGCTACTATTACATCATGAGGCAAAGTATTTTAATATATTGGTTATATTTAATGTGTATGCTTTAAAGTATCTCTTTTGTATACTTAGTATTTCTCTTTTGCTATACTTTACTCAGCATGTGCCGTAGAGGTAATTTGTGTGTGTTAGGATCAAGGTAAAAACTGCTAACTCCCTCCCCAAATAGAATTTGTTGACATAGTCTTCAAAATATATCTATACCCTTGGGCTCTGGAGACACATGTGACCTAGGGAGCAAACTAGATAGATTGCATAGTACGTTAGAAACACTGATAAAGCAGACCATGCTTTTTTCCTTAAAGGGGTATATCCAGTATGTCTCATCTTCTGCTCATAAATTTCCACTAATTTTTTCTCATCTCATCCAATTACAAAAATACAACAGCCAAAACCTAATTCACAAGAGCAAGAGAGTACTTGAATATGTTGATGAAAAGATACTATGGTATCAGAACATGCCAATCACAGTAATTATAAAGCTAAATGGAAGACTGGAAAATGAATTGACATTCTCTGGTTCAGCTAAATTGGTGATAATACATGGCTTCGTGATTTCAGAGAACAAAATAATTAAGGAAAAGAGTGATGCCCTGTCTCCACGTAAGGTCTAATATGCTTTATATAACAGTGTGTGTATATATAAACCCTATATCAATACCACTCACATAAAGACAACTCCATATATGATCTCCACTCATTCATTAGTCCCTTGTCAAAGGCAGCATTGTTTTACAAAAATGCTATGGTTGACAAGGGATTAATGAGTGAGTGGAATTGATATATGGAACAATTTTATGTATCATTTATGATTATGTGGAGCTTGTACTGCTCCCTCTAGTTAAAATTCCCTCACACTTCTCATTAGAAGACCATGTTTTCAGTTGCTTTTGACTTTGGCAAACTTTAACCATTTGGCCTTAAATATCTATAGAAGGTCTCTCCCTCAGGCTGAATATTTTAGCTAAGTGTCCCACTGTTTTCCTGACTGGGAATAGGGCTTCCTCTTGACATTTGTGATGCTCAGTCCTTAGATTTATAGCAGTCCTTTTTAGGGCCTTTTTTTTTTTTTTTAACACACACACACAGCAGTAGCATTTAATTGAACTGCTTCCCTTTATTTTTGAAAATAATTTCCCTTGTTTTAGAAGCCTCAATCACCACTTTCTCTAATTGTTTAAAAACATTATGAACCAGATTTAAATCTTTTTCCATCACAAATATTAGACACAGATCTGAACTTGTATGCTTCCCTCTTCCTCAGTAGTGGCTGGATCCTCTCCTGGTGCACTGCTGCAAGGAAAGATTCAAATTCTGTGGCAAATTCCATGACTTCTTAGACAGCGTGGCTTCCTTTTGCTGATTTTGATCTGAAAGTCCAGCTAAGCATCTATTAAAAAAACCCCAAACAAACAAAAACAAACCCAAAAACCGTCTATGGCCAATTTACCCTTTAAGTCCTCATTAGTCTGTGTATACCAGGAGCACAAGCCTCTGAAGGTCCTCTGCCTTTTCGGAGGAAGTCTCTTTTCCTCACTGAGTTGTGCCCTAGCCAGCTCACATTGATGACTGGCTTTAAACATATCAAGGGCTTGTATTAGAGCTGCAAAACCATCAGAGTTGGCCACTCAAGTTAACTGCTAGAAATGCCCACCTTTTGTCCACCTCCCCAGCAATTCATTTGGTTTGTGAGGTTGAACAGAGCCAAAGAAACCGCCCAGTGAAATCCTCCCTCAAAGATAGTAGGCTTACGTATAATTTGAGCTTGGACAAACTAGAGTCTCCCTTCTGGACTTCTGTGGGTCACAGGGTAAACCAGGGTGGAAAAGGTCTGGTTTTACTCAAGTCCTCTATCTGGTCCAATTCCACATCCAGGTGGCTGCCTTCCACTGTGGTGTGTGACTCTTGGATTTCATTGTCAAGGTGATTTCCCAGCTCCTGGAGCTTTTACTGCAGCTCAGCTGTGTTAGCAAGTGCCGAATTGGCCAGGGCTTTCTTGCTCTCTCCTATTTCATGGAAAACCTTTTGATCCTTGGCAGTTAATTTGCTAGTCACCTTGTTGATCTGTCTGGTCATTTCTGACCGGGAGTGCTGCAAATGAGCTTTCAAATCTGTCTGGACACTTCATAATTGCTGCCCCAAGAGATTTCATCTCTCTCTCTGCAAGTTGTCTCTCAGCACTTTCTGGGAAACCTCCAGATGCTGCTTTAATTTCTTTTGTGAGGCCTCCAGCTCCTGTTTTAGATCTAATTTTAACTCCTTTTGCAAAGGCTCCATTTCAGGTCTTGTTTTACTTTTATGTGGGCTATTGTTGAGTTCTATGACCACTGCCATTACTTGTTCTTAGTTCAACAGAAATACTAGCTCAGCATTTCTTTCCTTGGAAATTGGTTCCCACTTTAACACTAGCATTACCTCTTTTTGACCTGAGCAGTTAATAAATGTTATGGGCTTTGTAGGTTGTTTCTGCTAGGAAAAGAAACTGATGGAGCCAGATATTTCATACAATGTTGTTTGTGTACAAAGGATGTATACAGTCCTGTTTGCCTGACTACAGGAGGCATGAAACATTTTCTAGGTATGTCAGCTGGGCACTAAAAATTAGTGGATTTTTTTTACCTTAACCTCCGTGGCTCAGTTTCCCATCTGTGAAGTAGGGCTAATACTTTCTCATCTCATGATGTGGTGTTAAAGTAATTTCATGAACATTTGTGAAGTACTAGACTACTAGTGATAAGAACCATAGAAAAGTTCCTGAGGAAATTAATAATTCTGTCTCAGTACAGGGTTTGAATAGTGTGCTGTAAATAAGGCATGGGGCCACAAATTAAACAAGGTTAAAACATAATATTGAATCATTCCATCTGCAGAGTCTACATTGTATTCTGAGTGAGACAGGGTTCCTGTGTAAAAGATTGAAGTGTGTATGTGATCACATTCTAGCATCATAATGCTTACCTATGGAGGACTCAATTAAGGTTGCATGGGCTGCCAATTCTGGCATTACCAACTTGAACATAGCATATACTCTAAAGCATTAGCAATAATGCCGTTGGTACAGGGTTAGTGAATGCCCAGAGACTGCATTACTAATTATTAATTTCCCCCACCCCCAACATCAGTTCCAACACCTCAGTTTCCCCCATCCCCCAGTTTAATATTCCCTTTCTACAAGAAATTAGAAAACTAGAGGGATGTCCTTCACTTCATTTCTCAACTCCTTCTCTCCATTTACATGGGGTTGGAGGTGCCCAATATTGTTCACCACTACTTCCTGTCCATGGGATGGGTTTGTAAGTCTTGAAGTTCTAGTCCTTCTCTCTTCAATCTTTGCTTGATAGGGTACTCTTGGTCTTCCACATCTTTTCCTACTGTGCTCATCCTCTCATGTTCTCTTCGCTGGTCATCCTCCTCCTATTCTTAGCACATGTTCAGCCCATCTCAGACATGCACTCTGCAGCCTATTTATCACTGAGTCTCTCAAGCTCATCTTCTTCCTAATTTCTTTCAAGTGCACTCTGACCACCCTCGGTTTGTCTGCCTCTCTTTTCTTTCTGTGCAAGACCCACCATTTCCAAGCCATACAGCATGTGTTTGTTCCTGCCTGCAGCGTACCTTTTCTTTCAGCCTGTTACTTAATTACTGGTCCCACCAGAGTCCTGCAACCTTTTTCCTGCCCAGGCACATTGGGCTCTTTTCAGTTCTCCAGATCCCTCTCTGATGGCACAAAGTGTCCTTCTCAACTACAGAAATTATTTCTTCTGATTCACAGCTTCACTCCTGAAACTTCAATCAACAGCTCTCCTTCCACCTTCCCTACGAGTTTTCTTTATGTTCACCTTCAAATCATGATATTCAAACATATATGACCACTCTGATACCATGTTTACCAATGCCTCTTGGCTGTCAGCAAAAAGGGTGAGATTGTCAGCATATGTTCATTTTCACTGTCTCCATGTGCTTGGTTCTCCTACTAACTAAATCTATAACCAGGAGCAAGAGAAGTGAATTCAGCACATTGTGTGGTCTCAATCCCACCATCACCTCAACAGTCTGAAGTGCCAGGTATTGGTGCTACATTAGCTCTACCCAGCTCCTATATCTCCACTTCTCCCACCCATCCCAATACTTCAAACTTCTGCAGAACCAACGCAGATGTAGCATTTATTGATTGGAGAAAGCATAGCAGTTACATCTGCCATTTATCATTCTTTCATCGCATTGCAAATATTGTATCGCTATTATTCCTTCCCATCCTAAAGTTGTGTTCCTTCTCTCCTATATTTTCCTCCACCTTGCCTCTGAAACTCTCAAGAACTTTAAGGTGACTTAACAGGGTGATTCCCCCATAAGTGATTGGATCATTTATATCTCACTTACCCTTCCAAAGAGGCACAATCTATCCTATTCTCTAGTCATCTGGTATCCTAGTTTAGTCCCAGAAAACATATAGTAATCTATGGAAGTCACTTTATGCAGTATCTCCAACTGATTTGGTCATATCAATAGTTATTTCTTCTTCACAAACTGCTTTACCATTCTTCATCTTTTTCAATGTTTCTTCTACCTCCTCAGTCAATATCTTTTGGGGCTTCCCTGTAATTGTTGGCACTGCTCACACCCACAACCCTCTCTTCTCATTTAATAGCCCTTTGAAATACTTTTCTCCATACTTCTACCACCTGTTTAGGGTTAGTCACACAGTTCCCATCCTTCACACACAGATTTCTTCACTCAAATTTCATTGGTTTTGCAGCTGACAAAAAAGAAACCATTTCTTACCATCATCTGCCACCAGCTCTCAGTATAATTTGTCTTCAGTCTCCATTCTTACCTTAGCAACTGCTTTTTAGCTTCATTTTTCTGCCTGTTTAGATGCATTTTTCATGGTCTCATTAACAAGATCAGTTTTCTCAAACTTTCTTCCTTTTCTATACATCAGTCCCACTACCAGCTTGTTCTTTGAAAGGACCCCATCTAACCACTCGACCTGCCACATGTTACAGCCACTGCCTTAAAGAAACATTCTTTGAAGTGCCTCCATTCTTCATCCACTGACTTGTCATTGGACAAGCACCCTGGTCACTACAGCTCCAATTAAATACTGCAGAACACACCTTGTTAAGAAGAACTGTGCCTAATTGGTTAGTGGAGCAGAGCTGGAAGGCTAATTAAGCCATTAGGCAAAGGATTCAGAAAAGCAGTAGAAAAGAGAAAGCAGATAGAGACAGCGCACATGTTCTTCCCACTTGCCTCAGGAGCTGACAGCCCCCCTAAGACCATAGGAGAAAGGTTGTATAGTGTATAACGTGGGGGAACCAACATTGTAAATAATGCTGCTAAAACACCTGGTGCAGTTTAAAGGCTCTGAGCCCTTTGTGGATAGGAGCAGAAGCAGGAGTGAGTGGGCCCTGCCACACACCCACTTAAATAACTACCAAGACAATCTCATCTTCTTTCCCATTTTCTCAGGTTGCAGTCAGATTTTAGTTTTTAATATCTTATGTTGTTTTCCATTTTTATTCCACACAACCTTTAGATCCTTCACCATTTTCATATTTCTCTTATCAAGATATAGTTACCTATACTTTACCTTTACTTTTTCCATTGCAGTATATAGTTTCCACTATAGTACATCAAATTTCACCCCCAAACCATATACTTACCACTGAAAAAACAAACACAGTAAAAAGCCACCACTCAACCCATTTCTCTCTGTAATGAGGGCCACTCACCTCATGTGAGTGCACCTACTAGCTGGGAGTGTCTGCACCTCTACCCTCTCTGCTTTGCCCTGCTGATGGTGACCCCTATTGGTTGTTAATTCCCTCAGGTACTGACTCAGTCCTCTGGCTGTGTCACAGTCTGTCAGTGTACAAAAAATACAAACCTCCTCTGGGGTACAAGTCCAACAGGGCTTATCACGGAGCCTTCTGTAACATCTGTCTGTAGCCCTGTTCCTGGGCTCAGTTCTAACCCAATAGGGTTTATCACAGTACCCTCAATTAATATCTTTAGCCCTCTAGGCTTGGTTTTCATTCAGTTTAACAGGGCATACCACAGTACCCTGATTATCCTCAGCCCCTACTAGGATAGCTTCCAAATGGTCATCGCTCAGCCCCATTGGGGCTAGCCTTCCTTCCTGGTGACTCTTTGCTCTGTAGTGAGCCTTACTGATCCCAGCTCCGCAGCTGAGCCACTAGTTCAATTCAATCCCCTTCCAGAGATAAAAAGGTTCAATTAAATGCTGACTTACTTTGGGGTCTTCTGCCTCCTTCCCTGGGCCTGATTAAACTCTTCTCTGGAGTTAGGCCACACTGCCTGTGGGGGAGGGGGCAGAGATCCAGATCTGACCACCACTCTGGGTTTCAAACCAGGGATCCTATAAGTAGCAGCCATCTGTTGCCCCCCTTTAACTACTTACTGCTGCATTTCCCTGGGCCACTTTCCTTCTTAGCCCCAGTACCTTCACCCTTACCTCAGGGCTGAAGTCTTGCATTCCAGTCATCAACCAGGACACCATCCTTTCTCCTTTGGCTCCAGTCTGCAATTGATCTTTTCTGTCCAGTTGCTCCTTTTATATGAGCCTGCTGGGCTTGGATTGGCTGCTTCCCCACAGCCTCTCTAGGTAGCCTGGAAGACCCACATCTACTGCTCTTTCCTGGTGCCAGGTGTGGTAGGGCCATGAGGCCTCCAGCAGGGGGCCTCAAAGGGCCAGATATACACCATCACACTCTCCTTCTGCAGTTCTTTAGCCAAAGCCAAAATGTTACCATTACTGTGTCTATGGGCTCCCTTCATCAGTATGGCAGCTGAAATCATCACCAGACATTAACAAGGTGCATCTCTCAACCATAACCACCAACTCTGCCAGCTCATTTCTAAAGCTCTTCTTCTCTTCCAGAGTATATGCTGACATCACACAAATAGTCTTGCTCTCTATCATCAGCCATGCTGCTATCAGTTAGTCTCTTCTTTGATGATAGCTACACCATTCATTTTTTCCTTCAGACTAAAACATTTTAAATTCATCTTTTGAGATTTTACTTTTGCTTCCACATCTAGTTTCCTCCAGCCAGAATATGGATTTTCCTTCTAGTCACTGCCTCAACCACCTCCCCTGACCTACCTGTAAGTGAACCTACATTCCAGGTTGAAATCTTCAGGTCTTTGCTAATTTGTTGCTATTGCCCAGAAGTCAGTGTGGTAACATCTTTTAAATGACTAGAGCACAAAAAATCCATGATACACAAAGAACCTAGGAGCTAAATTGCCTGCTGATGCTGCCCCACTTTGCCAACTCTTTGACTGTTTTCTTTTGGAGTTTACTTCTCCTAGATCAGTTCCATCCAAAGGTTCCAAGCATGAACCATCTGAAGCTGACAGCCATTTCCTGCTCTCAGGACAAAAGCTGCCCTACTATAAATGCTCTTCCAGCCGGTTAGCCATTGGCACTTTTTTAGAATTTATTACTTGTACGAGGCATGCAGGATTTGCCATTCAGTGAATGTTGTCACACTCTGCCGTGTGGAGTTTGTGGTTGGGATGTCTGTAATGCATATAATTAAAATGATTTCCTTGATTTTAATATACGGCAACAAAGCTTCCACCACCGAGAAACTTTTCCCATAAAACCCCACAAGAGAAAAGTCTAACACAAAGTATACAGACATCCCACACACTATGCTGTTCACAAACTGCATTTTCATAATTACATTCTGCCTAACCTAAATTAATTCCATATTTTAATTGGATATGGTATTTTAATCACTTCCTGTCCTAAATTGTTCTTGGGGCCAAGTTTTATCCCAGAGGTGCCTGCACTTCCAGCAGGAGATGCATTGATTCTTGTATTTACGCAGTCTATAAAATACTTCGGGGCTGTGCAGGATGAAAAGCACTTATGTAAATGTAAATTATTATAATCTGTTTTTTATTCATTACACACTAGGAGAGTTTTGGCCTTTTACATAACATCAGATAGTTACAGCAGTGCCAAATGTAAAGTAAAAACTTGAGAATGCCGTTAATAGAGAGAAGAGAAGCACACATTTGCATATGTGTCAATGAGATGAATCTTACAATGCTGTCCAAGGGCATGAATGACATGAATGAATAGAGCAGAATGTAACCTCCTGGAGAGTAACAAGAAGAAAATGACAGCTGTTTCACTAGTACTACTTTCAATGCAGTTCATTTGACATATTAATTTATGGACTGTCAAAACTTGAGAAAATCTGCATGGTGAGCATGTTCCTCACTTAAAATAAAATCAAAAACCTGCCAGGCACCTGAGTATATAAAATGGGAGATAAAACAAAAAAAATCAAGTCTACACAATATTACTGCAAAGAGAAAAAAGTGGGGCTGAGTGAAAAGAAAGCTTAACATGAACATACAGCAAGCTTGGGGGGAGGAGGGGAGGAGGGGAGGAGGGTGGCAGCAAAATCAAAAACAGAATGAGTGAATGTTAGGTATAGGGATTTAGGAGATAAGAAGGGCTTTTACAAATATCTCATGGGCAAGAGAAGCAGCAGGTAGAGGTCAGGTTCATTAACAAACGAGATAGAGGAATAGAATTATTTTGCCTTTTTTCCTCTCGTTTAGGCCTCAATCCTGGAATAAACACAGCTGCAGGGGATCCATCCTCACAGAACTATTACCATTTTAGGCTCTTGGTGCCAGATTTTGAAAGATATTGAGCACATAAAGATGTAGATAGGTGCATTCTTTTAAGTAACTTCATTGACTTTGCTGGAATTACTCCAGATTCATGAGAGGAAAAATCAGGTCCACTAATTCAACAATGTTACTGCTATTTCATCAGGTTTTCTAAATCTATCTTTAACAAGAAAAACAAGGAAAGGTTTGCAGTATTACCAAAGCAAAACATTCAAATATCAGAAGTCTGCCCTGCTTTCTCTATCCCCCGCAAAAGTAGCTTCTCAAAATAATAGATTTTTGGATTCTTTTTGCCTTCAGGGTTTTGAGCCTTTAAAGGTCACGTTTTCAAGCTTTTTACCCTCCAGAGCTGGGGCTTTAAGAAAAACACCAAATACTATGAGACTCATGATTAAAGCCTGATAGTTGGTGAGATTGAGTTCAGACAATTATCTATTAAATTAATTAATTTACATTTATAAAGCAGCACGTACTGAAACTGCTGCTTGCTTTTATGATCACATCTTAATTATCTAAAGGAAGAGGTAAATAGGATATTTACAAAATTCACACTTTATACTAAACTGGGAGGAATTGCAAACACCAGTCCAATTCTTCACTGAAAATGGTATCTTCTTACTCACCAGATCTGATCTCTGATTTTATTGAGTCTAGTGATTAAAATATGCTATTGCCATTTTTACCCGTTTGGCATTAGAGTCAGCAGAGTAAAAGTGAATGAGTTAGCTGTATTCTATTCTTTCCCATGAACACAATTATGTAATAAAGACCTTATTCTACAGACTTCTCCATATGAGTGCAAGGATCTTCTCATATGGAGCAGTTTCCCAGTTCAGGGCCTCCATTTTAATCACCTACAGTTGTGAAAAGCAATGAGAGTTCACAGGTGTCAATAAGTGCAGAGTTTGGCCCGCAAAACCTTTATTACTGGTGATGATGCATGGAAAATAAAGAATCCAGCTTAGTTTTTCAGATTCCACTTTGATTTGGCGGTGCTGGCAGGTGGAAAGACACATTTTTACATGAATCCCCACAACAATTACACAGCCCCACTCTTTAGAAAAGAGCCACATTTAAAACTATATAGCGTTAGATCAGTGTCAGTCCCTAAGTCTTTTCTAAGGTGTAACTCCTCATGATTCCTTAGTTTTCTTGCTTCTACAAGTCTGTACTTAGTTAATCACTATGGCCTGATAGGTGCTGAGGGCTCTACTCCCTCTAACATCAATTGGAGCTGCAAGCACATGGCACATAGGGGAGACACTCAGCAACGTACAGGCTACTCTTTTTCATTGGTCCATCTACTATAAGCAATAATCCTACTTGACAAAGATGGCTGTGGGAAGATAATAACCAGAATGAAGATTTTAACTGCCACTGTAATTAATTCTATTCTAGTCATGAATTCCATAAAGCTGTTTAATAAAGTCTAACAAAACAATCGCCTTAAACTTTTAATTAATGTAATTAATCCAAGCAAAATTAATCCCAGCAAAAATTCACAATTGAGAATGTAATGCGTTAGATGTTTTTACAGTGATATAAAACACTGCCAATATACTCTATATATAGTTTTCATTCTGAGTCCTTAAAAGAAACAAGAAAAATTACAGCATCGGTATTCGCATTAATGAATCTCTGTGCTTCCTTTATTTTTAAAAATATTATACTTTCTGCTGGCTGCATAAACACACCCAGATATTTTTAGTGGGGGGTGTTAACAGAATTATTATTATTTCTTTCTCCAAGCCAACTTCTTGTCTAGATCTGGTAAGAAATAAATATAATTTCCCTATATTTGGAAAAAGTATGCAATTTACAGTCCTCACTACTCACACGAGGAAATCTAAGGACTTTATTGCCAATGCACTTTTCACAATTATCAAAGTGCTGTACAAAACCATGACATGAAGCAAAGGATCCGCCTATGCTTCAAGCCTACAATGTACAAAACTTCATTGGGAGTTCCATGGATGGAGGGTCTGCAGGACTGAACCCGATGGTACAAGATTCTAACATTCTCACCTCCCTTTCATTCAGATAGTAAATTATGCCAATTTTTTAATGAATTCCACTTTAATTAAAAGGTTTTCACAGATCTGGCACAAATGTTGATATTAAAAGCAAACCAGAAGTTGAACAAAAATTCAGATTGGGAGTATATACAGAAACCAAACTGTGTGTGTAAAATGGCAAACAAGAATGAAAGACCTTAAGGTGCCCAGAGGCAACTGCAGTAGGAGTTCAGCGCTTAGCAGAATCAGGTCCTAAATGTGTAAGAATCATAAAGTATATACAAAGAGAAACAGGATGCCAATGAAGGAGCTTAATTAAAGTAATCACATAAGAAATATGAAAAAAAAAAAATAAAAGAGCACATGACTTTCAACAGGTTGGAAGTTGAATAGGGATACATGCCAGCAAATAATAAAGACTCTAGTCCAACGAGCAACAGAATCAGAGCACGCAAGGTATTTAGTTATAGCAGCTTTCAGGCTTGAGATAATGAGAAAACTTGACTATAGAATTTGTATTTCCCCATGAAGATGTCCCATTTAAGAGGATTATTCCATATTACTATTAAGAGGAATAGTTACAATAACATAACTGATGTTTAGAGAAAAAGGTTTTACAGGATTTCGCTTCCCATACAAAACCAGTACTGAAGATTACAAAATGCTTCCTGTTTTATGCTCTCTTTGCCGTAGTGAAATCAAGGTGCCTGATTTCTACAGCGATTTAGTGAGCGACAAGCCGGGATGTAAATCTATAGCACACCAGCCTGTTGTTGGACGAGGTGGCCATGTATACCCTGCTGCAGTGTACTCAAAGTTCTGTAGTACACTTTGACGTACTGCTATTTAAATGAAAGTGCTCTGTGGAACTCAGTACACAGTGGCAAGGTCCATATGACTTACACCCCAGCATGCCATGCACTGTGTGGTCTTATAGATAAGCCCTGAGCCTCCCTTGAAATTTGGGTATTTATTCATTTCCACGTGTGCAAAGTGCAAGGGTGAGTACATTTACATTCTGCACAGCTGTAAACACCCTGCCAGGTGTACGGCAGTGGAGAATCAGGCTATATTTGTTTTGAATTGCCAGTGTCTAGCCTACTATCTCCCATCAGACCCTTAGAAGTGAGGTCTGTAGATAATTGTTACTACTATATATTATCATTAAATACATATTTATTTGAAAATAAAAATCTAGGACATGAAGACAGACATCTTTCTAACATCACTAGGAGGCTTTCAAGACGTGTTTGTGCTAATAATGTACATGCCAAGGCTTATTCAAAAAAATAATCAGCTAAAACCAGGCAAGCAGAAAATGTCTCTTTCACATGATTGCATACCAAAGCTTAATCCTATCATAAAGATCTGAAGAAGTTACTAACTACTTGACACAGTATGAAAAGAGTATCTCCCAACAATTCAGGTGCTACTCACAGATGTTTGAAGACTTGGAAGAAACATACAGTACATGCTGCTGCTCTATCTCTCGCCACCTATCAAATGATCTTCCATATTCATTTTTTACACAAGAAACCTATCTGTAAAGTATGATGTTGACAACTCTATTGCACAGCTGTAACAATGTATTAATATTTAAATTCAAGAATCAAAGGAAGAAAAATGATCTTTGGATTCAAGTGTTCTGTAGTGGTGATTGAGTTTAAATATGATTACTTCAGACTAGTTTACAAAAAACATTACACAAAAGAACAGTCTGCATTTTTTTATGGATCTCTTGGACATGACAATATCGAACAGTAGTGTATTTATGACCACAGCCGATAGTTTCTGCAAGATACTTGGGGGATATTTACTTGTGAATGTGAGCAGAAAAATTATTTTGCATTAGCAATCATTTCACTAAGTTTCTCTTCAATAGTCTCAATCTTGGGAATGCTTGATAAATTCAAAGATTATATGACATATAATTCAAAGTAAGCTACACTGCAATACAAATATCAACAAACAGATGCAATCCCGTTTTATGTGCATACCAATTTCAATGGACAATTTATTGGTTACCTGCTGGTGAGTTTAAAAGGTTTACTGCAAGATACTTAGCATGCTCAACGTCCTTTGAAATCACGGAAGATTGAGGGTGCTGAATATGTAACAAGAGGTGCTTACTGCGTCATAGTAGGCTATGAAAAACTATAGTAGTTTCTCAATAAGCTAAATGGGAACACCCAGTTCCTGTAGTATCTATAAAAGTGAGAAATCATTATCTCAAGCTATTGTGAGGCTCAGTATGGACACTGTTATTTTGCATGTGTACCTAATAATTGTCTTAAGTTTGCAATTATTTCTTATACCAAGCCTTTACTATCTCCTGTTAGATATGATTAATAATTAACCAAAATCACAAGAACAAACAATGACACTGGCCAATTTGCATTGCAGAGCAGAAGCAAATTTATCTGAATTAAGTTAAAAATATATTTTTAGCTTCCTTTCTCCTGTTAGCTATGGTCTGACCAAATACTATTGAACACTGGTACCTACCCCATGAAGTGCTGAGTGCTTCTCAAGAGTTGCTGAGTGCCCCTGAACTCCTACTGAAGTCACATGGAGTTAAAAGGACATGGACCTCTGCATTATTTTCCTTACCTACGCTCAAATCCTGCAGACATTTAGGCACATGGTTAGTTTTACTATTATGAGTCATTCCATTGAAGTTCATAGGACTACCTGTTAAGCATGTGCCTTGGTGTTTGCAGTATCAGGGCCATAGAGCCTGATTCAAATGCCGTTGAAATCAGTGGGAGTCTTTCCATTTACTTCAGTGGGCATTATTCACATCGCATGGGTCTTTGCCTACACAACTAATTCCATTGACTTCAATGGAATTATTCTTATGAATAAGAATTACTCTCATGAGTAAGTGTTTGCAACACTAGGGGCCAACCTTGTGCAGTGCTGTGCACCCTCACCATGTCAATGGAAGTTGGGGGTGCTCAGTACCTTCCAAGAAACATATCAATGTAAGAAGCAGTGACAACACATTACTACAGTAGACCCATTAAAATGTATGCTACTGAAATGAATTAGATATAGAGACATGGAGCTGAATTGAATGAACAAATGATATTGTCAAAGACTAAATAGCTTTTAAATGCAAATTTAGTGCTTATGAGATGCACACTATATTACCAACATGATAATTGATAGCTACCAGATGGTTATCTTTCAAAACCATTGTTTTAAGCACAGAGTAAATACATCAGAATGACAAGCAGAAACCATTGATGTGAGGGATCATATAGGCTAGACTCTGTGTTCTTCTTTCCCTTTCCCATCTAGCTGGGGATAGGTCACTGGAACAATTTTTTCCAGGCTTCCCAGTCCAACACTCTCTTCATATCTACTCTTTCCTCCCATACATAGTCTATCGACTGTTTTCTTGACTGTCCACTCGTTCTCTGCCTGCAAATTGTAGTCTCAGATGCCTGCCTAACAGGATTCCCTATCCATCCTTCATACTTGCCCATAGCATTTCAGCCTCTGCTCTTGCCGCTTCTCTCTGATACTGCAGATCTTGAGCTCACTCGTGATGACATCGTTCCACATGTTGCCCAGCAATGTTACCACTCACTGGGTACCTCTACACATCTCATGGCAGCTTGAGACAGTGAGTCTCGCAGCCCAGGTTGGCAGAGTCCATCCCGCACCCAGGCTTCAGAGCTCAAACTTCAGCCAAAGCTACAGCTTCAAAGTGCTGCCTACACAGCTATTTTTAGAGTGCTGGCATGAGCTCCATAAACCAGAGTTTGCTAACCTGGGTTGGGATGCTTGCTGCTGCCAGCAAACTCACTGCCTCAAACATCTCATTCATTTCAATGGCTTCACGTCTTCTCAGGTGCCTCTCTTTAGTTGCCCTGTTCTGATCCATACAGAAGAAAAGGTCTTACTATGGTTTTATATAGTTATCACTTAAGTAGCCTGAGCATCTGTTTATCATAAGTCACTTCACTCATCTTGTGTTACACTTCCCCCCCACTCAACAGCCTTGCTTGCGATTCTCTGTTGATTTCTCCATTTACCACTAACCTACCTCCAATATACTTAAATACAGAAAGCTGATTTAGGCACTGGTCCTCGATGTTGATATCCATCTGTCTTCGTTCTGCATGGGTCCCCCATGTGACTTCAGCCTTCTCTTTACTTATTTTGAGGCCATAGTTTGTTAATTCTCTGCTCCAAAATCAATTGCCTGGACAAAATCTTCTGCATAGATCAACTTCATATCACCTTCCATTTGGATTTGCTTACTTGTGACGTCCACCACAATTATGAATAGTAATAGACTAAGTGCAGATTCCTGGTGGACCCCAACCTTCATCTCAAAATCCTCCATTACACCAAAGGTTGTCCACACTTTTATCATGGAACTATCATACAAGCCCATCACCATCTGGACAAGGTCCTCCAGGACCCCATAGAATTGTAGCAGAGGCATCAATAGTAGCCTAGGTACTTTGTTGGGTGCTTTCTCCAAATCAAGGAAATCTGTACCTGACATTTCCCTCTCGGTTCTTTTCCACCTATAGTCTAGCAATGAACATAGCATCTGGCATAGGATAGGCTGTACATGTTACTCCTAAATGATGAGCACAATTTCAGGTGTTTAATTACTTAGGGCCTGATCCAGATTAAGGTTGACCACCGCTGACTGCAACGGTACCTATGGGTGCTCATCACCCCTTGGCATCAGGCTCTTGATATTGTTTTGGTAAGGGACAGGAGTACTTCTAAGGGAGGATTAGAATGGATGTACAGAAGTAGTGTGAGTGACCTATGCAAGAAGAATGTTTTTAAATGTGAAAAAAGTTTTAAAATACACCTTGGGAACTGGGAAACCAATCCCCCCCCCCAATTCCCTCTCGTCACCAAAAAAAGTGACAGTTTCTCTTATAAGTACCATTAATTACCAAGGGCCCAGTTCAACAGTTGATATTGCTGGTCCTGAATTTCCATGATTCAAGTTATAACGCATAATCCTATGAGGTGCTGAATAACTGCTGTAAGATGTTGAGTGTCCTCTGCTCCCGTGCAAACCAATGGAAAGAAAGATACTCTGTACCTTCTCAGAGATACCCTTGCTTTGTATGGCTGAGTCCCTAATCATTAATGGCCTGATCCTGGGAGGTCTGATCCTGGGAGGCCTGATCCTGTGCTGCCAACCCTAACCTTGGAGGTGCAGCCATCCCTGCCAGAAGGCCAGAGCCCTAAACTGCCTAATTGCTCTGCCTTGCTTGAAGGCTAGAGTCCCCCTAGACTGTTTGGTGCTTCACCTCTGCCTGAGGGACGGAGCCCCCACTTTCTTTGCTTATTGCCTTGCCCTACCTAGAGAGCCAGGGCCTCAGAGACAGCTAATTCCCCATTTTTGAGTTTGGCTTGATAAGTGTGACAGCGAGGGGGCATGGTCTCCCTTGGAGACTGACAGGGAGGGACAGCCATGCTTGCGTATATTCACTAACAAAGCTAGTTACTAACCTCCAAATCTGGTTAGAGAAAAACCGTAATTAGAGAGGTTACCATAAAATGAAAAGACTCATAAAAAGTCAAATTACATTCCACTAATTCCAATTAAATTCCAATACAGCAGATTTTCATCTAAACAAGTTCTTATCCAGTTCTTAGCTGCAGCTCTAAATGATCTGATTAGATAGCAGTTTAGTCGCTGCAGCTCAAAAGGAGAGAACTTTCCCTCCTTTCTCTCTTTCTGAGCTTTAGACTGCTACTGCACATCACATGGGACACAAACAAGAACTATTCCTCTACTATCCTAAGAGAAAGTGATGATGAGGATGGAGTCTCACATCCATGTTGACATATTTTGGTTCAGCAAACATTAGAAGTGAACATGTATAGGCAAGGTCAGATCAATACAGGAATTGTAAACAATTCCATGTTGGATAGACAAGATTGTCCATGGCCATTGCAGGCTGTTGTATCTTTGTCTTGCGCTGTTCATGCTTTTCACATAAGGGGTTAACGTGCCCTGCTTCGGTTAACAGCAACATGAGAGATGTGCCATGTAGGAGCATGGGCCTACATTGGCGTGAAAAACTGAAAAGGGAAATTATTTCCAACATGTTGCCACGTTGCTCTGTCATGGTCTGTTTCTTTGCAATTGCAGGAGTCAACCTGACATGCTTTCAAGTTTCACTTCAGTGTGTCTTTATATCACGTGTACTGGCCACCATGAGAACAGGTGTCTTACTTTAGCTGACCATAAAATATGGTCTTGGGTATTCTCCAGTCGGCCATATGAACAAGATTCCCAGACCAGTGCATCTCAGCTTTCATGGCATGCTTTGAATGCCAGACATCCAGCAATGATTAAGGATTTTGATATTGGGACTCTCGTTCCACCATAAGACTCTTCAAAGAGACCAAAGACAGCGTATATGGAACTGATAACATTTACTAATGTGGCAGTGATATGTTGTTCATGTCCATAGAGAAACATTGTAAGCATGACTGCTCAATACACATTTAGCTAAGTACTTATTTTTATGCCCCTGTGATTCCAAGGCAGTTTGATAACATTGCAAATGCAGATCTGGCATTGGTTACACAATGAATAATCTCATCATCAGTTGTGGCATTCTGTGACAGAATACTCCCTAGGTAGTAAAACTTCTTTCCAGACTTGAGGGGAGCCTTGTTGATCTTAATAATTGGGTAGGCAAGCACGTTCCTTGGCACAGGTTGGAAAGCTTCGGTTTTCTTTAGGTTGATTGTGAAACCAAAATGACTGACTGCACAAGTAAGGTGATTAGTTATAAATTGAATGTAATCAATCAAATGACCAATCAGTGCAGAGTCATCAGCAAATAAAAGGTCCTTAATGAGTAAATCTGACACTTACATGGGAGCATGGAAGCATTGCATATTGAACAACTTTCCATCAGTGCCAAACTGCATAAATACTCCTCTGTCAATGTCATGAAATGCATCCATAAGGATAGCCAGAAAAAGGATAAAAAAAGAGTGTGGGAGCCAGCATGCAGCCTTGGTCAGCGCCACTGGTGACTGGAAAAGGGTCCTACATCTTACCATTGTCCTCTTCTCTGGCCATCCTATCATGGAAGGATTGAATGACAGAAGTCTTCACAGGGCATGTAAAGATGAACAAAAAGTTTCCAGAGTCCCTCATTATTTACAGAATCAAAAAGCTTTAGTGAAGTTGATGAATACTATATAAAGACCACAGTTTTGATCTCAGCTTTTTTCCTGAAGCTAAAAGGCTGTGAAAATCATGTCTATGGTGCCTCTTCCAGACAGAAGTCAACATTGAGATGCAGGGAGGGTGGTTTCCACAAGGTAGGTGTTCAGTCTATTCAACATGACCCAGCAACAAAGGGTAGGGAGATGCCATGACGGTTATCAGTTTGTGCTGTCTATGTTGTACCTCTGTTGTACTATCACCTTTGCCCTGATAGAGGCGGACTGCGTTGGCACTCTTGCAATCCTGTGGAACTGACTGTTGCTCCCAGAGCCTGTTGAAGAGCCATGTGAGGTGCCTTCCAGTGTGATAGCCACCATGCTTGTAGATTTTTGCTAGAATGCCATCACTTCCAGGTGCTTTCCCTTGTTACATCTGCTTTATTGCTGCTATGGTCTTATGCAAAGTGGGGGGTCAGCGCAAGTTCTTTTAACAGGTGCTGTGGAAGAGCATTAATTGCTTCCTTGGAAATGTTGGAAGGGTGACTAAGAAGCAAATTGAAATGTTCTGTCCATTTGTCAAGTATTTGTTTTTTGTCAGTTAAGATTTGATTGCTGATCAGTTTTCACATAGAAGTGATCCCCTGCACCTGGGACCATTCACAGACTGAAAGCCAGCAAAAAAAGCTTTGGTGTCTTTGCGGCCTGCTGCTTGTTATAACTGCTGCTTTCTTTTTCCACTGCTGATCTTTCATTGCTCAAATCTGGTCGGAAGAATCCCTTTTGCTTGAAGCTATGTAGCTTTCCTGGCTGCTGAAACCTTGTCCACTACACAGGCTCAATGGGCAGCACGCAGTGAGTTCTAGAGACAATATATTTCAGAGCCATTCTCATCAAGCCTGTCCTGATGTTTCCTCTTAATGAAGCAGAGAACTTCAGCAGCCATATTATATGTCATATAAACAAAGTCAGAAAACAATGTAATAGGCCTGCTTTGAAACTGGGTCCAGTTTCCCCATTCACAGTGGATTCTGCCTAAAAATTATTATAAATTTGTGCCCTGATGATGAATATAAAATCTACTCCATAAATCAGACATCAAATATTACTTGTCCAATGGTAAAATATAATGGTATAGTGATAAAGTGGACATTTAAACTTGAAAATAACGAGGTTCCATAAAAAAAAATAATGATCAGGATATCTGGGGAGCTTATTATTTCTCTTTCATACAAAGTTCACACGTCCCAAAGGACTTGTTAGTGGATACCAACTCTCTATAAAATTATATAGATCTAGAGATGTTTTAAGACGTGAGAATCTTTTTGGATATTTCTGTTTGTATTAGAAAAATATTAACCTAGAGGATATAGTGTTTGAACCAGCAAGAACCTTTTTATTTTTATTCACTGCATGTGAAATATTAAATTCATATTAATGGTTATAATAATATCAAGTGATTTTTGATTATTTTCATGTTATGGGGAATCCTATTTATAAGATTATAATTAAGTTCTCTAAGGATACAAATATTTTACCAGGATGGTTATATATGTGTGGAAAATATTTGGATGTACTTTAATTTAAAATATTTTTATTTTGTAGTATTTGTGAAACATGCTTAATTGAAAGCCCTGGAGAGTGGAGCTTTGCATTTTCATCACAGGGTCTGATCCTCTGATCTGATCAAACAGTGCTTGATGCATGACCGGCAATGGGGCAATGGTGGCTTTAAGATCTGCATGCTTCCCCAATCCATGGGCCAGGTAGGGACAGGCTGATTCCCTGAAAGTTAGAGCAATCTAAAGACTACACTTATGTCTAGATGTTTGTTCTCGAGAGCTGTTTTGGCATCTGGGGGCTTTTCTTCATTACAGTGTTAGCTGTAACTTTAAATATTGCTTCAACCTGACTACTGTCCACACACAAAAATCTGTAGCTTGTGTTAAGCTGGCCAATCAGGAAACGTGGGTTGAAGGTTGAGTGCTGCCAACCCTTGAGCTAGTAATGCAGTGGGGGTACAGCTGTCCCGTGTTGCTAATCCAATCACACTCTGCTGTTCAAGTGCTGTTTTCCAGTGCAGCTCCTCTCACTTGAGGTAGGCTAACTCAAGAGAAGTTAACTGGAGTGTAGATAACTGGAACTAACTCCACAGTGAACTGGGACGCTGTCAGGACATAAGGACATCCTGGCTGTCACCCTTGTCCTTGTTCATGCACCAGTGGAGCAGTTCTGGCCACCCACGGTTACCCCAGCACAATGGAAATTGTTAGGTGGGATGGATCTCTTGGGTTAATGGTTTAGGGGTGGACACAAAATCAGGCCATCCAGAGGTACAACGTAGGCAGCAGCGGTACACGCTGCTCCAGTAAAGTGTCCTGAGTTCCAATAGTGATCACCTCTTTAGTTTTTGTAGCCTTTCAATCCTTGATCTCTTTTCTGAGATTGCCAGTTGTGGTGGTGGTTGTGTGGTGTGGCACCTTTTCACTGGGAAGCGTACTGAGATTCCATTTAATTTGTGTTATGATCTGGCAGATCTTTCAGCATTGTGAAAAATATACTAGTTATATAACAACCACAGCTGTTAGTTGTTAGCTGTTACATAGGCTTTCTCATAGCACAAATTGAGTATGTTAGATGCCTTTTAATTCACTTTGGTTTACCATAAGGTTGTAAACTTTTGAGCAAACTGCTGCAATATATTGTTCAGACGTATTATATTGGTGGACTGGAGTCTGTGCTTATGGATTCTTTTTTGTCATATTTAGGATATGAGATTTGGAGGACAAAAGTGCTAGACTTCCAAAAGTGCTAGGCTATTTCTCCAGCTGATACCACAGTGTTAGCCGTGTGTGTCAAGTTAGATAAGAAAAATTAATAAAAAATGGCAAAATAAAAGCTCTCTCTGGCAGACACTTTCATAAATATAGGAGACTGCTGTACCTAACGTGCCATCAGAAACAGACATCAAATTCTTCCTCAGCCGGTGACGTGATGAAGGCATCCAGTGAGATGAAGGCTTCCACAGATAGTGTCTCAAAACAAATCATATGCTAGGAAAAATTAGCAAATTGGGACAAGGTTAACTTTATGTGATACAGAGCCATATATATTTGATACACATTAAAGCCTCCAATATCTTTGTATTTTAATAAGCTATTCAATACACTCAAGTAACAAAAAGATTCTATGACCCAGTTTCTATAACATAAATTAATGGGTAAATTGAGTTGACACTAAGTTACCATATCAAGGTTCAATTTCCTTCTTTTGCTTTGGATTTAATAATTTATACATTTCCCTGCTTACAAACTGTGTTTCAAGTTCTTCCTACTTATTCCTTTGCTTTTCAAATAAAAAACCTGCTTGGTTTCCAGTTCCAACTTATATTACATGATTGAAAACCCATAAAACTACTGTAACATGACCAAGGTCAATTTAGGGAGAAGAGAAAGCTACAGGATCACATTAATGGCTTAATTAATTAATTGTTTTAATAGCTGTATCCAACTACAGAAAAAATTGCAGTTTAAAAAAAATTTGTGATAAAAATCATTTACATGCACCTAACAAAATAGCATCATATTAGCTAGCGGTTGCTGACCCTGATATGGAAATATCTGACTCCCCATTGAACTTGGAAGGGAATGGATTTAAAACAGGAAAATTAGGTCTTCCATATTTTAATGAAGGCAAGATAGAGTTAAGGGTTCTGGGCCCCGATTCTGAGCTGCATCCAAACTGTGTTGAGCACAGCTCAGAGCGTCTGCAGGTGCCTAGGAACTGAGGATCCAATTTCCCCCTTTGAGGAAAAACTCATGGTAAATGTGCAGTCAGAGGAAAAGTCCATGCAATTATCGTCACCACAGTACTGCTGGCATTTTGTGGGAGACGTAGAGAATGGGGAGGTTCTGACTGGGTTCACTTCTTCGAGTGCCATGACAGTGGAGTGCTCATTGGTCACGGCTGGGCCAAACAGGGCAAGCTTAAGCTTACAGGGGATGCTGGAGAAGCTTCTTCCCCCCCCCCCGCCTCGCTTTATTCAAAGTAAAGAAATAAAACAATAGACAAAATTGGATGTAGGACAGAGTCTGTTTCACAGAGGGAAAACCAGCTAGTGCATATTTAGGTCCTCCCCTTCATCCTGGAGAATTGGTCTCTCCCACACGTAGGCTAGATGAGTTTTGCCATTGACTGCAATGGAGCCAAGATTTCACCCTGTGTCAAGGCTGTTCCTTACTTCGGAGACTGCTGGTGCAGGTCTCCCACTTGGTGAGTGATTAACTGCTTTGAGGATTGAGCATTGGGACCCTCTGGAGAACACCTTATCTCGCTATCTGATTATAGTCTCCATGCCTGCAAGCCCAGCTCCCTCCAGGGAGGTGAGTCTTGTTCCCATCTGATGATTATTAACTACAGCTAGACACTGTAGTTCCCTTCACACTGGCTGGTGCTGTGGGGCAAACTGGTTTGCCATTTTCCCATCCCGTCCTTTACTGTGAGTAGACTTTGTACACTCCATCACCGCCTCCGTCACCATCCCCGAGAAAGAAAGAGGGTCCTGGCCTCCAAAACTCATCAGTTTCCGTGACAGCCTCTGTGCTGCCATCCAACCTCTGTTGGGCTATCCAGCCCCATGACACCTGTGGTGTTCAAGATTCACTTTGGGCCGCAGCGCTTGAAAGAAATGCTCATTATTCCGTGATGCAGTTCCAACTGCCTCTACCTAAAATGTCGTGTCTGGGAAGATAAACTACAGTAAAACCTGCCTTAGCGACTAACTCTGAAGAGAGACCACCTGTCACAAGGACTACTTGCAGGGGGAACATTTTCTCTCTATAATTTAACTGTGAAGCGTGACAACTTGTCGTCTGCGATCAGCGACCACGTTTGCTTACTCCCGTCCATAAAAACAAACCTGTAGAAGAAACCAATCTTTGGTTCTCAGTAGGGGATCTCGTGTATCAGACCATGCCACCCTTCCTTCTGCACTAGCAGCGGCTCTGCCTTCAGAGTGGGGCGCTTGCCCAGCAACCACTGCTCTCCAGCGTGCAAACCTTTGAAACAAGGCCACCTTCTCTAACTCCCACGAGTGGTCGCTCGTGGCAGGTTTTACTGTACCTAAAGGTACAGTTGCCAATACCACAACTCCTGAGTCATGCCCATAGGGCTTCTCATAGTAGCTGTTCCTGAAACCCCTGTTAAAGGACGGGAGGAAGGGCTGTTTTGTCACAGTATGAAGGGGGGGTTTCTGCTAGGGAGTTGATTCAGCCTTGATTTGTATTAATTCATGAGTAATCACACTATTACTCAGCTCCTGCATAGTGCTTGTCCTCAGTAGCTCTCAGAGCATTTTGCAGAGGAGGTCAGCATCACCACTCCGATTTTATCGAAGGAGAAATGGAGGCACAGAGAGGTGAAATGACTACCCCAAAGTTACCCAGCAAGCCAGTGACAGAGCCAAGACTGGAACTGACATCTTCTGCATCCCAGTCTATTCCCTACAACACTGCCGGCAAAAAAAGCAGATGTCCCGTTCACTTTTCTATTCCTGGTGCAGAAAGAAACAGCTAGAGGTCTCACTCGCTGACTTGACTATTAGAAAGAAAAATTCTGCTAACTCCATGAAGCTGTGAACCCCATCCCCACCTCACCCAACACATTGAATGTGTTCAGGTTGGTTGGGGAGGGAATGATGTGCATTCCCTTGCTCCTGGCCCCGTTCCATTCCCTCCACAAGACAGATTTTCAGATCTGTTGGGGCCCTCTGTAGGTCCCAAGATGAAGGATAGTACTGTAGAGACAACTCCTCACCTATAAGGCCAGGGCAGATTGAACATGTAGGGTCCCCTCCTTGTGCAAATGTAAAGTTACAATTGGGCCTTTGTGTCTGAATTCGCTTTGATAGGAAGTACATCAGTATTTAGACTGGGATAGAAGAGGTTTCTTCACTATGCTACAGCTACCTTGTTCTGCTCCATAAACTCATGTTTCTACCATCTCACTTGTGTCTAGGTGTTCTCCTACCCTCTAAGTGTCAGCATATATAGAAGACATTGATACATACAGCCATTTGTGGATTGGTTATTACCCCTAATAACACATAGTTTAAAGATTTTGGAATTTAAGGAACATTTATTTGAGCTCTTACGCTCTCTGAGATAAGTGTAGTTTATTGGAAAGAAAACAGCTAACATTAATTCCCATGTGGAGAGAGGGGACGTTGTCTACTTGTATGCAAACAGAAGCAAGGAGTTCTTCTTTCAGCTGTTACTGACTTGCTGCGTGACACTGGGCAAGTCAATGAACCTCAGTTTCTTCAAGTGCATAATGAAGATAGTGTTTACCTCCTTCACAGGGGTGATGAGAGGCTTAATTCATTATCATTTGTAATATGCTTTGAGGTCATCACATACAAGATTGTATAGATGTGCAAATGCCATTATTAATAATACATGTGCATTTAATGTAATGTTTGTAAAGCATTATGAGGTTCTTACATTGAAGAGGGCTTTATCATGGGCAAGTATCATATTATTTAAATTTCAGTAGTGCCTACTATGAGCAAGGCACCTTCCATATATGTGACGATGCTGTCCCACTATCTATATAGCCCTCTCATTGGGTGTTGTCTTCTTTTTGCTACCCAGAAAGAGACAGCTGCATATTTCATTCACTGACTTCAATCAGAACTCTGCCAACTATGTGAAACTTTGAAAAACCCACAGCCTGGGAGAGAAGAGACAGCGAGAGGAAGCAAACCCAGTTCCGCGGAGAAGACATCGAGGGAGCCTTGGGAACAGCTGTGCCGTGAGCCCCATGCACCGAGCAGAAGGGGAAAGTTTGCAACCACGTTCACAGGGCTTGTAACTTTCTGGTGCCTGGAGGCTGCATGGCATCTCGCCTCTGCTTCTCCCAGCGTCAGCGCTTACATGTGGGGCTTCCTGGGCTGCAACCAGCCAGCTGGCTCACACAGAGGCCCCTGAATCAAGGATTTGTGGAGAGCCCTGGGAAGTGCGTTTGATAGGGGAGATATTGGGAGAATCAGGTCCACTGCCCAGCTCCATTCTGTGTCCTTTGCAGTTCAGCCATGACTATGGGGTTTGCACTCCCCCCCCCAATTCTATTTCACCAAAGGCAGAGCTGGAGAGCAAAGCAGCCTCCCCCCATATTTTCTGTCTAGCCCACCTCAGCACCCCCATCGGGTTCCAGGTCAGTTTGCAAAGGGTTAGATTCCATTCTTTAAGACATTACAGAAAACAAAGTCTCTCCTCCAGCATAATATAGAATAAAAGCACCCATTAAAAACCAAATGTCAACATTTTCAAACCCAGGACCCTAAATTTACATTTCTAGAACTATATTTAAATGCCTCAATATATTTTTAGGAGCCCAGCATGATACACACTGAATTTAGGCCACAGATTTTTTCTTTCAACCTGTTATAACAAAGGTACGAATTCAAGCCAAATTGCAGTATAAGCAAATTGTTAGGGGTTTGGTTTGTACCTACAAAGGCAAAAGTGACAAATCAAGTGAAAAATGGAAGGGTAAATGTTGTATAAAAATCAGCAGTCTGACTTGTTTGTCACCACAAAGAATAGGCCATTTCTCACTTGGAAGCATGGAGAGCAGTAACATCAGACAAGTGGATTCTTTCATCTTTAGGAACTGGATATTTTAAAGAATTAAAGATTCTTTTGATTTTAACAATTGATTATTATCGAATTAATTCTCTCCTCCTAATATGATCATTTGGGAACTGCCCCTACATATGAAAAGAAGGCTCAAGAAATCATTTGATACATATGGGGAGGTGCTAGAGGTCATCTCAGAAATCAGGTTCCTGGGAGTTTATGTATACTATTTTATAGTTCCCCAAAAGAAAAGCAATAGTATAAAAATTGCTTTTTATCTCTTGTAGCTGAAAGGCATTGAAGTTTTCCAAACTGAAACCCTCAATTTCCCATTTCATTAGAAGAAAAGCAAGAGCCCATTTCCATGAGATTATTTTAACGGACATTTATCTTCAAAGTCCCATAACAACGGCAAAAATTTTTCTTACGTTTGCAATTGAAGATCAGTATTTTCAATAGGTTTCCCAAGGCATTTTCCATTGACCTAGCAAACTATACCAATGACTGTCACAAATATAAAGGCAGTCATGCCACATTATAGAAACCAGGGTATAAAAATATGGTCAAGCTTATAAAATTTCAATCATTGAAATGTCGACAAAAAAGCAGTGTAATAGTTTAGTGCTGACTTTCATCTCATGTTGGTATAAATAAGGAATAACTCCAGTGGAATAATGGTGCTGCATATGTATAAAACCACTGTAAGAGAGTTCAGAATCAGGCTCAGCAGCTTCTATTCATCTTTAGATTTAATAAATCAGCAAAAAACCCTCTTAAATTGCTTCTCAGATGATTCAGGGATTCTGTCAAGAGCAGTAATAAGCCCATCAAACTACAGTAAATAAAATAAATAAGAAACTTAGAACAAGTGTGCGGCAGGACAGTTTAGACTCATCGACAAGGGGGAGAATGGGTTATAGCATCCTGGTTTTGGGTAGGGAGGGCCCATTAAAGTGAAAGGAGAATGGGAAGGAAATCAGGGAATGGGGGAGAAGGTCTCCTTTAAAATTAAAAACCCGCCTTCACTGAATCTAGTTAAAGAAATGATAGAAACTGAGAGTAATTTAAACTTGTTTTAAAAACTTGACTGCACAGATAATCTTGATCTCTTTGGTTAACCATTTTTCTGTTAGTCAAATTATTCATTTTGACCATTTCTCTTAAACTAAATTTGGAAAAGAAAACACAGTTAATTCAAAATAGTTTATATGTTAAAAAAATGGCAAGAAAGTTAGAAAAAGAAATGCTAGCCACATGAAAACATGACAGTTACCTCATGCATTCTCAGCATGCATGATGACAGTTACCTCATGCATGGTGAACTGATATGCCTGCAAGATTCTGCATTCTCTCAGCTCCCTTTGACTTCAGTAGGAGCTGAAAATGCTGAGCACCTTCCAGAATTTGGCTCATAGGTATTATAATGCAAATAAAACAATAGCTGTAGTAAATGATGAATAGAAGATATTAAGATGATTGGTCCCTGAGAGGTGTTTAATCTTAGGGTACTAAAAATCCCATGCTCAAGAACTGAGGTTTAAGAAGAACAAGAGCTTTTAATTAGAGTCTGATTTTACAGCTAACTTTTTAATTGACACTAGAGAACTGTCACATGCTAATTAATAGCTGCCAACAGTGCAAAGATTTTAATTTCCTTTCTCTTAGGTCACTTGTTTAAAATGACTGAAATTATTGTGGTTGGTTCTGCTCTATAGAATTCTGCTACCTGGTACTATAAGTCAGTTTAATATGATGAAACCTGCCAGCAAAAGTTACTCTTTGCTTTTACTGACCCTAAAACCAGCTATATTAAATCATGCATAATAAGGGCCAGATCTTCACTGGCTAAAAAAATAGAGAGATGTAGAAAAATCTTGGACCTTATCTCACTGGGATTCTAGCCACTGCTGTAGCTGCACTGGTCCAAACCCCTATAGGAGACACAATTTACAGCAGTGCAGGGTATGAAAGTTTCAAACAGTGTGTATGCAAAATGTACTGTTGGATATACCTAAATATGCTCTCTCTTTTCTGGTATGTCTTGCTATTATATTGTATTCCTCTCTTACAAAAAGAGCAAAATCAATTAATGCCTTTTCAATCTTTATACATGGTCAAATAGCTGACCAAAAAAAAAAAAAAAAGAAAGAAAGAAAGAAAAAGAGGAATTTGGTAGTAAATTCAATAAGGAATCGTAACTTTTGTCAGTTTCAATAAAAAGCAAGAAGCATGAAATGGTGACTCAAAAGTACACTTTTGGACAATTTGAATCCTTTCTTAGAGGTAATTTCAAATAGGTTTGGATTATTTTTGTCTAACTATATTATATGCTTAGTGTATTCTTTATTGCTTTTCTATCAGTTCCCACTGATAGAAGAGCAAATGACTAATAAAGCATTCTGTGGAATTCTCAATTCCTCCTTTCTATGTACAGCCCTCAGTCTATGATTTGTAGAAACAAGGGTACTGGTCTTTAACATCCTGAATAATTATAGCAAGACCACCTCACTTTAATGTCTTGTCAAAGGATCTTGTTGAAAGGTCACTCAACCTTATCCATATGCAAAAATCTTCATAAATTAATATAAAATAAAGCAATAAACCCTTTAAAAATAGATTTATTATATACTAAAACTAATTTTGAAATGGTTTCCACTAACTGTATTCATACTGCTATCTACTCAACTCTAATGACAACCTTTCCTGTTGCTCCTATTCCATGCTTAAGAAGATTTGGCATAACAAATGATTATACAGATCAAAGCACAATTTTAAATTTTCAAGGGATTTAATTTTAGCACTATTGACAACAGGGAGGAAATGTCTAGACTTTGGGGAAATCCCACTTGAAATTTTCAACAATGGGACAATCCATGGAACTTTCAAGATCATCTCTATGGAGAACATTTGTTAAATTATTGTTGAATCTCATACAGGAAAACATATCTTCCATTTAGTTAGGTGATACATAAAATGATGTGGATATTTATTTAAAATATTATAAAACTGGCTGCCTTCTGTGGTACTTAAGTCACAATAAAGGATGCATTTTTCAGAACGATACAGTTGGCAATCACTTGGCTATTTGGGCACAGGATGGCACTTGCTTATGCTTTAATGTTTTCACTAGATGGCACTTAACAAGCCTAAAAACTGCTGTATAACACATATTCACTATAGTCAGGCCTAACTGGGACCTGCTATTAAATTATGTATACACATTTTGCACATGACTGATTATTTACAAATTCTCTGCTCATAATGCTTTGCTGTCTAATATTTCTAAATAAAGGACCGGAGCCTGAGTTCCATCTTTACAAAATTAAAAATACTTTAAATAACCTGGGAGTGTTACAATGTCAGGAAAATAAAACAAATATATGTTAGAGCAGCAGAACAGAACCTCACATATGGAAAACCTGTGTGTGCATCTTATAAAAGCTTAGGGAGACTTGAATCCCATGTTTTTCCAAAGACTGAATTTTTATTCTTTCTGCAGGTTAGATATTTTGAAGCATCATGTCAGGATGTCACAAATTTTATTAAACTTCATGGGGACATAATGCAAAATGACTGGATACAAAACAACATAATGCTAAAAATGATACTAATAAATCATGTTTACTTATATTCACACTCCAGAACCCATTTTAAATAATTGTTTTTATAGCATATGTTTGACAATGTATAAACCAACTCAGTGTAGAAGATTAGCAGCCACAGATGCTACTCATTAGTCATAGGCTAACTATGAAACTCATAGCTTTAGGTCTGACCTCTAGGTGATCAGACAGGATCCCAAAAAATTGCACCAAGACTTATTTGGTCAAGGTTTAAATAGAAAAATTTAAAAAGGGAAATTCTTCTACATTAAAACCTAATTCATACAGTTGCACTAATTAGTTTATTGGAACATTAGAACTGCGCTTATTAAATTGGAACCCTTATGGTGGTACTCTCTCCCGAATTATATTTTGTCCTGGCAGGGTTATAATAAAACAAATACTAATAGCACTATGCAATAATTTATTTATTTATTTATTTCTAAAATAAAATGGTATTTCAACTAACTTTCTCATGGGGCTGTACAAACAATTCGGGGGAGATTTTTTTAAAGGCATAAAGGGCAGTTAGGCAGCCAATTATTACTGGCTTTCAGTAGGGCCTGAGGCCCAGATCCTCAAATATATCTAGGCACCTAACTCCTATTGATTTCAAAGGGAGTTAAGGGTTTACCTACTTTTGAAGATCTTTGCCTGGTTGCCTAGCTGCCCGTTGTGTCTTTGAAAATATATTTAAGGAAAAGGCTCTTGTGCATAAGCTTTACAAAACCAGTGAGAGAGGTAGGTCTGCAAAAGGGACAAACAGTCAGAAGGATCAGGGAGGTAATGCATAAGAGGGCACCTTTAAGCGGAAAAATTTTAAACTTAGACTTTTTTGAAAAAAATTGGGGAGATGTGAGCTGAAATAGGTGTCAGGAAAGTGCAAGTTTCACACTCTAGTGCACATCATAAGAAAAACATGATCCCTACTAATTTAAGATGAGGTCGTGAGAACATGAATATTTGGTCTTAAACCCAGCTAGTTTCAATGATAACCAGAGCTTAGACCAAAACCAAAAACAAAAAAATCTTGAAGGGAATGGAAACAGAGACTAAGGCCTAAACTTGCTGTCTTTACTCAGGCAAAACTTCTACTGAAATTGAAGGAATATACCCTGCAGCATCAGGGGTGCTTATTATGAGATACACGAGCACCTGAAACTCTCATTGAAGTTAAAGACTGTAGTTCTTGAGGTTAGTAGTTCTCTAACTCTAGCAAACCCCCAATGAGTTAAATTAAATGTTCTACTATGGACAGAAGTGAGAGTTGGAAGGAATACACAATCCTAGAAACACTTGAGAAACTGAACAGAATGAGACTGAAACAGTCACTTACACTAACTTCTCCTGATGTCTCCTTAACTTCCATGGGCAGAGAACTTCTTTCTGTGCTGAGCTCTTCCAAACCTTCCAATTGTCCAGCAGTTTACCCAACAAAGGGGAAGAATCTCCCAGGCATGTTGAAGCACTTACTTACCGCTAAACATTTTCATTGGCTCTTGGGCGTCACTTCCTTTTTTTCTTCCTGAGTCAACTTTTCTGCCCTCTTCCACTCTAAAACTTCTCAGTGGTGGTGCTTCCCAGCAGCGGTGCTGCTGGTGGTGGGAGGTCACAGAGAATAGCTACCCCCAGTAGTCCAGTTGGGAACCACACTTCACATTTCAACTTTCCTTTGAACAAAAGACTCAATTTAATGGTTGTGAACATACATTTAGGATATGAATATTAGTACAATGTAGATAGATCAAGACCAATACCTTAAATATGATCTTATTCTTCCATGGCCCTACATAGGCTTACTTTATTTTTGCAAGTTACTGATTGTACTCATGTCTGGATGATTTCAGTGGGTGCTGAATGAGCTTTACATATTACAGACAGTGCTAATGTCTTGGTAATGTTGGGTGCATGTTTTGCTTTATGTAAAACAATTCCATTATGCCAAATAAGCTGGTGCCTTAAAAATATATCTAGCACAACAAAACAAATTGCTAGATCAGCAGAAGAACACATCTTTTCAGTGAACTGAGTGCATGATTTATTTTAGGTACTTTTAGTTTTTGCAAAAGGTCTGATTATGATCTTTGTTCACTTGGGTTGATAGGAAAATGTTTGCTTTGTACTGAAAAGCTGTAACATTATTTAAAAATATTTACAACAGCAGAATTACCTCATACAATTTGTTTATACACGTTTGTGGTCATTCTATTCTCATCATTAAAATAATCATAAAATGTTAAGGGCTGTTTTTTCACATTTAGAACTAAACTAATGCTTACAAATTAAAAAAAGATTTTATACTTATAAACCCTTGAATTAAACTGTGGATCAATTTTCCTCAGTACCTATTTAAAAATGAAATACAGTATAAAAATTAAGGAACAATGTAAACCATACCTATCTAAAGACTGGGCCAGGCAAAGACTCACATACTTTTTAATGTGAGTAATCCCATTAATTTCATGGGAGTAAAGTTAAGCATGTATGCAAGTGTTTGTAGAATACAATTCAGGGCCAAATGATATTGAAGTGGAGCATGTTCATAAATGATTGCAGGATTGGGGCTTAAGTGAGTAATTTTACACAATTAGAGAAGGGTTACAGACCAAGCTGGATGAGCAGCATCTCAAACAGGTGATTAAGAGAAGGCAGAAAGCCTGTAAAGAATGAAAGATGGGATGGATCAGCAAGAAAGCTACCGCTTGGAGGTCAGAAAGCATAGGGATAAAGTGAGAACTGACAAAACCAAGCAGAGTTTGACCTTGCAAAGGGAATTAAAATTAATAGTAAAATATTCTATAGCCATAAAAAAAAAAGAAAACAAGGAAAGAAGAAGTGGGATCCCTAAATACTGAGGATGGGGTGGAGATTAAAGATAATCTAGGCATGGCCCAACACCTAAACAAATACTTTGCCTCTGTTTTTAATAAGGGTAATGAGGAGTGTAGGGGTGGTGGCAGGATGGCTAATGGGAATGAGGCTATGGAAAGTAGAAATTACCATGTCCGATGTGGAAATCAAAGTCAAGCATTTTAATGGGACTAAATTAGGGGGCCTGAATAAATGCCATCCAAGAATATTAAATGAATTGGCACCCATGAAATTGCAAGCCCAATAACAAGGATTTTTAATGAATTTGTAAACTCAGGAGTGATACCCTATGAATGGACAATTGCTAATATAGTTAAGAAGGGGGAAAAATGACCCAGAAAACTTCAGGCTTGTTAGTTTGACCCCAGTTGTATGCAAGGTGTTGGAACAAATTTTGAAAGATTTTGAAAGTGCTTAAGGACATAGAGATGAATGGTAATTGGGATAAAATACAACATGGTTTTATAATAGGTAGATTGTGCCAGACCAATCTGATCATCTTCTTGGAGAAGATAACACATTTTTTAGACAAAGGAAATGCAGTAGATCTAATCTACCTAAATTTCTGTAAGTCATTTGATACAGTTCCACATAGGAAATTATTAGTTAAATAGAAGAAGATAGGGATTAATTTGAGAATCAAAAGGTGGATAAGGAACTGGGTAAGGAGGAGATTATAACGGGTCATATTGAAAGGTGAAATTTCAGGCTAGAGGGAGGTTATTAGTGGAGTTACTCAGGGACTGGTCTTGGGATCAATTTTACTTAACATTTTTATTAATGATTTTAACACAAAAAGTTGGGAGTGTGCTAATCAAATTTGTGGATGGTACAAAATTGGGAGGTATTGCCAATATGGAGGGGGACCAGGACATTATACAAGATGATCTAGATGAGCTTCAAAACTGGAATAATAGAAATACGATGAAATATATTAGTGCAAAGTGCAAGGTCATGTGCTTAGGGACTAGTAAGAAGCATTTTTGCTATAACCTAGGACTTATCAGTTGGAAGCAACAGAGGAAGAGGAAGACCTGGGCGTATTGGTTGATCACAGGATGACTATGAGCCACCAATGTGATGCAGTCATGAAAAAGGATAATGCAGTCCTAGGATACAGTCAAGTTTAAATTTAGTCAATTTAAAAAGAGATTGCAAGTTGTTTCAGGTGATCTGTCCCTTAGTCTTCCTACATGTGTTCCTATCTGTGATATGTTTCTTTCTTCTGCTCCAGTGAAACACATACATAAAGTTCGTTTGATTTTTCTTACCGATGTCTCTTTAGCATCTCTGTGGATAATAGCTGTAAAATAGGTGTAATAGTTATAGCAAGTCAAAACATTTTGTCAAAACATTATTTTGATTAAAAAAAAAAGACTTTTTGACCAAAATGAACATTTGAAAATTGGTAAACATTTTCAAGTTTTTCAACCAACCCTGGTAACGTTTTTTTCTAATAAACATTTTTAATTTTGTAAAAATAATAATTTTTGGTTTGGGTTTAGCATCAAAATTTTTATTTTTGGTTTTCAAAAATAAAAAATGTTGACCAAAAAGAAAACATTTTACTGAAAAGATTTTTCAAAAACTTTTTTCCCATTTCCTCCTCCCGCCGTGGTTGAAAACAAAACCATGGGAGAGTTTGAAAACAATTATTAAAAAAAAATTGCCATGAAAAGAAATACCACCCCTAGTAATAATACTTACCTGACAGCGATGTTGTGACGCATAATCAATAATTAATGTTTTTATAACACTTTGATATCCTTGGATAAAATTTGAAAGCCAAAATGATTATTTAGTTATTGTGCAGTTTCTTAAATAGGTTGGTTTTGTACTCTTAGAATGTCTTCCTGAATGTTTATTTAAACATTAAAGGTTCAGGAGGTGAAAGGAAAGCGAAACTTGTTAATATTTTGACTTACAGGTTTTCCTCAGAATATTGCCGAGCTATAAAAAAATCATGCGATTTATAGCCAGCCAATGTGCTCATAGAGGCACCTTTCTGAAACAAACATACTCTTCTTCCATGGGAGCTGGTAAGGAAGTAAATTTTTCTCATCTCATATAGCAATGACACAGGCGAATGAAATAAAAAAAAAATAAAATAAGTTCTCTGTCAAATGTACAATTCAAAACTCTAACCAGAATAAATATCAAAAGGTATGTCCCGATATATTTAAAAATGACACTAGACAACATAGATGTCTCAAAACATTCATATCTGAACTCCAGTACTCAAAGCGAGAGCAATTTTTTTCAGAAATTAATAAAGCAGAAAGATTGCCAAACAATAAGATGGATCAAAAGGTCCAAAGACTAGTAGTACACTCCAGTGATTCTCAAATGCTCTGTGAAAATATCATTACATATCAACCTGAAAAGCTGACCCCATGGTGCAAAAATGAAAATCTCTGATATTTAACTATTTCCTTTATTTCACAGCTAGCTCTAATGCAGTCTCTATTAAAAGTTTCTCAGTTGTACAGGATTCCTTCTTGTGGAGACAAAGAGGAGAGACTATAGTCTACTACCTACTCTTTCTCAGTGAAGTTTGGTTGGGAGTGTTCTTATTCACATCTGACTTTCAGAAAGAAATTGAATGAATGAAATATCTGCCAGCATCTAAGGTATAATGGCATAGATAATAAAAATCTACCATAACTCATGCATGCCTAGCAAGGTTTGACCAAAGAGCTGAGCCCGTTTGCTGTAGTCTTGTCTGGCAACCTAGTTCCACATATAGACAAGAGACTAATCTAGGGGAACTCTGCCCCTCCAGTAGGTGAACTTTCTGGCCAAAGATTACAAACACTGCTGATACCCTTTGAACTCAAAAGGAGACACCATCTAAAAAATGATCATCCAATGTCATTCAGTGCACTTATGCTACACAGTGTCAATCAGTGATTGAACTGGAGGGGTTGAGGTGTTCATGCTATATTCCCATTCCTCACTACAGCTGGTTGGAAAACTGAAAGGTGTGGGGAGGGACTGAGAGGCCAGCTGACAACTCATGGGATGGAAGGGGGCTTGCAATCTTATTTTTCCTAGTCTGGCCTTGGTGTGGGGAATAAATACGCTTGGCCCTGCTAATTTCCTGATTTTTGCAAGTTGGTATAACACATCTGTTCATTTTAGAAAGTACATAATAAGAAGGGAATGATAGTCAGAAACAGGCACATGCAGCTTCGGTAGCAGCAGAACATTTTGTTTGAGAAGATTAAGGATATAAAAAATGAAATACATGGTTACCTTGGTGGATTCAAACTGTAGGAAAGTTGGGGGTTGAGTAGCACTGACTCTGGGCTTTTTTGTTCTTTTCAAAAGAAAAGAAAATAGGTGTTTGGTTGGGACAGTGTTTGTGTCTGGCTGTCAGTCCCTACTGATCACACGTCTATGTAGAAATGTGCCTAACGCTACAAAGGCAAAAGAGGACAGCTACCATTGATTGACACACGAAAGGCATTTCTGTACTGGAGTCGTTTCTCCTGCAGCATGCCTCAGACAGCTGTGCCACATTTCAGGCACCATCAAGCTGCCTGCGGACACCTCAAGATGGACTGTGAGGTTTAGACACCCTATAGAGTGGGGACCCTTCTGTACTCTTTGAGCAATGGTCCCAGCCATCCTCAGGAACAATCAACTCAGTGCATAACTAAGTTATACAGCCAAATGGAGCCCACTGTAGCCTTATTGCTTCATAAACTGGGGATTTGACTCATAGCTCTTAGTCTGAATGACTGGGTCTTCAGAGTTGAATTCACATGAGAAAACCATTCCTTTCACACTAGGGTGGACAATGATCCTCAAAGGAACACTAATGAAGAAAGAGATCTGTATACACTTGCCAATATGGGTGATAAAACTACAAAAAGCAGCTTCTATTCTATATAATAATTGACTTGTGAAGAATAAGGAGGCATTTGCTATGTTTACTATTTGTTTTTCATGTTATAGGAATATCACTGAGCCATATCCAGAGATGACAGAATTCAGTGCAGCATGAGACCATCCTTATTAATCTGGATTTTTTCCCCCCTATGCATTTTAGTCCATCTGAATACTTGAGTCTAGAACAGGCCAGCCTGTTTCAGGAAAGAGAGAGACGAAAATGACATTTTAGCACAGCTGCTGAGTGTGCAGTTTTGTATTACTGAGATTCAGATGCAAAGTGTTTATATCTTTGATAGAAATTCAGAGGTCTTAGGAAGCTTGCGAATCTATATAAAGCACCTTTGCATGCTGAATAATTATTAGGCTATTTGTAACTTCAGTCGATAAGTACAGTGATGGTATGTAGAACCTCTGGGGTACCACCTGGTAACTGGGATACCACTGAGCCCTCTGTCTGACCAGCTTGGGCTCACTCTCACACTGTGATACTGTGACAGGCCACAAACACCTGGCAGGTATTGCATTTACACAGCCCTCCACAGACAGGGATCACACCCAGCTTAGTTCAATGAATGCTTTCTAGCCACTCCCAAACCAATAATAGAGAAATTCCAGCTGGATCCTCAGCTCAGGATCCCAAGACCATACAGTCTACCCTTGTCAAAAAGCCTGATCAATGGAGTTAATTTTCCAGCCCACCCTTCCCTCAAAGTGGAAGGAATATGCACCAGCTTTTGTTCCTGAGCAGTTTGTCTAAACACTTCATTCAAAGACACCCTGGTTAAGATAAAACATTAAACAAGTTTATTAACTACAGAAAAAGAGATTTTAAGTGATTATAAGTAGCAAATGTAAAGAGATTAAAAGAAGTTACTAAATGAAACAAACATAAGGTTTCAGTCTAAATTCTACACACTAACAAGCTCTTGAATTAGCAATGTCTCACCCTTGATAGCTGGTACAAGCAGTTTCTTAAATGCAGGCTGGGCAAACTTCCCTGCCTGGGACTCCCCTCACCCCTTTCAAAGTCTTTTTGTCTTCCAGACCACCCTTCAGGTGGACAGTTGAATGGGAGTAGAGCTATATGATGATGTCATGTGTCCCCTTTTATAGTCTGTTTCAGCTTGCTAGAATAGTCTATGCATGTGATGTGGAGGCTGCTTTTCATTGGTCAAGCAATCCCAATGTGAACATGCATCCTACAGTGAAGCCTCACTGTAGATAATCCCCAGTAGTGGAATCTTACCTTCATGGGCCATTATCACATCTGTCCACTTCATTGTTGTACTGGAAAAAGCTGGTTTAGGTGGTTCCCACCTCACACATGTTCTAGTAGTGTTTAAAACAATATTATAAAACTTCACATACTATGGTAGAGCATACAATCCAATAAGAAATTAATGTTTAGCAGATCAAGACTTTAAAAATATTATCACACAAAGCATACTTGGTACAGAACAGATCATAATTATATGACAGTGATGAATATGGGTTTTTTGGGGTGTTATACTCAGATGCCGGAATCACAAGTACCTTGCCAATTTTAATAAATACTTTATAAAACGTTTTCCCCACTCTCTTTGCTCATGTTTTATTTTCACATTGTACACTGTGTTGCTGGAGATAGCTGAGTTTCTTGCTTTTTGTTTCCATGATTTTATTCTGGATAGGGATGGCATTTATAAAGCTAAATAATGTTGTATTAAGTGCTTTTTATGTACTGTCTAAAGAACAAGACACATTCTGCCATCATGCAAGTGAAAATAAAGAATGGTAATTTTTCAGGCTGCCAGACTTTCATCAGAGGATGGTTCAGGACTGCAGCAGGCTGCATTATCTATATTTTGAAATGAAGTACATTACATTTGATTGAAAACATATTTTAAAAAAAGGAATCCAATATTGGAGCAGACTAACCATTCATACCACCATTCACTGGGTCTCTAACTTTCCCTACCTATGAGCTGATCCAAAGCATATTGAAGTCAATAAGATCATTTCCATCGACTTCAGTGATCTTTGGATTGCCACCTCCGCCCAGCATCTAATCAAACAAAGCCATCTCTTAAAATACAAGATGCTATAAACAGCATGAAAAAGCCTTCTTTTTCTGCCAGCTATTTCTTCCAGCTATTTATTCCCCTTTCAGACCACATTAATGACAATGAATCTACTGAAGAGCTGAAAGTGGGAGGATTGGAACACAAGATCACATTGATGTGATAGTGTATTTTACCAGTCTCTCACCTCAAGGTTAGAGGTTCTCATGACACAGGAAAGATTCTGTTAAGCCTCCAGAGATCAAATAAAAGTAAAGACAGATCCTGTCAATGTCAGGCTCTTATAGACTTTAGCTGGTGTTCATTTAAATCCTTGTATCCTAGGTTGCAGGATCTACCATGGGTCCTCTGACCTTTTCTTCTGTTTGTCTCTCTTTCCATGTAACTCCTCTCTGTCCATAAGTGTGTCAGTGAGCACTCACTTTTTATTTAATAATTGTAATCAGAGCAGTGCAAACTTCATTATGTTTGTATTAAAAAAACAATTAAAGATGAAAGAATTTGTTCCTGAGGATAAACCCAGTAAAATATCATGATCATAGATGAATTACAATCTATCCAACAATAGATAGGTATCTGTGGTCAACTGGCAATTGGAGGTTTAAGTTTTTTTCTGTCTTTCCTTCAGGAATCACTTGGATGGATGACAACACTATTATACCATCAATTTCACGGCATGAAATGTAACCATGAAAGAGTAACAGAGTTGGCCTGGACAAGTATAAATAAATCTTGAGTGGTAGGCAAGGTCATGCTGTATATGATTTATATCATACTCGTGAGATATCATTTGCCAGATCGGTGACTATTATTGATGGTGTTTCAACAGAAAAACTGTTTTGGAGAACTGTTTGAGGCACTGAAGATGGGCCTGAGTCTGTATCCATATCTCCCCGAATCTTAGACGTGTTCAGAGCTGGGTTTTTGGTTCAGTCCACTATAAAGGAAAGTCTGACTCCAGATCTGCTTCTGAACATCTACCTAAAATAATGGAAGTAACATATGGTTGCACAGGCAATTGTGTGCATATCTTCATGGCTCTGAATCATTCTGAAGTTTTCAAAATATAAATGTATAAATAAACAAGCACTTCACCCCCACTAGACCCGTCAACTAGGATCACACGCATTCCAGCAGCAGCTGGTCTTGAGGAGGGATTTGCAGGAGTGGAGCGTAGCACCTTCCAGCTAGTTGTACTGATTTTAGGAATAGGCATCTGTGAACTCAATGGCGCAACACCTGGGTGTCAAGGTCATTTGCTGCTCCTCCTTACCACCTGCTTTTGCTGTTATGCCTACAAAAGAAACAGAGACTTAGCTTATACTAATTTATTTAGGGTTGGATTGTGGCCCAACCCTCCGTGGTCAGGCAGGGGTGCAAAGGGGAGTAAGACCCCACATTCCCTTTCATGGACTCCCTGCATCTCCAGTGCAGGCATGGAAAGGTAATCTGGGGCTGCACACCTAGTACTCCCCATGCAGATGGACAGAGGTTGCTAAAGCAGGGTAGGAAATGGATACAGCATTGGATTCACCACCTCTACTGGACTGGCCAGCGCAACTGAACCCGTGCAAGGGTTAGCAGTCTGGTACTGGTCAGGATTACTACTTCCATGGAGCAAGGGGAGAACAAAGAAAGAATTGTGCCTCTGTGGGTACTTCCTGGGCCAGCTACGAGCTACATTTTTACACAGGCTTGTGCCCAAAAACATAACCCATATGTACTTCTATTAAAACACTCCCATGTTTTTACTGATGAGATATGCACTGAAATTGTGCACACTTCTGTCATGAACTGGTTATTATTATCCTCGTCCTCCCATGCTGCACCCCATTTACTGTTTGCCACACCTGTTTAACCTTTTCTTAAATTACCGTACATTGTAAGATCTTCGAGACATCAACTATTTCTACCTTTGTGTTTTTCCAGTGCCTAGAATAATGGGGCCCTGATCATAATTTAGGCTTTGAAATGCAAACACAATACAAATGATAAATAAATACAATAATTCATTCCAACCAAATCTATCATACTCACACCCACCGTACTAGGTTCAATCCATGAAATTCAGATCTGGAGCCAAAATCTTCCTCAGTTTACTGGTATTTGGATCTGAGTTTCTGGTAACATTTCATTTTTACTAGGAGATACTTTTTAAATACTGACATGAGAGAGGGGCCCTGAACTGAAACCCTTGATCCAAACAGTCCTGAACTTTGGAAATGTTTGGATCTGGAGCTGAACTTCATGACTCAGGCTCATTTCCACATGAAGTAGACACAAATTGACTCCCCTGTGCAGGCAAGTGGTCCAAGTTACAATGTAACCCTGAGTACTTCTGCTGCTGTGAGCCTTCACATTTGCTTCTGCCATCTCCACTACTAACACATTACTATGAGATTATTGGGACCATTCTGTATGGAGGCTGTGTGGCATTACCGGTTCTGATGAATGGAGCAGCTTGAATTTCATAATGAGATTCTTGACACATTTTAAGTCTGGAGATAAAATGAGTTCAGCGAGTGATTGACAGATTGTTTGAGTTTTATTTTGTTTGGGGGCTTTTTACTCACTCTTTATTGCAAGCCTAACAGACCAATGAGCTTGTGAACTAAAAGCTTGTGAACCCACAGAGACTTGTTTGCTAGGTCTTGGCTTGTGTGACATAAAGCTGACTCTAGATCTCACATATAAATCTCCACAATTCCAATTTTAAAAACACGTATCTTTGATCGTTCCCCTTTGAACAAGTAATAATAAACTGAGATGAATGTGTCTATTTGCAGAAGCCGACGTCTGTAAAATAGGAAAACAGCGTTGTTTCTGCTGTGCCAAGAAAGCAAAATTTGCTTTGTGAGAGGCTGCTGTTTCAAGCAGAGGCTAATCATGAAAAAAATCTGACTTTGTTACAAAAGTCAATTAAGTTTACAGTTGCATTTTGTAGAAAGAGATTGTAGAATTATAGTTTTTCTTCATATTTTGTTCTGATGGTTGACAGCAGATTAATCACTGCCCACTGACTCTTCCTCAGCAAAGTTTTAGTCACATAAATTGCTGACTGCATTAAAGATAGTCAATAACTCCTGCCTACCTGTGTATTTGCACTCTGGAGGTAATAAAGATAGTCTTGTTTAACCATTGACTTTTAAACTCTGATCAAGATGGCTATGGTTGAGAGGTAAATTTCTTCATTATATATTTTCGCTGTAGGTAAAGATGATGAAAAATGCAACACAGTGATTTGCACTCTGACTTTTACTTCTTCATAGCTTTGGTCTCAATATAATGCCAAAGTTTAGTGCAGATACCATATGCAATCCTTAGAGATTGTGAAATATAAAGCAATGTTTGAAGTATTTGCAAAGATTGTAGATATCTAATGTCAAATTAAACAAAGATAGCCTTTTTCTTTTTAAACATAATGAGGAACCTGACTAAGGATTAAATTCTACAAACCCTACTCTCACGTAATTGTTCTGAACTCATGTACATGATCTCAATGACGTCAGTGGAGCTTCTTGAGTGAGTCGGAACTATCTAGTCAGAGCAAGGGTTCCAGAATCCGTTATATACAGCGCTGGTGAGACCCCACCTGGAATATTGTGTGCA